>CM028672.1:62928634-63528634 GCA_016760335.1 Gastrodia elata
GTTGATAATGGTTGATTATTTTGAATCTGATGATAATGATGATTAAAAGATGATTTTCAAGATAATGATAATGTTGATGATTGTGGTGGTGCTTTTTAACTTAAGGCATTACCTTTTTTATTGTTGTCCTAAACTAGAATGAGGTGTGGCATCCATTAACACACTATCTTGGCATTCAAATTCAACGAAGATACTAGTTTTATTGTCCACTACAATGTCTAGGTGATCGAATTTGATCATCTTAAAAATGATGTTAACAAACGTCAAGCGGAGTTGCACTATGTGTCCTAATCTTTTGTATATTTGAGCTGAGGGTGGTGTTAAAGAAATCCTCTCACCATGAATTATCAAGCTATCTGTCAAAGCTATTTATGATAAAAACCTCTATTTTGTCCGGGGATAATAAAGTTTAAATACCAAGTTGCAATAAAGACAATTTGGAACATCTCTGTATCAATGCCTTGTGCCAATATGGGAGACATCTTAGTATCAGATTTGGGCTCAAGTAACCGTTCCAGCTAACCATAGGATGTAGATGATCCAATACTAAACTAACCTACAACTAAATAATTTGGGAGAAGCGCCGGAGATGAGGCTGGAGCAAGGAAATTGCAGCTAGAGGCAGAGCAGCGTGTGCGGCTCTGATGGGTGGTGTTAAAGAAATCCTCTCACCATGAATTATCAAGCATCTGTTAAAACTCTCTAGGATAAAAACCTCTATTTTGTCCAGGGATAATGAAGTTTAAATGCTAAGTTGCAATAAAGGCAATTTGAAACATCTCTGCATCAATGCCTTGTGCCAATTCGGGAAGCAAGTCGCTCCAGCTAACCTTAGGCTGTAGATGATCTAATACTAATCTACAACTAAATACTATGGGAGAAGCGCCGGAGATGAGGCTGGAGCAGGGAATTTGCAGCTTGAGGCAGAACTGTGTGTGGCTCTAGAAACAGAGAAGGATATGTGGCTGCTCTTGTGTACATTCATTTAGTTTAGTTGTTTGCTATCTCGTTAATCTTCTTACCTTCAACCGACAGCCAATCACCCATTAGCAAGTTTTCTCCAAATATATCCATTTTCAAACTCGCTCCACAATTATTTGGTTGTATATGCTTTGTTCATGCTCTACAACCACAATATAAAATTTCATCTCGAGCCGTCTATATTATATTCCATATGCATATCAGAATCTAAAGTTATGGTTTATATGACCCTATTACTGAGTGTATATGCAGCTCAATTAATGCCACGTTTCTTTAAGATACTCTTTTCTTTTAACTGGTGTCTCATAATAATACATCTTTATCTTTTCCTTCGATTACTCCCTCATCTAATGTTTTTCATTTATGCTTATTCTCAGAATACTTGGCTTTCTCATGACAGCACCTCACCATTTTTTCTGGATGTGAAAGGAGGAGGGTTGAGTTAGGCCGTCGACAACCATAGTAAAATTTTATCGGATCCTATTATTTCATGAATCCTTTAATAATTATGCTAGAGATAGGGAAACCTCTAAAGGCGACATGTCGTATTGCTTGAATGTAGTGAAAAGTGTGCAAACACCGCTACATCGGCGTCTGGTTGTAGTGTCAAATAAGAAAGAGTTCTCGCTTTATGAATGAATGTGGGTAAAGAAACTAGTCTATGATTTTAAATTAAGATTAGATGGTGAAATATTTGTTTTCTCATTGGCAAGCTTTTTGAGTTAATTGTTATTATGATAAATAAGATATTAATATATTACGCCTTCAAGAAATTAACATGGTAAGAGAATGTAAAAGAAAATTATAATTTATGCTTTAAACTTTAGTACTTGGGTAAGAATCGCTATAAGAATAGCATGGGTATTGCTCTATATAAGAATTTAAAGGCTAATGTACTGGGAGATAGAATTATATCTTTAAAGCTGATAATTAATAAAATAACTTTTAAATTTGTAAGTGTTTATTACCCACATATTTGATTGGAAGTGTATAAAAGAAAGATTTTGGCATGATTTGAATGAGTTGATTTAAGGAATTTTTTAAGAGATGTTTTTAAGGGAATATTTAATTAAGTTGGAAGGGTAATTAAAAAATTCAATACTATTCATGGTAATTTTGAATTTGTAGAGATTAATAAAAGAAGAATAATTTTGGAATTTGTTTTAGCTTATAATCTTATGATTCCTAATATTTTGATAAAAATGAGAAATATATTATGACTTATAAAAATGAGTTTTTTAAAACTTAGATTGATTTTTTTCTTTTAAAGGAAATGAATTATTTATTTTGTAAAGATTGTAAGTTTATTTCAAGTTATTGTTTGATAATCCAATATAGTTTATTGGTTTTATATTTGAAAATAATGGGTAATAAAAATAATATTAAATATAAAATATACTATAAAATTATATGGTAAAATTTTAAGAAGGGTAATATAGATATTTTTAAGAGTGAAATTTTAAATTTTGGATAGCGGGATTTTGTGAGTGAAGCAAACTTTATATGAAATTCAGTTACTAGTTTGTAATGTAGCAGAGAGTTTACTATTGGAATCAAAAGAGTATTGAATAATAAATATTTATGAGGTGGAAACAAAATGTTCAAGTTAAGAGTAAAGATAAAAAGACATTATAAAGAATAATTTAAGTGTAAGATAAATAATAATTGAAAGAAATAAAAATTAGTTTGTTATGAATTCAAAATAACAATTTGTGATGCTGAGTGTGCAACATTCAAGAATTTATATAATAAGTTAGAAATTGTTGAGGGAAAAAGACATTTATAAGCTAGCTCAATTAAGAGAAAAATGAACCAAAGATTTGACCTAGATTAAATGAGAAATTTATCAAAATTGTCATTTGACTCTTGCAAAATATTCAAAATAGTCTTTAATTCTTGTAAATATTTTTGTTGGTCCCTTGTTTTTTTATTATGTTTTATTTTCCTTGTCGTTAACTCCTCCGTCTATTCGTTAAATTTGTCTTTCAGTTGGAATCGGTCGCTGGAATTCAGCGTGGTCGATTCCAACTGCAACCTGCCGATTCTGGCGGCTGGAATAGACCACGCCATGGCTCTCAGAGAGGATCCCAACCATGCTGGTCAAGTCGAGCTCTACATCTAGCGATCGCCGCGCAATGCCTTCGCCGGGTTGTTTGTGGCGGGGAACGAACACGTCGATAGCATGATCGTGGATGTCGACGAGGATCCCAACGACATCCTAATCTAGTTAGCTAAGGATACCGAGGCGGTAGCGGCCACGGAGAGGGAGAATTTCAGCACGAATTCTTCTGGGAAGGTCCTCGGCACATAATTTTTCCTTCAGCCCCGTTAACTCTAATAATTTGGCACAAAATTCTTGCAATTGAGAAGAAAGAAGAAGATTGGGACAGACGCCAATTTAACGGAAGGGACAGGGAGTTAACAACAAGGACCTATGTAATTACTTAAACGAAAATCAAGGAACCAGAAAACATTTACCAAAGTTTAGGCTACTTTGAACAATTTGCACGAGTGAAGAGACCAATTTTGATAAGTTTCTTCATATTTAAATATATCAAAGAGGATGGTTAAAAAGTTTTTTTTGAGGGTTGAAAATATTCAACATAGATTGATTGATTATTTTACTAAGCATTTTAATGAAGTTTGATACAATTAATATAAATGAGTTATAATTGTTTTAAAAATAGTCTCAAATACGCTTTCATTCGTCCTATTAGTAAAATTGAGATTTGGAATATGCTTTGAAGAGGATGAAGAGCTAAAAAATGGTAGTTTTGAATGACATCCCTATCAGTGTATAGAAATATTTGGGTGAGAAAGGAACTTCTTGACTTATCAAGTTATCTAATATTATTTTAAAGACTAAAAAAATGTCAAATAAATGAAGTATTATTATATTTATTTACAATGCTCTTGATTGTGCTAATTATAGAGGAAATGAGTTGAGGTGTCATGTTAAAATTTTGGGAGAGAATAATTGAAAATAGATTATGAATGGATACATGTGTTTCTCAAAATTAATTTAGTTGATTACCTAGTAGATCTAATGTATAAGTCATACATATATTAAGAGATTTGATGGATATATTTAGAGAATGAAAGGATTTACATATAATTTTTATTGATTTTAAAAAAATTTATGATAGAGTACTAAGAGAAATTCATTGGAGAGTTTTGGAGAGAAAGGAATGTGTTGTATATATTAATACTATTAAAGATATATATAATGAGACTGTAACATGTGTTCAATCACGAGATGGTTTGTCTATTGATTTTATTATTATTATTGGATTACATCAAAGCTTAGCCCTCAGTCCATATCTTTTTTATTTAATTATGAAAGTTCTTATTGAGCACATTCAAGAGGATATTCCTTATATACGTTATTTGCATATTGCATTTTGTTAATTAAGATAAGATTAGGGATGGAGTTAAAGCAAAATTTAAGTTGTTGAGGACTACTTTAGTATTTAAAAGATTTCTTCTTAGTAGATCCAAAATATATTATATGGAGTGTAAGTCCAATTGTATTAGAAACACTAATCTCTAGGAGTGTGATCAAGAAGAGCGAAAGGTTCAAATACGTTGGTTCAAACATTCAAAATTATTTTGAAATAGATAGTGATGTGATTAATAGGATTTAAGTTTGTTGAATGAAATGGAGTGCTTCTGCAGTGCTTTGCGGTCGGAAAATTCCACTCAATTTTTAATGAAAATTTTGTAGAGTAACTAATATTTGATTATACCTTTTTTAGAACTAGTATTTTCTTATAAATATTATAAAGGATATTAATTAGGATAAATTATAAAAAGACTAATGATAAATTTTAAGATATAAATTAGGAAACTCAATTTATCTATAATATTTATTATATACTTTGAGCTTATAAAAATAAATAAATAAATAAAATACTATGATGCCTAATAATAATTTAACAAAAAAATTCGTAGTATTCACATGCAATCATGTTAGAAAGCTTTAATGCAATAATTAACCAGTAGCTATTTACATTTCAATTGTGGTTTATTTAAACAGGAAAAAAAAAACCAAACGCATTCATTATATTAATTTGATGATTGATCGTACAATAATGCATGGCAATATATATATAATACATAATCATTAAATTCAAGTTTGTCAGAATTTAAAAACAGCCCGTTCTTGAGATTCAGGTGCAGCAGCTTCTACAACAATGTCTTCCCTCATCCATCTCCTCAGCATTACCAATGATGCCTAAGGCTGATCCACGGGGACCAAATGAACCACATCATATACCTATAATATGTCTATATGTATAATATATAACATTTATTCAATCTATAACGTATATACAAGAATATAGTTAGACATAAATAAATATGTGCCTTCAGGAAAGTGAGAGGGCCATGGCTCTTCATTTCGCCAGCTTTCTTACTGTCAACACGAAAATGGCTTGGAAGAAGGGGAAAGGAATGCTTGCTGTCCAAACCATTCCATCGCATGAACCCACCTCGAGTTCTCTGCATTCCACACAAACAATTCATGTATTCATCAATCATTCAATTTCCCATCTCTTAACTTTTAGAACATTTATCTATATGCATTAATTATCTTTCATATGAAAAAACTAAGGCAAACAATGAGATATACCAAGCCTGTTACAAATGAGATCGAATTCTCCCAGCATAAACAAAGAGCTTGATGCCGTTCTCCAGATGGGCCGGTAATCCCACCAAATTACTCAACCAATCCATCATCATAGTTTCTAACACCATCAGGCTGCACGACACAAATTCGATGTCCCCAACGCCAAGCGGTTCCCTCACAGACCTTTGTTTTGGGAACCTCTTATGTCATAAAGCTGCACGGAAATTAAAAGCCGCGAGCATCCATTACTTAAGCATTCCAAAGTTATTCTAAAAAAACATTTAAGCTAGTTTGATTTCATCAATTTGGCCAACATTTATTTTTCCAGCAGTCTCCAGTATTGATTCAAATATAGCATGAAGTAGCACTAAGACTTTTTTTTTTCTCTTTATTTTTTCTTTGAAGATCCCAAACAAAAGTATATATTTGTGTTACTGTGGTGAAATCCTTTTTACTTGATTATTTAAGGAAGATTTCTTCTCCTGCAATTCTAATAGTCCCGCAGGCAGACAATTTACTATAAATCTTTATGATTTGAAGCAGAAGGAAGAAATGCTGGCCGATTGAAAGGCGGTGGCGGCGAAAAGTTTAAAGCTTTGGGCTGGGCATGTAACTGGCGCACGCTTATTTTGCAAAGGTGATGAAGATGAGGAGCATATGACAGGAAATTGAGATCACTGATGCTCAATTAAACCTTTCTTTTGCCTTGTAATTTTCAAGCAATTAGATGCTCATGACTGCCATTCCTCTTGAGCAAAGGAAGGATGCTCTTTTAATGTCTTTTTTAGTACCCCTATTTAACAAATTTTTGGTTTTTTTCTTATGTAGATTTTGCATGAGTATTTAGTGCTAGCTATGGAAACTCCTCTTATAGCTCCATTTAAGAAATAGTAACAATTACTCTCAGTTAAGAAAGGTTGGAATTGAATCAAGTTTGATTGAGTTAGCCTGAATTCAAATTTATTGAGCAGAGTTCAACTTGAAATCATTGAATTTGAGAGTAATTCAAATCAAAGAATATTGAGTTTGAGTTATTCAAATTTGATTTGGAAACTTAGAATAAATTTAAAAAAATTAATATAATTTAATAATATAAAATTCATAAATTTTAGATTTCTTAAAAACAGCTTTATAATAGACAAATGATCCAGCAACCTTAGGTGAAAATGCTAAAATTGCATGTGCTGCTAAATTCCTTTGCAGAACATAATTTTTTGTTTTACATATTTTGGGATTAAATTTCATAATTTTTAAAAGTACAACATTAATTTTACCAATCTGAGATAACATTTTCGCCCGCACTATCAAATTCTTCTGAGGAGCATATAATTGGTTTTGATTTATTGTTTTGAATTGCTAAATTTTGTATTCAATTCGAGTCATGATCAATGCAAACTCAAAATTCATTCGATTCAATTTGTTTAGCAAGTAATTTGAGCGAATTTTGAGTTTCAGATAACATTACCCAACACACCATTAGTGCTCGATAACTTGAGAACATATTCATTTGTAATGATTGAGATGGCTTGACCTAATTACTATGTTTTTTCTATCCAAGAACTTTGAATCATTACAATTGAGCAAATTCCAGTTGTTCCCTTCCAAACCAAAATTAGATATGCAAATCCCGAAATGTGCAGGCAGCCAAGTTTTGAAAGCAAAAAATGCAGATAGTTTTGCAAATATAAAAAAAGTTAAAATAAACTAAGGTCGAGACCACGGATAAAATGCTGCTACAAATCCTCGTGATAAAGATGCAGCCCAAGGCCAAGTCGAGCGCAGGCTCGCCGGAACGCCATTGCTTCAGCAGCCTGCACCGCATCCCCGTAGCTTGTACCTCCGATGGCAGCTGTTCCACTGGACTCTCTGTAAATCTGCAGTTTTGCATTTCTTGATGAGGAAATATTTACACACAAATCATCATACTAGATTACCTTTAAGAATATATACACAATATAATAATATCATATTCAAAATGCTTCAAAGCAAATTAGATTGACAGCATACGAGGTTAAGGCATTGATCCAAACTTGGCTGTTTAAAAATTTTAATCAACACAAAATTGAGAAATGAATGCATAACCATGAGAGTCGTGTGATAGAAAACTTGGGGAAATTTTATCACAATATCTTCCAGATCATGGCATTTTTAGTGCACAGGTAGGATGATGCCGTGATCAATAATAAAGCACAAATCTTTTGATATAGATATAATATGGCAAACAAATTCCATAATAAAGAATATGCCATCTAGAGTTAAGTGGCACAAGAAATAAAAAGATATTTAAAAGACAACAGAAAAGTAAACATGAGACTTGGTTATAGCAGTGTTTGAAGTTTAGGACTTAAGGTTTAGTGCTTATTGATAATTTGCACTAACTTGCTAGTATTTGAACTAGAGCGAAAACTTACCTCAGCATCAGTCCCATGAAGAGTTACTCGATACACAACGGTTACAGATTTTCCATCAGCAGAATAAACAACGCTTCGAATCTCACCTGACCATTCTGGTAAACCAAATTACAAGTTCCAATTGGTGAACTTCTATTAGTTCAAGCATAAAATAAAAGAAACAAAACCGACCTGGTGAATGCAAGTTCAAAATACGATTGACAATGTGCCTGTAGAAATAGATCGATTTATCATGTTATCATCAACACTACGACAAGATAACTAGCTTCTTTGAAATGTAAACAAAAAACGCAGCTCAAATGATACAATGAAATGATGGAGTAAATCTGAAGTTCTTATAAAAAATATTTCAGCTGTACGACAACTCTGAACAAAGCAAAGTATTAACAGATAAATGTCAATTTTGAAATGACATCAACAAATAATTCATTGAATTACATAATTCCAGTTCTCTCTAGAAATTAAGGATCATAAATGATCTCGTACTCAAAAATGCATCCATGCTTTATATCAATAATAATAAAAATCAACAGCATCATTTGTAGATTAGTACCTCAACTGCAAATAATAGTTTTCAGCATCTAAAGCATTTCTAATGAATATTCATCCATATACAACATTCTTAGGTTGTGTTCTTTCAACAGGTTTTTGACTAGTTATTAAGTTCTCCCTAAAGGCAAAAGCATAGGTGCAGCAATCTTAACCGGAGAGTTGTTCAAGTTATGCAAAAAGCCTAATGCAATAATTTTGGTGAATTGCAGCCTAGCTCATCCTTAATTTGTCTCTTAAGACCTTTAGTGCAATAAATAATTCTTACATTGATCCTTACATTCACCAATAGCATAAATTAGTTATCAACTTGATGTTTCATTTCAGGAAGATGACTAAATAAGGGGCAAAGATAACCTCCCATTTCTATGTATTTATTGCCTTCTTTTAGAGGCGGCTCATATAAATATTTAGTTAATACTGTTATTTTTCTGTTCTGAGTTTGTTCAACTGTTAATTAAATAGAGACAAGTAATTTATTCTCTTCAAATCACTAACTCATCTTTAACTGCTCCAATCAAGACGAGACATTCTCCATTTTCAAATCTTTGTTTCACGTTAATCTTTATTACCAGCATTCAACTCGTTCCGCATAGCAAACTCAAGCTTAGTTTGCGAAGTTTTGCAGGATCAGTTCTAGTCTCGCAACTTGCATGGGAGAGTATCAATCGTGGAGCAGAGCAATAGGTTTTATTCATGGAAGAGGGGAAATTGTAGATCGGGGAGCAGAGCAATGAAAATGACACTATCAATAAAGAATAAATTAGATTTTATCAATGGAACCATTCTTAAACCCAAGGAAGACGATCAAATTCTCCTTACCTCACAGATTTGCACCAACAAAATGGTGATTTCGTGGATCATCAATCCATTCTGCAGATAAATCTCAAGCTATCATCTTATATGCTGATTTTTCCACAGAAATTTGAGTGCATCCGAATGACTAGTTTCAGCAAGGAAAAGAATCACACGCATATTCCAGTTGAAAAAAGGAGCTTATAAATCATGTGCATAATGAGCAATCTGTGCATGACAAGCAATCTGTGCCCATTTACTTCACAAAATTGAAGACACTGTGTGAAGAGCTTGATAAATTTCATCCCAAAAGTATATGCGCTTGTCGAAAATATGTGCGGGATCATAAGAAATTTGCAGATCATTACCATCAAGAACATGTTATATCCTTTTTCATGGGGCTTAATGATTCATTTTACCAAATTCAAGATCAGCTTCATCTTCTTGATCCAATTCCTCCCATAAAAAAAGTGTTTTCCCTAATACTTCAGGGAAAAAAAGCAACGCTGTCACCTCCTGTTCAATAATTGATTAAACGGATCCAACATTTGCTGTTCGAACCATTCATTTTGGATCAGAAATGAATATAAAAAATGTAAATCCAGCTTTTCAAGGTAGAACGGAGAACTCTTTCCCTATTCAAATCCATAATCCAGCGAATCCAGAAATTGCTGTTCGTTCTGAAAATGTGAAGAAGCAAGATGATGAATTCCAAATATCTATATTAGAAATCAGGGACAAAGGAAACAAATTTTTTGCACCATGGTCATTTGCTTGGACATAGCATAGAAAATGCTATAAAATACATGAGTATCCACCTGGATATAGATTTAAACATCCAGTTAATCAGTTAGCAAATTTGTGAATTAGAATGCTTTCACTGTGAACCAGATTAATCATGATGTTCGTATCAATTCAATCAAAGAATGTTGATACCTTTGTCTAGAGCCACAGCAATGAGCAGTACTACCAGCTGATGGATGCTCTCACTGGGTAGGGTACATGGCCATCTCAGCACAGCCAAATGGAATACAATGCACTGAAAGCTCTTTCATCTACCTTCCGGCAGGTGTACATTCATATACTTGAGAGCTAATTTTGTATCATTGGATGATTGGATAGTAGATTTGGGAGGCACATGCAGCAATTCAAAAATGCTTTTGCATTCTTGAAGCCTTTATCATACTTCCCAATAAAGCGTAAATATCAGCTAAAATGTTTGGAGCTGTTAATCTTAAAAAATGCACTTTTTGCCTAGAATTTCATTTCAATCATATATGAATCAGTGCCCTCGCTTGTGATTCACACATTATTGTAAGCTTTCTTCAATATGAATTTATGATTAAGAAGAATAGGAATCAAAAGGTGGTTGGCCCTGGCAAGAGAATTGGTAATCTTTATGTTTTAAATGCCAAAAGCTTTAGGCGACGAGAATCAGCCAAGTCATCACCAGCCAAGTCATCACCAGCCAATCATAGTACTATTACCACACAAAACTTGATTCCCGTAAATAAAGTTTCCATAAACACATGGCATCATTCGTAGGGCCATTTATCATCCCAAGTGTTGAGCATTTTGAGCACTCTGTTAAAAATAAAGAAATGCAAAAACATGGTACCTTGTCATATTTGTCCTTTGGCTAAACAAAACAGCTACCATCTCTTTCTAATACCAATTTTTCTGAGTTTCATTATGATCTTATTCATTGTGATATTTGGGAACCCTATCATATTAGTGAGTGCACCCGATTCACATTATTTTCCTTAAGAATAAAACTGATATCATTACAGCAATTCCTAAGTTCTTCAGCTATATGTTGAGACTCGATTCAATAGAAAAATCTGAGTTTTGTATGATAATGCAAAGGAACTGGAATTTAAGAATTTTTTTTAAAAGTGTTGTACATTTAAATTCTTGCAATGAAGTGTCTCAACAAAAATCAATTGTTGAACAAAAGCACTAACATTTAATGTAGCATGACTTTGCTTTTCCAATAATGAGTATCAACCACTTTTTAGGGAGCATGCATTATCAAGGACGCCTTTTTAATCAACAAGACACCTTCAATTATAGTTAATAATAAGTCTCCTAACGAGCTTCTTTACAAGACATCTTGTGTATTCCTCCTTTTAAGAGTATTTTGATCAATTACTTTTACATCTACAAAATTTGAGCCACGAGCAAAAAAATATGTGTTTTATTGGATATCCTACATGAATGACATGTAACAAGTTCTATGACTTAAATTCCAAACAATTCTTAATTTCTAATGATGTTACTTTGTATGAGATATTTCCTTTCAATGATGCCATAGGCCCTTTTCTAGGATTTTCCAATCAAGGGTGTCAACCACTTTTTGTGCTGCATGCATTATCAAGGACACCTTTTTAATCAGCAGGACCCCTTCAACTATCATTAATAATGTCTCCTTACGAGCCTTTTACAAGACATCTTTTGTGTATTCCCCTATTAAGAGTATCTAGATCAATTCCTCTTAGGCCCTTTTCAAGGCTTAGTATTACATGGATTGGCATGCTCCAAACTGCTTTGATCAACCCACTTCAACTACTATTGACCGGCCTAGCTCTCCATAATTATCCACCAAACCTTGTAAAGTTTCATCTTATCTCCGAGATTTTCATTGTAACATTACTCATGAATACCACATCCTACCCCTTGTCCAATTACCTATTATATAAATCTTTAGTCCATCACATAAAACTTTTGTAATGAGTATATCACTCCAAATTGAACCACAACTCTATCACCAAGCAATATATTTCCACATAGGAAGGCCGTAATGAAAACCAAATTACAAGCCGTGGAAGATAGCCACATCTAGACCACTATCCCTTATGGAAAAATGCTCTATTATGTATAAATGGGTATACAAAAATCAAGTATAAGATGGATCTATTAATCGGTATAAAGCCAAATTAGTCACCAAAGAATACACACAACAAGAAGGTGTTGATTACCTAAATATCTTTTCACCAATTGCCAATTTAGTCACCGTCAAAATGCTTTTGGCCATTGCTTCATGTTATAATTGGAATCTAGTCCAATTAGATGCCCTAATACATTTCTACATGGTGATTTGCGCAAGGTCAATATGGGCTTACCTCTTGGTCATCCAAAGCAAAGGGAATCTTCTTCTTAAAAGATGATCTTAAGACTTTACAAATCAATTTATGATTTAAAGTAAACTTCCAAGAAATGATTTACAAAATTTTCACTTGCTCAGATTACACATAGGTTCAAACAACCAAAGTATGAATACACTCTCTTCACCAAAGGCAATGGAGCCTCCTTTGTAACATTATTAGTCTATGTTAATAATATTGTGATTAAGGGCTTTTTTTACTATTATTAAATATATAAAATATTTCTTACACAACCAATTTAAATTAAAATTTTTGGAGCTTTCAAGTATTTTCTGAAAATTGAGATAGCTTGTACTTCCGCCATCGTTGTTCCTTCTCAACACTATTATACCATACAAATTCTTGAGGATATTGGGTTCTTGGTAGCAACATCAATGGAACCAAAACTTCGTTTGTCAATTATAGAAGGAGAACCTTTATCTGACTCATCATAATACAGACATCTCATTGAAAGGTTTTTTATCCTACCTTGTCTGGGATCAATGTTACATAGACTGTAAATCAACTTAGTCACTTCCTTTCGCAGCCCAGAATTCCTCATTTACAAACTGTGCATCATTTACTTTGGTCAAGTCTACTATAGGACAAAAAATTATATTCCCAGCATCATCCACATTAAAGATTCAGGCTTTTTTATATGTAGATTAAGCTACATGTACCAATTCTAAAAGATTTGTCAGTAATTTGTGTATTTGTCTTGGGCACTCTCTAGTTTCACATAAGCCAAAGAAGTAAAAACGACCACTAGATCTTCTGTCAATGGTGGATACTGAGTATGGCCACTACTACAAGTGAGATTCTTCGGTTACAACAACTATTAAAAGATTTTGGAGTCATGAGTTAAGAACTTGCTCCTCCTTTTGTGACAACTAGGCAGCAATGAACATTTCTTCTAATCCAAGCTCCCATGAACATACCAAGCATGTTGAAAGAGATTGTCTCGTTGTCATGAGCAAGAATACAAAAGGCGACTTCATTTAATACACATTCGCTTGGCATCACCTAGCAAGCATCTTTACTAGAGCATTACTGTCATCCGCTCTTCTATCGCTCCTAGACAAGATGGGCGTGAAGGACATACACACTCCATTTTGAGGGAGAGTTTTAGAGATAGTTCATATGATTAGTTAGTAATTCTGTTATTTTCTGTTATGAGTTTGTTAAGTTGTTAATTAGTCAATTTTCTTTCTTGTATTTGACTGTTAAGCTGGCAATAATAGACAGGCTGGAGTCAAACCTTGACTGCCTGACTGTGTGTCTTGTGTTGTGGTTTCCAGTTTTTACAAAAAAAGGTTTCAATAAGGTTAATTTTCCTGATTCTCCCATCTCTTTTCTCCTGTTCTGTGATACCTACTTCAATAAAAGGCCACTTGTGAGTAACAAAAAGAGACTAGAAGCAAAAAAATAAATCAATCAGTTATATGAGCTGTAGTAAAATGGTTTTATGTTTTTATCCATGAGGGCATAAATTCTCACACTTGAATCATACCTAAAGCAAGGCATGCAAGAAAACTTCCAGATTACACCTAACCTCTCAAAAAGTCTTCTCTGATTACTCCGAAGAAAATTTTGTGTTGTCCAAAGCAAGACCCGGAAAAATACCTCACTACTTCCCTCTCACCCTCTCACTCATTTTTTACTCAGTTGAAAAGAGAATGTAAGGGAAGAGAGACAGAGAGAGATATAGAATCTCTAACACTTGAAAATGAACATGACCAACCGTCATAAGCCTAAACCATCGAGGGCATAAGCGCCTAGCTAGTAACAGATGCTTTCAAGTGTCTCAAAACATAGTCGACTGGTTACAGGTAAAGCAACACCGCTGTTAACAAAAATACCGAACAAAGGAGAACTTATAGAAACGAGCATGGGGATGGGAAATTTCTGAGTTCTACCATGGGACATATTTAATGGCATGTCCGTCTTCAATCCGTGTCTTGATGAACGAGTCCGGAACTTTCTTACCGAGCTCCCTCAAAATCTCCGAGAGAGGGCGGCTTATTCCCTCGGTGGAAATATCAACGTCCTCCGCGGCAGACGAGAATTTAGCAGAAAAGAAACGATGGAGCGAGGGTTTTGAGTCAGCCCCAGAAGGAGAGCGAGACAGCAGGTATCGGAGAGCCCCGAATCTGATGGTGCTCCCCATCGGTCACAAGGTATCGGAGTGAATGAAGGCAGATAGTTGGGTAAATGGGCTTAAGAAGGGTTTTAGGTTGAATGGGCTGCTTCCTTTTTATTTGATTTTTTTTTTTTTTATTTGCTCATAATATTTTATCCGATAATATTATAATCTTATATATAAGAAACTACGAGCAATTTTATAAAATAAAAAGGTTAATTATAATAATAAAGTAAAGCAACTAAAAGTAACAGAATGTTAAAATAATAAGATTATAGTACATTTTAAAATATAATAAAATTGACTATGTTATTTTTTGATAATGCAGTCTTATAATAGTATTTAGATAAATTTTCATAAAAAATATAAAGAAGTTGTGTTAGATAAAGTCTCTCGGAAGTACTTGTTGCTGAATATCTTCATTGCCCAATAAAACATCATTAGAAAAGTTATTATAGCAATCAAAATTAGAGTAAGACTACAATCCAAGGTGTCAACAAAGGAAAGATAAACTTCAAGAATATGACCAAAGTTTTTTTAAATACTTAAATATCTCTTCAACAAATAGAGAATACAATTCTTGCTACTCGCATTAATACTACAATTTGAGAAATTTCACATTTTAATATTTACTTATTCAGTTCATTCAGAATCCTATGATGATTTTTTTAGATATCTCTTTTCATTTCTATTCTGAAACTACTACATGAAATAAATAATAGATGATACTAATATTATATTTCATTTGATGTGATCATACTTTTTCATAATACGAATCATTAGGTTAATAGGAATGCAGTCTTTGTCAAATACCTTATGGTACTCTCTGATACCAAATGTAATGCCCCGTCCCATCGCTATGCACAACGAAAGAATATTAGTGACAGAACGAGTCATTACTTCAAATAATAACTTGCCTCATGCAATGTTTCAGGTTAAACAATGATAGTTAACCTAGATTATCACGACAAGAGGTGGGATGAAAAGAATTGGGTACTCCAATATTTAATCAAGTTAAGTCTTTTATTAACATGATTAATCACTACAAGTTCACTAAACTGATGATCACAACATAATATATGTAGTATAGTATAACATAAAGAATATAGTGCATAAGCTAAAGATATCATTCATACATTCATTCATCAAGAACAGTAAGTAAAGATATTCATCTCAAAAAGAATACAGATAATACATTTATATAATTTTGCTTATTACATACTTTAATAAAATAAATGCAGAAATAACTAAAATAGGAAAATAGCTAAGGAAGGAGACCACATCGGTTACTTAGTAACATCACGCTTCACTTCCTCTTAAGTCTCATGCAGCTCCACAAACAAAGACTCCTCAAAGTAATCTGAATCTAACATTGTTGGTTTCGCAATGTTAGGGCCTCAGAAAAAAAAAAAAAAAAATTTACTTAGACAATGAGTCTAACTACATTTTAGGCTCGGTAAAATACATTAATTATGTTACAGAGATATTTAACTTAAAACAGTAAATATATAGAAAGCTAACTGAAATAGTAAATAATTAATTCAAAATAACTGAAATACTTTAAAGCATGAATTTGAACTACAAAAAGTACTAAAAATATGTGCAGTCAACCAAAAAAAACCCAAAAATCATAATATGTAATGTGAACTCAAATATATGCGTCAGCATATATTTGAACAGTAAATATATTCGTCAGCCAAATTAATTGTATATGCTATAATATGTAACTAAAATGTGCAATAACACCCAACATAAATATGCCCAATGCACCGAACCAAGAAATTATGCCCAACGCACTGATTCAAGAAATTGTGCTCAACGCACTGAAACAAATGATCCCAACACTCCGATAATAGTCCTTAGTTGAGCCAAACGCATCGACAATAGTACTTAGGTGAGCCCATCACTCCACTATATATTGTCCTTAGTTGTGTCCAATGGCTATATATATATATATATCAGAATTGTGCCAAACGCACTGATTACAGAATATGAAAGTGTACCCAATGCATCGAATTCAAAGGGTTGTGCCCAGATGACACTTGATTAATAATAACATGTTATGCATAATATGCTATTCTAAAATATGCATAAATCATGTGACTGAAATCTATCAAAACAAGACATGCTGAAAATTTATATGAAATCGAAAGCATGATAAAAATGAGAAATCGTTGAAAGCACAGAATAATATCCCTCTTGTTATCTATTTAACATGAACTTAAATCAACTTAATCAGATGCTAAGACATAAGCAAGTTTTAGCCTAAATACAATACTACAAATCTGATTAGTAGCTTAATTTAACATTCTAATCTACCTCAATTAATAGTTTATCAATCTATCTCATTTATTCACTTTAAATAATCATTCATCTATACAAGCATAATATATTAAACTTGTATCTGATCAGATTTATTGAGAATCAAACATATTCTAAGTCCTTAAATAATCTACTCTTAGAACTATCTTAGTAAGGTTCTAAGGATATCTATTAAATCAGTCTTAAGATCTAATCCAATAATAAATGATTCTAAACTAAACAAAAGATGAAATGCCGACTTAGAATCAAACCTACTATAAGTCCTTATTCAACATTTGTAGGTGACATTTCTAATTTTAGATTAGAACTTATATAAGTTCTAATGTTTAACTTACAAGGCCGTAAATCTGAGTTTATATTGGATAGTATAATATTAGAGGTATTGATTTTATGCAAGCTTATAATAGATAGATGATTAAATTAGATAATAACAGATATCACATGTATTTTAGTAGTCTTACTTGCTTTGAACTTTGATGCTTCGCACACCTATATTTGAGCTTATATCTTGAATATATACAGCTGGACATAGGATACTCAATAAGTATTCTATGTCAATTTTGAAATACATACATTATTAATCTTAATCAGTACATTCATCTCTTTCAATTATCAATTTTGTATAGTGTGTCCTATTTAATCTGTCACTGCAGTTCAGTTCTTTTGCTTAAAATTGATTAGATCTAGCTCTGTGGTTGGCTAAATAATACATGATTGATTCTATAGTCCAGTTGAATCTAGCTCTATGGTTGGCTAGATAATATATGTTTGATTCTATAGTCCGGGTGAATCTAGCTCTAAGGTTAGCTCGATGACTCATGTGGGACTTTATGTTCAGTGGCTTTTTTTAGCTAATTTCTGTTATGGCTGTGTTAACTTGGGCACAAATTTAATTTCAATCATTTATTCTCAATTTCAGTACAGTTTCTATGGCTTTATTAGCTAGTTTTTCTATTGTGGTATGTTTACTTGTTATTTTATATTCTATACGCTTTTACTACTATTTCAAATTTTTTTTTTACTACTGCTTATAGAATGCTAGATTTAGTTTTATATTATATTCAGCTTTATTTTATATCAGTTCATATATACTTCTGTTAAATTAGCATATTTTAAATGATCATATGCATATTTAGGATTTTCTTTCAGTTATGTTTTCTTTTATATACATATATTGCTTAACTTTATTGCAGCTTCTAGTTGATATATATTTTCTTACATACTTGATTTTATTAAATTATAAATACCTTATTTATAGTTATCATGTGTTTCTTTGTTACTTCTTGCACCTCATAGCTGTGCAAATGTTCATTTAATGTGATATCTAAAAATGAAACTCATATATCTATCTAAAATATACTTAGACAATTATTTAATTAAATTTTCTCTTTTTTGACTGGGGCCCTAGCATTGTGAAATAGACAATGTCATAATCTGATAGTCTTTGCTTTTATTTCTGTGAGGATGAGTGTTTTTCATTCATTTAGACTTTATTTTAAATGTTGTAATATTACATAATTCATATATATTTTCTTTACTGCATATTTTATTATGAATTAAACTATGTTTTTTTCTGCATTATAATTAAACTGATGTTATATTTTATTTGCTTCCGCACTTAGTATTTCTTGTATAAACATTTAGTAAAGCTTTAGCACAGTTGTGTGACATATCCTTCAATTATCAGTAAATTATGGTGAAAACCTAATCTAACTATAAATATGAAATCTGTCACAATGACCACTCCACCATAATCATGTTAACATACGTGTTAACAAGACCACAGGGGGGGGCAGGGCACCACACTATGATTTCTTAAATGAAATCATTTCAGTTAACTTAATGAAATTAAATACTCAATTCAAATCTAATTTTAATGATCCAATATACTGTTTTAATCAAAAAATCATGAGGAATAATAAATTACAAAAATATTTAAGTTTATGTGAGTAATTTTTTTAATTAAGCCTAATTACTCTAAAAAAAAGTTAATGATTATTATACTTAATCCTTAGTCAAAATTCATGATTAAGGCCTTTAAGTCTTCATTAGGCATAGAAGATCATAATTGGGAATATAAAATTATTTTTTTACATTTAATTTTACTAATCACTCACTAATCACTATAAACTCATCTTTTTATCTACACTCACTTTTCTGCAATCTATTTTTTTTAAGTAATCAAATTACTCAGTAAATTGTGCCTTAATTATAAATAGCAATTTCAATTTAGGTTTTAACCTTTTAGAAGTAAAACTTGATTAATTTATCTTTTAATCTTAGCTAATTGTCCCTACTTGTAAGGATAGAATTTCTTATCTTATTGAATCTGATTACACTCATTAAAAACTCTTGAATTTGTAGCATTGGAGAGTCACTTTGAGAAAACCTAAACTTTAGATGCTAGTACCTTGAATTAAGAGGTCTAAACACCATATTTTGGAGTTTTAGCTCTTAATATCTAAATATTAATTTATTTAATTAATATTGATTTGGGATAATAAATGCATCAAATAGGATGATTGGTTTATTTATTTAAACTTTTGTAAATGATATCGTTTGATGTTGGATTAGAACTTGACTAGTTATAATGTTTGACCTTATATGACCGTGATTTTGAGATTATGCCGGTAGTATGATATTGGAGATACTGAGCTTATATATTTTTAGAATAGTTAAAATGAATAAATTATAAAATAAAAGATATCACATATCTTGATTAGTTTACTACTTAATCCTTAATTTGAATGCTCTGCTTTACCTTATTTTTGAGCTTTGTTGCCTTGTGCATAGTTAAAAGAGATATGTGATATTTGATAAATACTCTATATTAGTTTTGCAAAATATGACATTCTTGCATCAATTAACTTAAAATTAGTAAATCAGATAATAATACAGTGGAGTGTGTTCTAGTTAGTCTATCTCCTCAATTTTTATTATGGTAGAATCAACTTGGGTTTAGCCATGAGTGGTCTGAATGATACATATATTATTCTATAGTTCAGCTCGTATCTAGCCATGAGTGGTCTAGATGATACGTGTGAGATTTTCTATTCGGTGGCTATGTTTAGCCAGTTACCATTATGATAGACTAGTATATGCATACGTTCAATTAAATGTTGATTTTAGTTTAATTTACATACATTTTAATTCAGTTCAATTTGCAATTTTGTAGTATTTTCTATATTTTCTTATTTTTAGTAGATTTATTGGCATTATATATATATATATATATATATATATATATATATATATATATATATATATATATATATATATATATGATGCCAGATTTTTCGATCCTATTATATATACTTTAGTATTTTGTTAGTATGTTCAGCATGTTTATATTTGATCATATTATATTTAGGGATTTCTCTTGTACTATATTAGTTCTTTCATAAATATATGCTTAACCTTTTATGCAGCAGTTGGATTGGAGATATGTTACCTTATCTCATTTGTTAAAGTTATAAATGCTTTATTTATAGTTTTTCATTTAGTTGAATGCTTGTTGCTTCTATATTGCTTAGGTTAATTTGTGATAGCTAAAATTTTAGTAATAATTTATCAGCCTAAGATATATTTAGATAATTTTGTCTAACATAAGATCTTTTTATTTTCCTAAATGGGGTCTTGGCATGTAAAAATCAATATATTAGATTTATAACTTTTTAAGGAATCCACATCATGTGAGGAGCAGGAGCAAGAGGATGATCATACTGCGATTGTTTAGCTTTAATTATTCTCTTATTTGGAAGAGAGTGTTCTTTTGCATTTCATTTTCTTTATTTTTATTGCATTTTGGTTTGTAATAATTAAATTCAGCACTTTATGTTTCTTATTTTAGTATTTTATTTTTTAATATGTATATTGTATGTTATTTCTTTTTATATCACTTGAATGTGTGGATATTTATATTTTTTCTTAGCTTCTGTACTCTGTGATGAATGTTTGCATATATCAGTCTAGTACTCTGAATTATTATTATTACTATATTATAATTCAGAGCACAATTATATGTCAAAGTATTTAGCTACTTAGATATTTTAGTAGGATTAGTGTGGGCAACATAAGTGTCTCTCAATATGCATTTATTTTGTTTGCACTAATTTGGGATGATCATTTAGTGATGATCAATTCCGTTGCAAATTATACTTTTTTTTCCTAAATGGCAGTGTGAGCCACCACAATGTGTCATTATGTCTTATAATGCTTATATAAATTTAATTAAACTCTATATATTATACTTTACTCTTATGTGACATACTTTTTCTTTTCTAGATGGCTAGATTAATATATATCTATATTGTATTATGTATATATTTTTTCACTTTGGAGATTTTTGGCTTCTCGTAGTGCTTAATAGTGGGTTAAGACTCATCGATCTAATATTAAGTACTACAGTAACACCCAATGGTGAATTAGATTACCAAATATAGCATTTGGGCATTATAATAGCAGTGTGGAGCCCGACCTTATCAAGGCAAAGTTGTAATAGCTGGAGACTAATATGGGCTCGACAATTATTGTCTAGCCTTCGGGATACCAATCGAGCACAACACGAGGCTAGACAACTTTGGAGGTTGAGCCAACTCAGAAGTAGTGTGTTATTCAACACCTCTACTTTGACACCACATTTTCTTTTTGTCTTTAGTGAGGATGTGAGATTACTTATTTAATGCTTAATTGTAATAAACTATTGTATCTGGATGTTTTACTTTATTTTCTAATACGCAAGTATTTTATTTCAGTTATTTTGGATGTATGAAATTATGGATGCTGTGGTGTTTTCCTTCCTACATTTATTATGATATTACTCATCGATAAGTTCCTTGGCAAATGTGACTCAATATATTTGGATCATAATCTCTTATTGTAATGCCCCATCCAATTACTATGCGCAAGACTATATCATTAGTGGCAGAACGGTTCGTTAACTGAATAATAAGAGTCGTACCTACTTAATACTCCGGGTTGAGCACCAATAGTTAACCTGAACCATTAATCGTAGGAGGTGACTAGAGTTAAGGAACTCTATCATTAATCATGTTATGTATTTCATTAACCTGATTAACAATGCGAGTCTGCTAAACTGATGATCAGATCACAATGTATGTGGTATATTATAACTCAGGGAATAGAGTGTGGAAGCTAAAACAGTATCCATCCATTCATTCATTCGAAAGCAGTAAGTAAAAGACATACACCTCAGAAAAGAAGATAAAAAATATATTCATATATGATTACTTATTACAGAATTAAATAAAATTATAGAAAGTAATTCACGTCTCACTAAAATAGAAGAACACTCAATGATGAAGATTACCATAGTTACTCAACAACACTGCGCTTTACATCCTCTTTAGTCTCTTGCAGCTCCACAAACAAAATAGAGAAAATCTTACTTAAACAATAAGTCTAAGTACATTTTAGCCTCGCTAAAATATATTTATTTAAATTACATTGATACTTAACTTTAAGCAATAAATAAATAGTAAAGTTAACTAAAGCAAAAAGTAACTACCGCCAGTACTGAAAAGTACTGAAAACAAATATCTGAATAAATACCATAATGTAACAACTAAACATATGCAATTTGAACTGAATCTACAAGTGAACTAAACTGAACTGAAATGTACTTCTTAATACATATGCAAAACCAATGTGCCCAATACAGCCACAACACATATGAGCTCAATACTCTCAAATACTCATATACATACACACATATATACACATGTTCATATATTTGTGCCCAACACACCTGAAAATAAGTGAGCTCAATACTCCTGAAAAGAAACGAGTCCAATGCTCCCGTAAACAAATGAGCCCAACGCTTCGATAAACAAATGATCCCAATGCTCTTGAAAATATATGTATGTATATGTATCATGCATATCCGCTTTGTGCACAACGCACCCAAGAACACATGTGAGCCGAATGCTCCCGAATTCAACATAATTAAGCCTATTTGGTACCTGATCAACCATGATATGCGTGATATGCCATCCTAAATATGCATGAATCTTCTAACTGAATCACTGAGTATGAACTTAATGTTGTATGCAACTAAATGCAAAAATCATTAAAAATAATATCTCATTTTATTGTCTATTTAACATGAATCTGAATAGCCATTTTTGACACTGAGACATCAATAAGTCTTAGCCTAACCACTAGGCTATCAGATTTAATCAGCCACACAATAATCCCATTCATCCAGTTAACTGATTAGCTAAATAAATATGATCTAAAATTCATTCAATCAAGCAATCACAACTATTTTTCTAATTCATTTTAATGAATCGACCAATTATACAAACTTAACATCTTAAGCTTGTATCAGAACTAATTTATTTAGAAATCAAACCTAAAATAAGTTTTTATTAATCTACTCTTAAAACTACCTTAAGGTTTTAAAGGATAACTATTGATTCAGGCTTAAGAACAAATCAATAAATTATGATTCTAAACTAAGTAAAGAGCTAAGACTTAAGGATACTAGAAGGCTCAAGGATTCTAAATATAAAATCCATACAATCAAACTTAAGATTTAAGGTTAAAACCTTACAAATCTACCTTAAAGGCTATGACTAAATAATTCTAATCATAAAATTAAGCATACTAGGAAGCTAACCAAACTAAGTGAACATCATCACTTAATAAGAAAGAAATCAAGTAAAGAGTACCAACATTCAACTAAGTTGAATATAACCTTAAAGGATTAAAAGTTAATTCATAAGTCATAACAAATGACTTAGCACTTAAGAATTTTCATGCTAAAGTGAACTACTACTTAGCATGTAATATCACACACTAAGCATATGCTAGATAAGGATCAAGGATTCTAAAGATTTGACACTTAAGTGACATTCATCACTTAAGGAAGCTTAAAATAACTAGTTAAGTCACTATAAGACTTAACCAAGGATAAATGATAACTAACACTTAAACAATAAGTATCTAAGCTTGGGGACTACTAAAGCACCATTATTAAACTAAGTCTAATAATGAAACTAAAGAATTGGCTACTACGCTCTATACATGAAATTCCACTTAAATGTTATATCCAATTAAATATGGGTGATCTCACCTGAAGGAGGGATTATAATGAACTAATAATAGAATTAATTCATTCTAAAGTTTCTACCACTAAAGAGATATTCATCTCTTATTAAAGAATTCTCCTAAGGCAACAAAGATAAATACCCAATTTGGATACTTAACCTTAAAATGCATGGGGAAAGCTAAATCATCAAGTCACATAATGTGATTTAACAACAAAATGTTTTAAAGATTACTAAAGACTACCTACTATAAGTCCTTATTCAACATTTGTAGGTGATCTAAGCTTGGGGACTACTAAAGCACCATTATTAAACTAAGTCTAATAATGAAACTAAGGAATTGGCTACTACGCTCTATACATGAAATTACACTTAAATGTTATATCCAATTAAATATGGGTGATCTCACCTGAAGGAGGGATTATAATGAACTAATAATAGAATTTATTCATTCTAAAGTTTCTACCACTAAAGAGATATTCATCTCTTGTTAAAGAATTCTCCTAAGGCAACAAAGATAAATACCCAATTTGGATACTTAACCTTAAAATGCATGGGGAAAGCTAAATCATCAAGTCACATAATATGATTTAACAACAAAATATTTTAAAGATTACTAAAGACTACCCACACAAGCTATGACTTGGTCTAGGTAAGAGGTTCAATTAATCCAATTGAATAAGTGCTAGGAAGCTTAAGAAAATGTTGAGGCTACAATCATAAGTCATAATTCATGATTTATGCCTAAAGCATAAGGCTATAAATTATAAGAATTTAAATTAAATATTGGGAATAAATTTTTTATGTCGTAATGAGCAACTAGAGACACTAAACGAGACATTTGGGCATGGAAAAGTTGATACATAACATGCCAATTGGATTAGAGATGAATTACATATTTAAAAATCACCTCTATATTTACCTAATACATGATTTCATTATAACCAATTTTTATTTTGATATATTTTTGCATAATTAGAGTTATGGCGTCATCAAAATACAAAAAACATGAAGTTTGAGTAAAACTGGGTAATATGCGCGCTACAGTGCGCTGTAGCACTTTCCTGGCCGAGAGACAAGCGCTATGGAGCGATGTGGCATGTTCCTGCGCTCGGCGCACGGCAGCTCTTTCAGGCGCTTTGGCGCGCTGAGTGCCAAATTTCTTGAGGCGCTGGTGCAGCGGTGTGCTGTAGAGCTTACCTGGCCGAGAGCCATACTCTATGGTGCTGAGGCTTGTTTCTGCGCTTTCAGGCATTACGACTTGCTGGAGCGCCCTCCTGGACTAGAGCCAAGTGCTATGACACATTGTAGTGCCATATTTCTTGAGGCGTGAGCGCTGCGGCGTGATGGAATGCTTACCTAGGCGAGAGTCAGGCGATATGGTGCGCTGAAGTGTTTAACGAACATTTGCATGTGCGAAAGATGGGATACCTCCCCCTATTGCACCCAAATATTCTTGATTCAGAGCACCTCAAGTGTGGTGCCATATACCGATGGAAAGACCTTTTCAAGACCATTCTAGTGGTGCTAAAATTGACATAAAAAGATTATTTTAACATCGCAAGAAATGATGTCCTAGGTGCATATGCAAGTTTTCTCACTACACAACACATTTCATTTTCTCTTTAAAATGAATATATGATCGAGCTTTATTGAGCTCGATCGTTCAAATGCAAGTTCCTGAGGAAAAATATTAAGCATACACACAAAATAAATCAACCATTAGATCACCAAATATGAGAAAAGGATGGTACAAGGTGTGAAGACCCACTTAAGTAGTAATAAGTGAAACTTTTAAATATCGAGATGCCTTTTCATATAACGGTGGAGTTCCTCATAAGAACTCTAAAGTTAAGCGTGCTCAGGTGGGAGCACTCCCAGGATGGGTGACTTGCTGAGAAATTATCTTTTGAGGGAAAAACTGTGAAACCTTTTAAGCCAAAACGGATAATACCTTGATGCTTAAGAGTTTGGGCTGTTATAAATAGTATCAAAGCAAACCATATAATGTCAGATAGGAGCTAAGTGCCATACATGATAAAGTACCACTTCATGTGAGCAGCCATTTGAACCCATGATGGTTAAGGTGCTACATGGTTGTGGGCACCTCATGCGCCTGTAGGGGTCACCTCTAGTCATATCTACCCAATGGATGGTTCTTGGATATGTGTATGGATACTGATGAGGACATCAGTTACTTAAATTGGGGAGATTGTGAAAACTCACTTAAATAGTAATAAGTGAAACTCTTAAATATCGATGTGCCTTTTCAGATAATGATGGAGTTCCTGATAAGAACTCCAAAGTTAAGCATGCTCATATGGGAGCACTCCCAGGATGGGTGACATACTGGGAATTTATCTTCTGAGGGCAAAAACGTGAGGCATTTCAGGCCAAAGCGAACAATACCTTGGTGCTTAAGAGTTTAGGCTATTACACAAGGGAAGTACGAGAGAAGTACCTTCACTTGCAAAAATAAAGATTTCTTCAAGGCTATAGGGATGAAGTTTCAACTATCAACAAAAATGGAGAAGAGTGCTAGGGGTTCTTCAAGATCTTGGGAGTTTCTTTCTTCAATAACTAAGAAAATGGGGAGATTTGAGAGCTAAGGGAGCTATATAAAGGAATGAGGAAGATGTCTTCAGTAAGCACAGTTGAGGCATGGGTTGAGAGAGGGAGCAAGTCCTCTCCCATCAGTAGCATGGGGAAGAAGAGAGTGCTCCTTACGTGTGCCAGAAGAGGGGGGAGAAGGCGTACATAGGAAATGGAGAGGAGAGGAGTGGGGCCAAGCACATAAGAGAAAATAAAGGATTTAAGAAATTAATTAATTAACTTTTAATTTTAATTTACATCTTTTTCTAATTAAAATTGAATTAATAAATGAGATCCAAAAAATTCTAAAAATTCACCCCTAGCTAATTCGAGGGTGACGAAGTTGGATTTCGATTTTGACAACTATTTAATTATTCTATTTTTTAAGATATTTAAATACATTAAAATATTCAAGAAAATCCAGCAACTTCCAAATATCTTCAAAACATATCACCTCTTGCTAATTTGGGGGTGACGAGCGCAATGATAAAGTTAGATTTCGATTTCGATATCAGAATAATTATCATATTTTTCTTAATTATTTAATTAGCCAAAATTATGGTTTAGTCAGATTGATTCTCAAATCGAATCAAAACTCTGGGGTTCGCTTATAATGATGATTAAAGACTAATGAAAGTGATCTAAAACTGATTTGACTAGGTTTAGCCTAAGTTACTATCATATATTGTTACACTTATCCATGATAATGTCACAATATCTCTTAATGATGGTTTAGTCGTACTAACCCAACATTGAACCATTACACTCCCATTAATGACAACGACTAATGAGGTGGAGTGAGAGTGGGGAACATGCTCTGACAGTCGTTGGTACGGGAGATTCGTAGTTGTATGGCGAGCGAGCTGGGAACGATGGTGAACAGCGTCGGGAGCTTCCAACGACGTTTGATCCTCGATTAGAAAAGGCAAAACGATCCAGATTGTCTAGATTGTAACGGTATCAAGAGATTCATTCATAATCCGATCAATTCCAAAGGGTTAGGTCCTAATGATGATTAGCACATAATGATATCATGATTATGGTCTAGATAAACCTACATTTATCAAGGTTACATTAGCTTCCATTATTGCTCTTTGGAATCAAAATCATAAGAGAATGATTAAGCTAATTAGGCATGAAATTAGAGCCAAGAAAAAATACACAATTACAAACTTGATTACAAATTTAGAAATAAACCCATCTCGATAAGAGGATAAATTTCTTCATTAATTTCCTCCATAGATAAATCACATGTTTAAAGTTGATGCACTAATTTATTCGCTAAGATCATTACTCAATTTCTTATAGAAGAAATTGATAACACAATAAAGAAAGTCATTATTGTTTTCATAATTAAGGTATTATATATTTTGTAAATTCATGAAAAATAATGTTAGTTAAGAGTACATTAACATGTACATGGATTATTGTTGAGATATTACCAGACCAAAACGAAAGATACACGAATAGAAAATTTAAAATAGAAAATTAGATTTACATGAAAAATTTAACATCAGATTTATGTGAAAAATTTAAAATTTGAAAAAATCATGAATCCACACAACTACAGAAAATTCACTATGAATAAAAAATAAAAAAGTTACGGTTCTTACATCTCCTCCTATCTTAGAAGAAAATTTGATGACTTCCAAGAAGACCTAACCATGCATAACACTAGCATTCACAAAGATATTTAAAAAATGATCAAAATACCCCATGAAACATGGATGGGTCGACAATATCATTCCACAAAATTACAATTACTTCACTAAATATTATATAATTAACTTAAGAGGTACATAACCTAATGAATTTTTGTGGTTAAGTTAGTTTAAATAACTCTTTTTAATAACAAAATAATTTAAGAGGTACATAATGCCTATTATTTAATAAGCTTAGCTTAATTTAAATTAAGTCAAGTTAAATATAAATCAAACATCCCCTAAATCTATATCCAATAATTATTTAATTATATCACTTTATAAGTTGTCAAACAACTTGATCAATAATTATTAAAATTGTATATTTTATAACTCTGTAGTTTTTGTACATATATTTAAAAAATTGTTAATTTAATCTATACAAGGTCTAAATATATGTACAAAAATTATAAAATTATAAAATATATGTACAAAACTATATGCCTATTATAACTTTATAGTTTTTATAACTCTATATATTTATATTTACTAATCTTTAATAAAAAAATTATTAAAGGTTTTGTTAGTTCTAAAATTTAGTTTGACTTTCGAATAGTATTTTTAAAAAACATTATCAATCACAATTCACAAATATCTTTTGCTTTATTAAATAATAATATTCTTATAATTTTTTGTGATTAAGCTAAAATAAAATAAAATCATATAAAAAGTATAAACATTAACATAATTTTATTTAAAAAAGATTTGCTATAATATTTTTAAATATATTTCATACAATGTCCTCTAATTATTAAATTATTTAAAAATATTAATTAACTAATTATAAATAAAATTTATTAGTCAAAATCATAATTAAAAATTTATTAAAATTTAATAATAATTTAAGAAAAAAAGGTGAGACATTTATTAAATTATTTAAACATTTTTCTTAAAAAACCATTATTATCATGATTAAAAAATTATTTAAAGTAAAAAAAATAAATAAGCTATTGAATAAAAATAGAGGAGTTGGATAGAAATATTTGGATAATAATTATTTTCTTATTTTTTTTTCTCTAATTTTAAATATTATGAATCATTTTGTTAAAAAATGACTCAAATAACACTATGTGCAGCATATAATTTCGAAGAATTTATATTTATTCGTGAAAAAAAAGCAACTCCATTCAATGGGCTAAGGCTTTCTGTCGTCGTTGTTGACTGCTTTGAAACAAGTCAACAATGTCATCTACATGGCGTGGTCAAAAAAGAGTTTCTCGAAGCTCTGTTCATTGTTTGACGCATGGAATACGCCGATGGCTGCATGAAGATTGAGGAAGAGAGAGAGAGGGGAGAATCTGCAGATATATGCGCGCCTTTCCGGTCCCTTAAAATAATTTTGGAGTTGGAATGAATCTAGGGTTCTGATGACGCTCCCTGCTGAAAATCGCGGGAATTTAGGTCACTCTGCTACACCATAACGTCTCGATTTAGGGATAAAGTGGTAATATCCCATTACGTCTGATTGTATTTCTACCTGATTCACTTTAATTTGACCTCCGGAAGTTCGCCTCTTTCGTTTTTGCTTGTTTTTTTTTGATTTTTTTGGTTTAATCGACCGATCAAGCAAACCGACCCCCCACTCATCTGCGTGCTTGAACATCTGAACCACTTTCCGCCTGAGGCTGCCTTTTTTTCGCCGCGAATCTTGATTTTTTTTTCTCTTCCGGTTGGTTGCGGAGATTTGTTTTCGCGAACTATAAGGGTATTTTGGCAGGGTTTATTCGAATAGATAAGCAGGGGTTTGCTTAAAAAAAAAAATTCTTCTATTTTTGTTCTTAACTTGCTGTTGCCACCGCGTCTTTACCACCAGGAATCTGAATCCAAAACTTTGTTGATTGCATTGATCTGGTGCCAAGGAAAGGTCTCAGAGTTTCAGGGCTATAAGAATATACTTTCATTGATTTAAGCTTGGTTCTTCATTGGAGCTGGGTCATTGTTTTCACTAGCTTCATATTTTGGTGGAGATCATAAACAGTAATGATTAAATGGCTTTGAGGGTTTCAGCGCAGAACGCTGCTGAGATTGCAATTGCATCTATTGGGCTTGGATATGATATCTCAGCAGATATCAGGCTTAAGTATTGCAAGAGGGAATTTCCTGATCCGTGTCTCATAGAACTTAACTGGAATGAGACTCAGGATATCATCATCTCAGGAGGAATAACTGTTCCAGGTGTTCCAAAGGGGATAAAATGTGATAAAGGTGAAAGGATGCGATTCAGATCTGATGTTCTCTCTTTTCAGCAAGTATTGCCTCCATCTTGGCTTGTTTTATTCACTTATTTATTTTGAGTTATTAGTTCTTAATGAAGCTCAGCATTTGGACACAAATTTATGAGCATTGTGTGCTTGGATGGGGGACATGCTTCTGAGTTTTGCTTAAATTTAAAGAGATTTAGCTATTCAAAATTTGGGGTACACATGACCCCCCATTGGTACATTGCACATAAGTTTTTTCCCCAATATATAGATACTTTTTCTTTTCTTTTAATGATATTAATTTTGTATCAAATGAAAAGTTTGAGGTCGTGTTGTTGCTTGTTTTTGCCAACAACTTCAAATCTCGATGTTATGCAAATATGTGTTATTTAGATGCCTGATATTTATATATCGATTTTATAAAAATGTCAGTATTTGTTTAGTTTAATGCTATTGTATTTTAGATGTTTAGATTTATACGGTCAAATCACTGTTTTTTTATTTTTCTAAAAATTGAAGTTTTTTCTCCTCTTTTCACCTTTCTTTCTCTTTTATTTTAATATACTATCAGCACGACAATGGCTTTTTACCTAATAGAATAAACAACAAATAATATCACAAGCTGGAGCTTGATTGAATTTGAAGGTACTGAAATTTTGTGGTCGATACCATTGTCTAGTTTTCTTTTAGTTCACTGCTTAATGTAGTGTTAGCAACATTTTAGCATAGGCTGGGTTACTTTCTCAAGCATTCTGCAATACTTTGAATTATAGTGCATTTAGCTGTTTTTATATATGCTAGCTATATCTTTGAACAACAATTAAAGATTTGACGTCATACTGGTGTTGCACTTTTTTCTTCCTTTAGAAGAAGAAACGCATGGTCACTTTTCACTTGAAGCATTGTTGCTTGGCTTTTGAGAATTGGGTGCTGAAACAAGGAAAAGTTTCCTATGAACTCATATACCTCATATGCTACCTGGTTTCCATGAAATTGTGAGCCTTTGTAATGTTTCTCGATTATGGTCATTTTTTATATTTTCACCAGATGTCGGATTGATTTTCATGTCCCCATTTTATGAACTTAGAGTCCTAAGTAAAGCAAGGTCTTTTTGTTGTAAATCCTTTTTGTGATTGAAGTTTGTGTGATAAATGATGCTGAACTCCTTTTGTATTTAAGTTAGTTTTTATTTGTACGTTTGGCTTCAAATGGGATGCCAATCAGTCAGGTTATTGTGAAAGTATGCACTAACAATTACAAAGATGTCATTAATGAGATGCATTGTGTTCACATGCCTAACAATATAATCATTCATTAATAAATTGTATCTCATCTTGAATGCAGTTTTTTGGGCATATTTTATCATCAGACCTCAGCGGTTTCTTGACTTGTGCTTGAGATGCTTGTATACTTTTGTTGGTTCAATAAACAATTCAAGAAGTGCTATTTAACACAGTAAAATAATCCATGTTGTATGTCCAACCATCTTTAAAGTATGTGCCTCTCTGTAACATTACTTAATTTAAAAATCTGGAAATTTAATTTGTAACAAGAAGGAGAACCATTTAGGAGTTTTGTTATCCTTGGATCTTACATAAGAGCACTTAAGTATGACACAATTCATGCCTCATGCAAGAACATGAGAAGAAATAAAGGACAAGAAAAGGTACTCCAGAATAATGTTAAAATAAGAGGAGCAATCTCCCCAAAATCTTACCATCCACGCATCACACTCAATGACGCCACATTCAGAGTAGTACACTAGTTGGGGATGAGATTATATATTAAATTAAATCAATAATATCTCACACAAGTTCAATCAATCTTAATTGATGTACATAGGATTGCTACACTGAAAAAGGAAGTATGAATTTATTAATATGGGACTATTTGATTTGATTTTGGGCATAAAGTAATTTATGGAAAGTGGTTTTTTGTGTTTAGTTGAGGTAAAATAAAATTTTGAAAAAAAAGATTTTCCCCAAACTAATACTATTTCACATAAGGAACACATTTGAAAAAATGATAGAACCCCCCCATTCACAATCGTCCATCATTGTCATTTCATCATCCTTGTCAGTTCAAAACTAACATCGTTCGCCCTTTCTATCATTGCTGATCACCGACTTGGCTTTGCCAAACTTGTTTAAGCTTTGCTAGACTTGGTTTGGGTCTTGCCGGATTTGGATTGGGCATCACCGACCCTAGCTTAGGCCTCACTGGCCCTCTATTAGGGTTGTTGATCCTTGGTCTGGCGTTGTTTGTGTTCTCTGGTTTGATTTGAGGTAAAATAAAATTTTGAAAAAAAAGATTTCCCCCATACTAATACTATTTCACATAAGGAACACATTTGAAAAAATGCTAGAACCCCCCATTCACAATCGTCCATCATTGTCATTTCATCATCTTTGTCAGTTCAAACTAACATCGTTCGCCCTTTCTATCATTGCCGGCCACCGACTTGGCTTTGCCAAACTTGTTTAAGCTTTGCTAGACTTGGTTTGGGTCTTGCCGGATTTGAATTGGGCATCGCCGACCCTAGCTTAGGCCTCGCTGGCCTTCTATTAGGGTTGTCGGTCCTTGGTTCGTTGTTTCTGTTCTTTGGTTTGATTTGTTTTTATGCATTTTTATATTAATAATAAAATACTTGGATTTTTTTACACGAAAACTTAAAAATTCAATTAGATTGTAATTTTTCAAAATATCCAAAAAATTTGCACTTAAATTATTTTACTTGAAATAACCTTACATTGAAGTCACTTTAGTGTTTTTACCGCAAACAAAACAACCCCATTGCATGTTCCCGTGGATTTGAGTCTCATGCGGCAACAAATGTTGGATCAATTGGGTACTGAAAGGTTAGTGTTGACTTCCCAAAGTTTCATGAGGATTGGCATCGATGAGGATTTGCACATGCATGCGCAGACATGACCAGATTGATTGGCATCAAATTGGCAGTGTTAAAACACACATGAGGCCATCATGCATGGTTGTGCATGCAGAGATTGCTAATGAGGGTCGTCTGTGATTTTTGATGATATTGCTCACACCCATCAATGGCCATGTAAAAATCTGAATTCGGTGAATATACTATTATGCAATCTTTAGTTCAAACATAGTACATATTATAATATATAATGCAAATAAAAGCGAATTACTTTGCATCTTTTTCATTCTGATTTCAATTACTTAGAAATTTTGATGACACTTGCATTGTTCATAGACTATTTCCGGCATTTGGCATCATCCTGTTGGAAAAATGATCATAAGGAAGTCCAATTGAAGATTTATAACCCTAAAGAAATATCATAGAACCATTTGATATATTAACCAGTATCATTCTTAGGAGAGTAGTAACGTGGGCGAATACTCTGTCTGAACCATTAATATAATTTGGATTGGTGGATAGGAATTTATAAAGCTGATCCCTAGTAATTCGGACAAGACTACTAATGAAGATATGATGATGGCCAAGATTCAAGTAGCTTGGACTCTGAGCAGCATATTTATGCTTTTACTTATAACTTGATGTCTATGTTAAATTTTTCTTGTCATTGTTCGTTGGAACATTATGGTAGTCATATGGTAGAGTGAAACGTGGTTATTTGGATTTTTTAAGAAAGTTTTTAACATTTCATAATTTGTGTTATCATTGCTGTTTCATTAACCAGGTGAAATTTCATTTATTCCTATGCAGATGTCGGAGCAATTTAATCAAGAACTTTCTCTATCTGGTAAAATACCTTCTGGCTTGTTCAATCATATGTTTGAATTTTCAAATTGTTGGCAGAAGGATGCTGCAAATACCAAAGCTCTTGCATTTGATGGATGGTTCATAACACTTTACACGGTTGCTCTTGCAAAATCTCACATTGAACTTAGAGATCATGTCAAAGAGTCTGTTCCACCTTCATGGGAACCAGCTGCCCTGGCAAGGTAAGGTTTGTGCGCTTGAATTCTGGAATCAGAAATTTGTTAGTCCTATATAAACTGTGGGAACCTTATTTTTCCTGTGCTTGTGGATACATCGTGTTGCTGCTACCTTTTCCATTGCCTTATTTGTGGCTGCAATGGCAAGAGACATGAATTAAGATTCCAAAACAGAATCCTTTAAATGAATTATGAACTCTTACTCTGAACTACTATTGGCTAAAAAGCTTATATTTTATGTTATTTTTTATTAACAGCCACACTTGATATGCTTATGCTTAAAAAATGTAGTTTGGTTGCTAGCTTTTTATTTATTCATATTTCTGTAACTGCACTAGTAGACATTGGTGTTGTTTCCTAAGAATTTGCAAAGAGCTTGGTTAGTGAGTTTAAAAGATCAGCTGAAAACCTGCTATTTGTAGGTAGCCTTTAGTTTTTTAAGTTTTCAATAACTTAATCTAATAGACATGAATTAAGATTCTAAAACAGAATCCTTTAATTGAATTTTGAACTCCTACTCTGAACTACTTTTGGCTATAAAGCTTATATTTTATGTTATTTTTAATTAACAGCCACACTTGATATGCTTGTGCTTAAAAAATGTAGTTTGGTTGCTAGCGTTTTATTCTGTCATATTTCTGTAACTGCACTAGTAGACATTGGTGTGGTTTCCTAAGAATTTGCAAAGAGTTTGGTTAGTGATTTTAAAAGATCAGATGGAAACCTGCTATTTGTAGGTAGCATTTAGTTTTTTAAGTTTTCAATAACTTAATCTAATTGACTCATCATGAAGCTATTTAACTATAAACCATTAGAAATTGATTAATAGGCCACATGATATTCTATCACAGAATTTGATGACAAGGTTACATGATGTGAAGTTATATAATGTACACATGCATTTGTATTTTAGCAAATCGTTGATTGTAGTTGTTTTACTTGTTTTTAAGTAGAAGGATATTCTTCAAAGTCTTTAAAAGGAATTTATAAAGTTCTTCAATTTAAAAGCTGTGAGCAACATTAAATTAAACTCAACTATTCTAACAAAAGAATCTATTTAGGGGCTGCATAGTTGGGAGAATTTTTAGAATGCAGGGGATCTAGAAATGCAATGTAAAAAGAAAGTACATTTTAAATGCAGTGATTTTATATTTTTCGAGTTTGCTTGGGTTAAGCACAGCAGAGTTTGGTGCTTCGTAGATAAGTTTTTCCTATTCAAGAAAAAGACCTTGAACTACTTGGGTGTTAGAGGCAAGGGGAGTGCAGTTGGCTTGAGGGAGTGTGATTGTAACGATCCAATATCGTTACTTTGCAAATTAGGTCAGATAATGCCTTAAAAATCAGGACCTCGGGGAATTTCAAATTAGGGCAAACAAAATTTTATTTGGATAGAAATAATTTTTAGATCAAAGTGCTCTAGTTTGGGAGAATTCGTATAACAGAAACTCCCGTTTTATTTTTTCTGAATTATTTAAATTCTATAAATCAAGATCATTGAAATATGTGTCAGAATTCATCATTTTCAGTGTCATTATGTTAAGAATATTATTTAAAGACTGCTCGAAAAGTTTCATCAAATTCTGAGTACCGGTCTAATCGTTGTTAATTTTTAAAGTTTTAAACCTCAAAAATTAATATAAAATAAAATATTTTTGAATCGAAAATTTTTTGGCGTGATGGTGTTTGTTACATCGTAACACATCTCGATGTCAAGTTTCGTTATTTTTGGACGCCAATTGGCGAAAAAATCCAAAAAATTTAACTTTATAAGTATTTTAATTTACTTTCCTTAAAGAATTTCGTTTTTCTCTATTCCCCCCCTTTTCTGTGCCACTCCCGATTCCTTCCGCTTTAAGGTGCGGAACCTTCCGCTCCAGGGCCTTTCCTGCGCCATTTTGGTGCAGGAATGGTCGGCCCAGCCCTCCTAATCCCCTTCCCTTTCTTCTCTATAAAACTCCCTCTAGCCCTCTCCCTTCCTTCCCCAAACTAGCAGCCCTCTCCTCCCCCTCACAGCAGTCCAGCCAGCCCTCCCCTTCCACTGCCAGTTGCCACCCTCAGCCTTTCAGCCCTCAACTGCATCCCCCCTCCTCCCTCTGCCCTTCCCCTCCCCTCCTTCTCCCAAAGGACAGCAGCCCTCCTCCCTCACCCAATAGCCCGGCCAGTCGCCTCCCTCCTCCGGCCAGCCAGCCCCCGCTGCCCCGGCAAGCTCCTGCCGGCTCCCTTCCGCCACGTTCGGCCTCCCTCCATTTTCCAACAACATCAACTTAGGCAAGTGGAAAAGGAAAATAGGAAGAAAATGAGAAGAAATTTTTAATATTTTATTTTCTTTATTTCATTTCTTTTTAATAAATATACTATTATATTATGTTATTGTATTATTATATCTGTCATTAATTAATAATGAACAACAGTACAAATATTAAAAAATGACTATTACTTTCATACTGTCAATTTCAATTCACACATTTTTCTGTCATTATTAGTTTTTGCAATCTATACAATCATTTTCATTGTCTTTTCTTTTGTACATTATTATTATCATTATTATTAAATAATGATAATAATAATGCTATATTAAATATAATTACTACCACCCTCAGAGACTTAAAATGCTATCTTCTATCAAGATAAAAGAATGAAAGAAAGATAGAATGGAAAATAAGAAAGTAAAAATTCATAAAAATATCATATTACTTTCATTTTAATGTTAGTTAAAAGGCTAATTTAAAATATCAAAAACCTAAATGCAGATTGCACGAACTGTCACTCATCCAAACTTAAAGAACAAGGTACCAGATATTTTTTATTACTCTTGTTTAAATATGCTTTTTGCTCAACATCGCACAAATTTGATAAAAGTGATTTTAAAAGTCACATAAAATGATATATGAACAAGTTTGGATAAGTGAGTAGCAAAGGTTCCATGTTGATATATTTTTAGTCTGATCAGATAACTACTAGGACGGGGTTGCCCGACATCGGGAGTCATAAGGAGCCTATACTGATAAGCCTTGAGGGGTAGTTATAGAGGGAAGTTGGGATATGTAACACAAAAATGAATCCCTTTTTTCTCGATTTTGTACTTGCCTAATAAAATCATATTTTGTCTTAGATATCAAATGCTAAAATTTTGTATTTATTTTTGTGATTGCAATTATTTTTATGTTAAATTTCAAGTGCAATTGAAACAAGTTTGTAGGGATAAGTTCGTACAGTTTTTATTTCTTGTCAAATTATTGATTATTTTGCTTATTATTTAACATTTATAAAGAGGACATCTATTAGTACTTAGTTTCACAACTAACTGGTATTCGAATTCCCGCACTTCTGAAACATGCCCAAATCAGGAGTTCGTCATTGAAGAAAGGTGCTAAGAACTAAGCAGTGATGATACTGCTTCCTGCTGATTTTCCACTTTCTTACGAAGGATTGATATAGAAAGAAAATCAGCGGACAATCGGGTTTATGGCTCACCGAAGGTGGAGAGCATTCAGAAAAATCTTATCAAGAGCTTTTTAACTTTTCTTTTATTTTAATTTTTGTAGTCAGGATTTGTGAATTATTGAATAAATGAGTTATATTTGATGTCTATATATTTGTCTCTTAAATCACTCAATATGATCATGCGGCTAGAGGACTTGTTGTTATCGCCCCCAACAACCAGTGCTGGATTAGCTTCCGCTGACCCGGCACCGGGTCCTCACAGTGATGTTACTGGTGAGGGTGCCCTATGAGCTCACAAGTATGCGGGTGGGTGTGAAGCTGTTGGTGGGAGCTAGCCAGCTGGTTGCACTGGCAGTTTATTAACTAATTCCAATTTGTTCTATTCCTTTCTGCATTTATGTATTCTGAAAGTATCCATGCAAAACTCTTGTGTTAATATTCTGTATTATGGCATCACATATTTTTGGCTATCTGTTTCTTCTTTGACTGAATTTCGTTGTGCTAACTATTTACCTTTCTTTGTTGTTGCTTTCTCATTTATGTATTATGTTGGCTTATTTACATTAGGGCTATTGTTCATTAGTAACATTAAGCAGTTAAGCTTCAAGCAATTTTTAGTATTACTACTGAAGTATATCCCCAAATAAGGCAGTATGAACTGGTGATAAGATTCAGTGCATATCTAAGTAGGTTTCTAAGGATATGCTTAGTGCTTATGCAAAATTGTTAGGGAATGTATGAATGTTATAAAGGATAAAGATTCAGGAAAAGCTTATTTCAAAGGAACCTCAAAATAAATTCCCTTTATAATTTAAAATAATTAACAATGATAATAAAATTTAAAATATAATATTATCGTGAATATCTTATGAAGTCATTTGCCAAAACAAATTTAAAAAAATCCAACATTACCAAACAATTTACCAACTTGTAGCATTAGATACCAATGTCCCAAGTCTCAATTCAAACCAACTATAAAAAACATAGATTAAAGAGTTAAAGGAAATATGCTATCTAAATAATGCAATTTAAAGCTCTCATCTTAATATTAGGAAGAATTTTTTGGAAGTTAATCACCCTTCCTCTACACCGAGGAACATACTATTTACAAGTATATACAAGTTTGAAAGAGTGTATTTGTTTTTATTTTAAAACTAGCCCTACAATAAAAAATGGCTTTATTTTTAGATTTATTTTAGCCATTATTATGAGAAACTTGTTGATTTTGAATAAAACTTTTAGTGGTAATGATTCATACTCTAAAATCTGACGGATGTGACTAGCGACATATATGCCATATAATCTATAAATGTAACAGGTGATCTAAGAGGTATATTTAAATTGATATAGCTGGTAATCTATATGTTATTTTATGATGGCTAAAGTTGGTGACTTGTTGGTTATAATTTAACGATTGAAAATTCAAAGAAATATAGCATATTTCTTTTTAAAGCATAAATAATTAGAAAAAAGTTTAAAACTAAAGAACATGCAATTTTTTTTATTTGTTAGTATCATTTAGAACAATGCTTGAAGTGTGTAAAAGCATGATTCCCATTACTAAGTCTGCTCTTTTCAGTTCTTGCAAAAAATTGTGAAAACATAAAACAAATTTAAAAAAAATACAATTTTTTTTTTCAGCAGTATTAATTGAATGCTTGTAGTGTGTATATATGCTTTTCATTATTAAGTCAGCTCTTTTCAGTTTTTGTAAAAATTTGTGGAAATGTAATATACACATTTATATGCTACAATGAAAAATTGGGAGGCAGAGAAAGATATGTGTAACATTCCCTCCATTATCTTAAGCATTTTAGTGGTTGATATTACATTATTAGCCAACCCCACCTAGTGGGATTAAGGCTTGGTGTTGTTGATGTTGTTGAATCACAATATGGATATTTATGCAACTAGTTTTAATTTGCACTCCAAACTTTACCATTTCTATTTAGTTTTTCATAAAATTCTTAAATTTCTAAAATATGCATACTGGATTAGCATAAATTTAAAATATGGTGTTAATATATCAGTCTTATGATCTGGAAAGTTTCTCATCAAAAACATATATGAAATTTAAGTTTTGATAAAACTACAGAACCTATTTCCAAGTAATTGCAGTAATAATCTGAGAGGTATTTTCATTAAATTTATATTTTCCAAAATATTTTTTGGAATTATGTTAAGGAGTTGTATGACATGAGGAAATTTTAGAAATTTGGGTGAAATAATTTGATTACAGTGTAATCATGTTACTTTATGCTACAAGAAATTGAATATTTTTTATTTGAATTGAAATAATGTGTGAGTGTGCTGTTTTGAGTAAAATGGGAGGCAAAATTTTACCCAATTTTTTATTTTTAGGATTTTGTTCGAACTAAACGTTCCGTCGAATCGATTTGCATTTTTTTTTAGGGAATTCACTGGAGAAGGTGGACGAACTGAATCGTTTCTTGGTCGGTTCGTTCACTCACTCAATTGCTCTGCGTATTCTACTATTACGCCATATTTGGGCGTAATTCATTTACTCCGATTCTATATATATTAACACAAAATCGAATTGCAGTGTAAAATTTTTTCACTCATTTTACTTTATGCATGTCTAATGCTGGTAATTTCAATTTACTCAAAAAAATTTTACTACATTGCTTTTATCTCAATTCAGACAGCCCCTATATGGACAACTATTGGGTTTTGTAATTGCCCATCAATTCAAGAGTAACATGACAATGATAGGAAGTTTGGAAGGTGAATGACTCTTCATTCCTTCTCTTAAACAGTAGTCTTATGAGAGAAATATTTTCTTTTCATTTGCTTAAATTGCTTTTAAGTCACTTGAAATTTTTAACTTATGAAGCGATATTAAAAGAATAAAGAAAACAAAGGAGAGAATTAGGGGATTGCTTGCTTAAGACAAATTATAGTTTTTTGCTTGGTTCGAAAAAAGAGAATGCTTTCTTTCCCAACGAATAGCCCAGAGCGTGTTATTTATGAGAAAACGACAAAACATGAATTGCGATCCTACCCCTGACTCTTCATCCAACGACTCATATAAATTTTTTTCACGTGTTTTGGGCTAACACTTGGGCACTCTGTAGCAGAGCTCCTTGAATAAATATATTATGTTTTTGTTTTTATTTGAATTTTTAAAATTATTTATTGTCATTTAAGAAAGTATTTCATGTTCACATGATAATCACATGATTGAAATTATGAGACTTATGATGGAAGGAAATATTCTCTTTACATTTGCTTGCATATCACATTAAATTTTAATATTAGGAAGAGAGATTAAAACTAAAGTAGAAAGGAGAAAAATAGAGATTGCTTGTTTAAAACTTAATTTAGAGTTTTATGCTGACTTCTAAAGTTAGCTAGCATGGTACTAATTTGTATCATATTTTTTGCTTTTATTTAAATTCTTAAAATCTCTAATTTTCATTTAAGAGAGATTTTTGTTTTCACATGATAATCATTTGATTTAGATTATGAGAATCTTATGACGAAGTTTTGTTAGCTTTGCATGATTAAAATGATCAATGATTAAAGAATTTACATAAATCAAATTTGAATGATTAAAAATTACTTGCATGTGGGTAATGCAAAATTTTCTCATCGGCCCACATCTTAAACATTAATCTTTATAAGAGAGATGTTCTCTTTTCTGCAGCATGCACATACCACATAGAATTTTTAAATTAGAAAGTGAGATTAAAAAACTACAGAGAAAAGGAGAAAGTTAGGGGGCTGCTTGTTTAAGACTTAACTAAAGTTTTAATCTAAATTCTTAATTTTTAAATCGAGATTTTCTTCTTTCACATGATAATCACACTATTTAGATTTTGAGAAATTTATGATTGAATTTTGTTATCATAGCAGGATTAGGATGATCAATGATTAAAGAATTCACATATATAAAATTTGAATGATTGCAAATTATTTGCATGCGAATGCTGTATTAGGTGTCTTATATTATCATTCTCAATTAATCAATTAGTTTAAGCTATCTTATATTATAGTAATTGAAATCTATATATGATGATTTCATAACTAAAAACTAGAAGCTGTTGTGCTCATGTTGTAACTATGCATAATTGAAGATTTTGTTATTTCATAGAATATAATTGCATTGTTAGTTTTAATTTAAAGGGAAGGATTTAGTCTTTAGTGGCACATAATTGTTTTTAAGTTATCTATTACTGAACCAATAGACATAAATTTACTTGTATAGGATCCCAAAAAAAAATTAAAGTTTGTATCTCATGATAATATAGTAAGATGTTACATTATGGTTAATTTAGATTTAATATTTTCTGTTAAGTTTAATTTAAAATAAGGATTTATGCAATATTTATTTGTAATCTTGTAATTACGTATTCATTTTCTGAAGGTAAGGATTTATGAGTTATTTTATATAAGTTGATAGTATAGGTGTTTTTAAGGTTATGCATGATTAACTAAGGATTAACTTGTAGAATGATGAATTAATGATAAAAATTTTAAAAAGGATTGATGTGTTGATATGATAAGCCAGGTGATGAAAAAATGTTATAACAATTTATGTGCTTATGGAAAGAAAGATATGATCATACTTTGTTAAAAACAATATGCTGATAATTTAATGCTTTAAAATATGAAAATTTTAAAGTAAAAGAAACTTGTGAAGATTGCATGGGAAGGACGGGTTGATGGAGTATGCAATGTCCATGACCTGTGCCAAACAAATTGGGGGAGATGTTGAAAGGTTGAATCTTACTTGTATATGATTGACGCTTGTTACCATATAGAAAAGATTCACCACTCTCCCCAAGTTCCCAAGTTTCAGTTAAAGGTTTCAAGGAGTATAGTAAGTATTGCAAAGATTAAAATTTGAATGATGAGAAAGAATTAAAGGCTTATATTTTAAAATGATTTTCTTATTTTGCATTACTTTTGATTTAATTGCTGGCTTCTTGCCGCCTCTTATTTCTTAATTAAAAGTTGATCTATATTATCTTATTTGTATGTGTTGCAACAACTTATATCACATTTATAACACTGATAGGAAAGAAAAGGAAACAATGGATGAATCAATTGCTGTTCTATTATTATATAATACTTTTTTCTTGTTTACTTTATTAATTGCTGTTTTCAAATTTCAACATTTGATAGCTACTTTTAATTTTATCAGAATCAGTTTTGCATTATAGTTTCATTCAAAACTGATGTTATAGAAAATTATAATAATAAATAATGAGCTAGTTTTTTTTACTTTTGTTATTCTGTGATGGCTTTGTGATAAATGAGTAGTTTTGTAATTGTGAGCACGAACATTATCCCAGGATGCTAGAATTTAGAATAAAGATAAGAACCACATGGTATGAGCCGGTAAAAAGTCACAAAGGCTGTAACAATGTGCGCGATAATGAGGATAAGTGAATTTGCACAAAAAAGAAAAGCTTACCATAGTTGAAATGGCTTTATGTTAGTTTGCATTCTTTAGAGTTATTTCTTGAATGATCCCGAACCATTGAAATATGCTCAATTTAGTCTTATGATTAGTAAAATGATTAAAATAGTCTTCAAGGTCCTTTTAAAAGTCACATTTGACTCATTTTAATTTTTTTCATCTAGTTTAGATGTAAAAATTAAATTAATGAAGAACATTTTAGCATATATGTGTGAGGTAATGTTGTCATGATGCTCTTATTGAATTTAACTTTATCATCCAAAATGAAGTAATAAAATGAGACTAATTTAGACTTTTAAAGAAATTGGATGATTATTTTGGGCATTTTTTAATATTTGGGGTCTATTTTAAGAAATGCTTATGCCAATAGCTTAATGAATACCCACTCATTGTTGGTATGTTTATTTAATACATTTGCAATATTTAATTTTTACAGCTCTTTTATTTCGTTACAGGTTCATTGAAAAGTTTGGCACCCATATTATTGTTGGCGTGAAGATGGGAGGTAAAGATGTAATATATCTAAGGCAGCATCATTATTCGAACCTTCAACCTGTTGAAGTTCAGAGGAGATTAAAAGAAATGGCTGACAAACGGTTTCTAGATGTAAACTTGCAATATAGTATGCCAGAAGATGCACCTGCGAATGATAAGGTGCTATTTCATGGTTTCTCTTTTGTTCTTCCATTTTGTGATGACGTTAATTTTCTTCAGAAAATCTGCTATTATTGTTATTTTACTGCTTATTTTACCTTGAAGGATATTTAAGCAGTCATTTCTAACTGTAGAAAGCACCACTAGCAGGAAATCATTGCACTTTACTGGCCATTTCAACTGCTTATTCTCTTCGATCACATTAGTTCTTGGTTTGTTAAAATTCATTCAGATGTTAGTGATGAATGCACCAAGATATCCGTCTCTCTGTTGTAGCTAGTTTTATATGGAAATGACAGTTGCAGGGGTATGTTCGAACATTTAAGGTATATTTATTGTTTGGCATGTTTGCACCAGATTATAGGCTGTTACAATTGCATCAATGACAAGTTACAATGCTCAAATGATGCTTGTAACTTTGGTGCGCAGTTCAACAATTCCAATAGCAGGGGAAGCAACAACAACCTTTGGGCTATTTAAATGCAATGGTCCATCTTTTTCTTTTTAGTTTTGCTCCCGTCTCTTTCATCGTTTGCAAATCAATTTCTTTTTTTTTTTCTCTGTTAATATATTCTTGTTCCGATTTTTGGTTTGGTGGAATTTTGATTAATTTCATAGATGGGATCCAATGTGATGGGTCCGTACATCCAAGATCTTCATTTTAGTGAGAGCACGTGTTTCCTGGTCCTTGGGATGAAAAAGGAGTTACTGAGCAATATTTGAGCCAGCCAAAGAGGTTGTTCTTGTATTAAAAATATCAATTGGGATGCCACTTTGGAACATCTATGATGCTAGAAATTTTTTATCTGATGGTGCAAATCATGCTAACTTAAGTGTAACATCCTCTCATATGACTTCAAGAACATTTGATGCAGGGCAACATTAGGGTAAGGTGTTGTCGGGCTCTAATACAATCCTAGGGTTCATGAATGTTTGTGAATGCAGATTTTAAAATGTATTCAGAAATTTAAGCACCTTTTGCACAGCTGTTTCAATTCATTTAAGCTTTCACAATTGTCTATAGAAGATTTCACATTAATTTGAAATAACTTTCGTTGGCGATGGAGTGTCGTGAATCACGAACGGGAAGAGCGGTCGACACCGGTTCCGGATCAAAGGGAAGGCTCCAATCCAGAAATGAAACTCGCAATTTGAGTTAGACTTGCCATGCGGGTGTGTTCGGAGGCGTTTCCGTTCCGAAACCATTTGTAGCGACCAGATTTAGATTTGCGCTCCTATAAATAACTTCTATCCGAAAATTGCATGAGAAAACAATTAAATAAATTCAGTTTTAGGGTTTATGAAGGGCAAGCACACGCCGGTTTAAACCGGGAGTGAGAACGGTGATCCGGGAAGATTCTTTACGTGAAGCGGACTAGTGCTGGTGTTATCGTGGGTTGGAAGACCGGTTGTAGCGGTTCTGGTGGAGGGTGGACATGGCGGAGGCGGCAGCTATGGTTTGAAATCATTTAAGCTTTTACAATTGCCTACAGTAGATGTCTCGTTAATTTGAAATAACTTTCGTTGGCGATGGGGTGTCGTGAATCACGAATGGGAAGAGCGGTCGACACCGGTTCCGGATCAAAGGGAAGGCTCCGATTCAGAAATGAAATTCGCAATTCGAGTTAGACTTGCCATGCGGGTGTGTTCGGAGGCGTTTCCGTTCCGAAACCATTTGCAACGACCGGATTTAGATTTGCGCTCCTACAAATAACTTCTACCTGAAAATCGCACGAGAAACAATTAAATAAATTCAGTTTTAGGGTTTAGGAAGGGCAAGCACATGCCGGTTTAAACCGGGAGCGAGAACGGTGATCCGGGAATATTCCTTGCATGAAGCGGACTAGTGCCGGCGTTATCATGGGTTGGAAGACCGGTTGTAGCGGTTATGGTGGAGAGTGGACATGGCGGAGGCGGCAGCTATGGTAGCGGCAGCTACAACGGCTGTTCTGCAGGGGAAAATTTCGAAGGCAGCAAGGAGGTGGGTCCGGAAGGTGGCGGTTAGGGCTTGGAGAAGGAGGATTCGGAAACTAGGGTTTCCTCGGGGAAAACAAGAGCCGTTTTTGCTGTTTGGAGAAAATTCAGAATTTCTATTAAAAAAAACACCTCATAAAATAAATATTTTGGGTATTTATAATACCCTCAAAGCAATCAAGTCATTAGAGTATTTTTAATAAACGATCGAAGGGCTAATATTCGTTCCTCCGATCAGTACATGAAATGGACGAAAATAAATGCATAAAAATAAAACGGCAACGTCATGGCCGGTACGGGTCCGGGCGGACTCGGCGGCGGGACCCGCGTCTAAGATGGTCCCCATCAACATCATTGTTCCACATTTTTACAAAAGGCCTATTTTTGTTCATACTTGCCTTGGTCATAATGTACTACCCATAATCTTCTTCTTGAAGGGTGCATAGATAGCTAGGATGTTCTTTGCAGCTCATTGACATTCTTTTTATTGATAAAACAATTTTGAGGTTGAATGAAAGATAGAGTTATGGAGAACTGCTATAATCTAAATAGTATTTTCTTAGTAGATCAAAAATGCTATAAATGGAATGTAAGTTTAGTCATAATAGTAGTTATAATATCAAGAATATGACAATATAGATGGTTAGATCTAAAGTAGTTTGGATGAAATGGTGGAGTGCCTTTGGGGTGTTGTGTGATTTAAAAATCCCACTCAATTTTATACCACTCAATTTTATAGAACAACTATAATTTCGTCAATTTTATTTGGGCAGAGTTAAGGCTAGGCTTTGAAAAGGTCATATAGATGGTTTGGATTAGGATGTAATTTTGCCGAGCTTAAGACAGCTAGTTTTAGCTTGGCTCAACTAATTGCATTTGAGCTTGAGCTTGTGCTCGATTTTGAGCTCTTTTATCACGCCCAAGCTAGTGCCCGGCTTGAGCCCGTTTATGTCGCTCAATCTCGTGCTCGACGTGTGCTTGTTTATCTCGCTCATGGTTGTGCTCGGCTTGAGCTCGTTTGTAAAGCTTCAGTTTGACTTGATTAAAGGCTCAAACTCGATAACCAACTCACAAGTTAACTCAATAAGCTAATAAAGGAGGCTTTATTGGCAATGATCTATATCATAAGCTTAATTAACTTATTTATTTTGTTATGCTAATTAATATATTATAATTTATTATACATTTATTATAGTATCACTTATTAACTAGCCAGCTCGAAGAGCCAAAGAGTTGACTTGGCCTGTGTCCGAGGTTGTTTAATGATTCGAGTATAAATTTGGTTTATAAGCCCATTAATGAGTTGAGCTCATGGTGGTTTTCAAGCCAGCTTTGCTAATCTTCAGCTCTAGTTTGAACATTTTAAATGTATGTTGTTTGCTGCCTTTGCTAGTAACATTGAGTTATTGAATTTTATCATGTTAAAAGCAGAAGTTGAAGGTTTAATAAGGCATGGAGAAACTATTAAAAATGATCCCATATACTTGCAACACAGGGAGTGGCAATTATTAATATTGTGGAGTCAAGAATTCATTTTTCTAGTTCCACTTTGTGGGGTTAAGGTTTTGTTTGTTGCTGGTTTAATAATAAATAACTGTATAATTCGTTATTATTATATTAATTATATATTATTTGGTGATTGTTAATTAATTAATAAATTAATTATTTAGAATATTAATAATAAAGATAATTATTTATGATAATAATAATGATAGTTATTATTATCATTGAATAACCTTAAAATTAACTTAAGCAAGAATCAAATAGTTGTCTGTTTAATTTTGCTCAAATTAGCTTAAACAAATTTAGCAATGAAGTTGTTTTGAATGTATGGTAGGCTCAGCTTAGCTTATACTGAATTTGCTAAGCTAGTCTAAGCCACTAAGTGGACTAAGTTGTTTTATTTATAAAAGAAGATACGTTGACTTGATTCTAAAATCATTAAGTTAAGTCTTGGCTGGCTTATTTGATTATCCAGTGGCTTGCGGACTAACCGACAACAGTGGGCAAAGTGGAAGCGTTGTCCAGCGATGGGAGCAACAGGGGGCCGATGGTGCTAGTAGCACCGGCAGTAGATAGTGAGCACAGTTGATTGATGGTGGTGATTGCAATGGTGGTTGCTTGCAGAAGTGGCAGGCGATGATGATGGCCAGGGAGAGAACAACCATGGGGCAGGGGCGGGAGAGGCTAATGGCAGTTTGCGAGCATAATTGAATGTTGGCGGGAACAGCGACCACTGGTGGCAGCAGTTCAATCATTTGATGGACGCAGATGTGGTGCTGATTGGCTAGCACAATCAGCTAGCAGTGGCGTTGGCAAGGGGTGGTTAGTGAGTTGCCGAACCATGGTTTAGGATAAGTTGACTTAAGCCTGCTTAACTGCATACCTAGCTTAAGGGATGGGTTAAGACTTAATCTAAATTGGGTTTTTGCTCAGGAGATTTCTTCTGTCTGTAAAAATGCCTGTTCGGTTGACTTAGGGGCTTAAGCTCCAGCAAAATTGGGGCTTACATGGGCTCAAGTTCAGTCTAACTGGAGCATAGCCTAGCAACTTGGCTTATCTTGTTTAAATTGCTTGAACCGAAAAACTTATGTGTTTTTTGAATAACTCTAAAACAGATTGTTATTTGATCAAAATTCAGTAAAATGCAATGTGTCAGTACTTGAGTTTTGGTTTTGTGACATTTGTATTTGAACTAGTTAGTTAACTCGTTGATTATTTTAAGTTGATCTATTTTGTCCTAGACTAATTATAACTTAGACTCTTAATTATTGATTTTGATCGCTTAATTGGATTAAAATAAATTACTTGGGATTAATTGTGATCAAATTAAATTGTTGGGGACTAAATTGGAATGCTGAATATTATGGACTAATATATTGTTATAGAAGTAGATTATAAACATCTGTAATCCTGCTATCAAGCATTATAAACATTGTTTTTTATGTTGAACCAAGTTGTTATTTCCATTAGGGCCAAAAACATACTCAAACCTGCTTTAGGTTATCAATTGTTTGAAGTTCACGAGCAAATTCATGACATCAGCATGTTTTAAATGTGTGATCTATTTAATATATTCTGTATGCTGCTTGTTGTTATCTATTCATGACATCTGATTTTGCAGTGTAGTACAGCCTCAGGTATACATGAAAAAAAAATGCAGCAACATGACTTGTAAAGCCTATAAATGATATACTTTATGTTAAACTTTTATTTCAAATAAAAAAATATGATCTTTATTTGGGTAGTGGTAAGTGCAGTAATGATGCATTCTTTGTTGCATTGTAAAAGGGGTGAGATTATGTGGTAGAATTTAATTTTGAGCCATAGACTTATATGTGCTAATCTATCTTGAAGATTGATAAAGTTATTGTTGGTTTTGAAAGTAGCATGTGACCAATAAATTTTGGCGCCATCAAATTTTGGCTTTAGTTACTGCATTCATTTTCGTGGGGTGTTTTTGCTTTCTACTGCATTCATTTCCGAATCTGTGGTAATGATTCTAGAGGTCTATGCCCACTGAAGGGGTGCTTTGGCTTTAGTTACTATTCCTACATTGAGAATTAAAGAGTTTGTTTGAAAAAGGCCAAGAATGTCTGAGCTGCGGTGATGATAATGTCACTGTTAGTGCTTCTGCTTGCCTTTTTGCATCCATTGTATTTGGATGGCTTGACTTGTCATCTAGATTATTGCTTAGGATATAGTTTCCTTCTTTTTATTGATTGTCCATGCATCAAATTTTTTTCTCACAACAGTATTTTTTCATATTCATGTATAATATTTAAGGTCGATAAATGTTTATAGCATTGTTGATTACCATGAAGTATCGTGTGTTATAATTTATCTAACATCACTTAGGAATTGTTTTTGAAGCATGATTTAGCAATACATTAATTTACAAAATATTTGTATTTTAGATTGAAGCTAAAGAACAACGGCTAAGATTTGCTGGCTCCAGTCCATCAAGTTCTTATGCGACAAAAGAGGTATTTTTAAATTGCTATCATTCATCTACAAGGCTATCTTGGAAGCTGATATGATTGAATTCTTTATAAGGATATAATGAGAAGCTTCAAGAGAAGAGGGGGGAATGATAACAAAGACTTGCCACATTATGAGTGGCTCAACACTGTTCAATATGAACCAGATGTCATTTCAATGTCATTTATTCCAATTACTTCTCTTTTGAATGGTGTTCCTGGAAGTGGTTTCTTGAGCCATGCCATCAATCTTTACTTGCGCTGTGAGTATGATTGCTCTTTTCTTTATCTGCAGAGAGCAGAGTTCATATTTTTCAGAATTTTATTGAATTTGGAGTTCTTTAAAGTTTTAATTTAGTCATTGTTTATGGGTGAAGTTAGAAATTCCCAAATATATATTAAAAATTAAAGGTGAGTTATTTCTTAACATAAAAAACTGGAAAGTTGCACTTGTATTTGTTTCTTAAATAAGTGTTGATATTGGAAAACTGATCGATCAATGTAAGCATACATGTTCTTTCAGACAAAAAGGCAACAGCTTTCACTCCTGCAGAATCTAATGCTGTCAAGCGTGATGTAGTGATATCCATTTTGAATATGACAATTTTGTCACAAGTTTATATAAATCTTTAAATAAGATTATTATCCCAAAGACTAATTAAGGAAACTTGCATGAGTTGCATTGAAATGACAAGTTACAAAGATACTAGATGTGATTCTAATTTAATCTAGCTTTTTTTTTTTCTAATTATGCATGAACTGTCGTCCCTTTTACAAATCTCATTTTTTATAAAATGAAGTGTGCATATAATTTTAATGGTAGTAATACTAATAACAAATAATAATAGCAGTAGTAATAGTAATTCTTATAATAATAATTGTAGTAGCAGTAATAATAGTAGTATTTGTGTCAATGAGCATTCTATTATTACTTTGTTTAAAAACGATTCCATTTTAAATTAAATATTTTTAATGTTAATGGCTACACTAATATTATTCTAGAATGATAGAATTCTTTATTCTTCAACATCTTTACCATTTATTGTGCTAATTTAATGGATCTAATTTAGAGATGCCCAAAGAAAAAAATGATGCGACTTTATACCTTTAGCATTTTAAAATCTAAGATATTAAATAAAATTAATTGATAAGAAGAGGTATGGAAGAAAAAGTGTTCTATCATTTTAGAATGATAATTTTCTAGCCCATAATAATAATGGTAGCAATGGCAACTGTAGCAATCGCACAGCACTGGTATTACAAGTAATTAATGTCACATTTTATTGAAAATGTATATTTTTTTGCATTTCAATGTATACTTGAAACATCTCTTGCCACCTTGGGTGGAGAATTTTGAGAACTTTAAGGGTAGATAACATAAACAATTTGTTATATGAACGACTGATACTGAAGTTGGCCATATATGATCCATGGGATTTACATGGGATTTGCAATGGTGGTGAAAGAAAAGAAAAGGATAAAAAGTTCCCAGAAATACTTTATTGATTTACTTTTTTAACTATAGCTTATTTCTTTCATCACAATGATTGATAAAGAATCCATTAGGGACATTTGTAACCTTGCTTGAAGGAGCTGCCATTTATACATTTGGGGTAGCTTTCTGGGTGCTGCGTTATAAAAAGATATTTTTTGCTTGATTTTTGTCATTTGGAAGAGCTACTTTTTATCTGTTTTCTCAGGAAGCACATCAAAAAACATATTTTAGGAACTATTTCTAGAATTCGGTATGATTGTTGTCTGTTGTTTAGCATATGAAAACTAGTCTTAACTCTCCACATCCATTAATATACTCGCCAACTCACTAATCTTTTGTTAGCTCATTATCTATCCATCAATCATTGCCGTCCACCGCTGATGTGCAAAATAGCATAGATTATTCAAACAGCATTAGCATTATCTTCTTTTGCGATAGGTTTACGTCAACTTCACTGTTGCTTCTTTAGACATTTGCAGCCATCTCCAATGGAGCCCGAAGATGTTACAAAGGAAACTATTGATGTGCTTTCCTGCAACTGCTTCTATTTTAGTTTTTTGGATAATGTTGTTGTGTTGCAGCTGGTTCATTAGACGCAAAGATGAAATTTTAAAATAGATTTGTAATATTTAATAAAAAAATAATTTGAATATTATGTCCAATTTGTTTTAATGCTGACTCATGCCAATAACCTAGAAATTTTCATTCCACAGCTCTTTTGCTTGCTTTGCATTCACTCTTAGGATCAATTTTTGATTCCATCAGCTCCCCAAGTTAGTCTTTATATGCTTTTGGCACTATGTACGAGTTATTGGCATCATCCATCCCATTCAGGGTCATCTCTAGAGGGGTGCCTTCATATATAATTATGGAGTGCCATGGTGCAACAACTAGTTTTCTACGTAATAAGTAGGCATATTTCTAAGATAACTCTTTTTTTTTTTCGAGCTCCAAAAATTTGTTTGATGATGCCTAGAAGGGATTAGTGCCTATTGTTGAATGCCTCATCATGATCTCTTATTGGTTGGCAACTCTTTGAAATTTGGATGTGGTATTTCATCGTAGAATAAAGTTTTAGAAACCCTTGTTATAAATGATTTCTAACATCTTCATTATAATATTTTCTAGAAATAATATATATTATTAACTATGAAAATTCATGAAATGTAATTTGCATTTTTTTTTGAAAACCTATGTATACGTTTTCCCTATTTTGGTTTGCTTATTTAAACGTTCTATTGTCATGTGCACTTCTCTCCCAATTTTCTAATATAAAATTAAAACTCATATTAAGGTCTCAAATGACCATTATATTTTGAGTTGGAGATGGTCATCTTCCGACGTATGCAACTTGCTTGCTTTTTACTACTTTTGATCAACATTGATGCCATTAATTGTATCAATGAAATAATAATGATAATGAATTATTGATGAATGTCATTAATGAAAATATATAATTCAACTGCAACACTTTAAAGAAACATATTAATGAAAATATAAAAGTTAACTGACTTGCCTTTAAATTTTTTTGCAACTTGAAGAGACTGATATTACTTTCAATTTATTAGTAGGTAATTGAAAATATGCAAGATAACACCTACAAAACTAATATCTGTAATTTTTCTCTCAACTAGTTTTCATATACATCCATTGTTTTCTCTTGAATCCCATTTTAAACTTATACATCTTTTTTTAAATCTTTCGATTCCAATCTTTCTCAAGTTGATCTCATTTGTTTTTTAATTGAACTCGACCATTAACGTGATCAATTCTCTCCAAGTTTATTTGTCAGATTGTTCTAACCTTTTTTCTTAATATGCGTGATGGGTTGATTTCATAACTCAATTCTACATACCCAACTATCACTGAAAATTAATTCAACCTGAGCTTCCATATTGCTAAAGAGCTGCACTGCTTTGTTTTTACCATCATTCTATAAAAAGGTTTCAAGATTAGAAGCATCATGAAAAAGGCATTCATCATGTCGTCCTTTAGGTAAATAGTGGCTCATTATAAAATGCATTACAAAATGTAATACTGTCAAATACTTTTAATAAATGATTCAAATAAGATGGTGCAAAGGGAATAATCAGATGCAGTAATGTCCATGCGTTTCATTGCATCATAATGTTTATAAGAAATTCGATAGGTATTTTTACATATAACATATATCTCAGTTTCTGCAGTTTGTTGGTTGCTGATATGTGGAGGTGGACTGGTGGACCAAGTTTTATTCGTAGGCTTGTGGAGGTTCTGGATTGGGTCACAATTAAAGCCAAGGGAACGATGAACTTTAAACTGAAGCTAGGTTAGCTTGCCAGCATATATGGTTTAGTGATTGCTGGCGTGTGATGGTGCGATCTAGAAAAGTGACAAGGAATCTCAGAAAATTTGAAAACCATCTAGTCCAACGATTGCATTTATTTTGATCTAGAAAAGTGACAAAACATTGGTGGCCGGTGAGTTTGTAGATTGGCGCTCCAGGCGGATCTTCCGTTTGCAGATAAATGCATCGATAGGAGTTTGCAGATATTGAATGATTTTTTTTGTTGCGTGGGGTTAGTGTCATAAATTGTGTTCTCCGCATAGAATGACACATGCGATAGATGAGGTTTGAGAATAGTTTCCATGAAACCGGGTTTTTTAGGGTCTAGCTTTATAAAAAGTAATGCGTTATAAAAAGTAATGCGAAAACCGCACTCCAAACGATTTTTAAATTTTTTGACAGTTTTATATAAAGCACATCTGTTGTAAAATTGTCTCGAAATCTTAATGTCATACATTTCAATAGTAAAAAAAATTTTACTCTTAGGTGCCGTTTGAGACAGCTTTATGGCTAGTGTGTTTTATAATAAGCTGTCAAAAAAAATTCGATCGTTTGGGGTGCTGCTTTAGCGTGCTTTTTAAAATCCTGGCCCTAAGAACTCTGATTTTTAGAAACTATTTCCTAACATTGTTTCATGAATTGTGATGCTTCAAGACCAAAATGTACAATATTGACACCACTATTTCATGCGGGATGGGAAAAACCAAAAGGCATAAAAAACTGTTCAACATTTGCAAACTCTGGCCAGCGCACCCATCTACAAGCTCACCTACCTCCGACATCATCATCTGCCAGTTGAATTATGATTGTATTAAAGCTATAAGGTGACTAACATATTCTTTAGGGTTTTATGATTTTCATGGGATTTGCATGTTCCTCTCCTTGGTTTTGCCATCACACCTTGGCAATCGTTAGGCAGTTGTCATTGGTGAACTAGCTTGGGTTTGGTTTAGAGTTCATGGTTCCCTTGGCTTTGATTGGCCATATCTAGAGCCTCAACAAGCCAACAAATTGAGCTGGTCTACCAGTCCACTTCCGCACACCAGCAGCCAGCAAATGGCAGAACTCACTCAATCTTATCAAATACCGGTGAATAACGTTATCTTAAATTGCCGTGTTTGATCCAACACCTATTGCTACCTAACCGAGGTATATTTTATATGAAGATGCATCAGAAATTTTCTATAGAATTTGTAAATGCAACCATAAGTTTAACGAAAACATTTAGGCATATTTTATTTGATTATTTTATTTACACATCACCTCATTCAAACCTTTATCAAAAGCCTAGGAATTGTTGCATATTGTAAGCGTGTTTTGTGATAAGCCTATATGTATTATCTATATTGAGACATGATGGGTGGATTCATGATTCTTCTAATTTTGAAAACTTTTTATGAAATAATGGTGAAAACAAATGAGTGTGACTTTCATAATATGGGAGTCCAGGATTAAATTATTGTTCTAGGATGTGTCTACTTAAGATTGTGTTACATAACTGAGAAAATTGCAACAGTTCGACAAAATTTTGTGGAGAAACCTGGTTGGATTTACGGTCAAAACCAATCAAATTACAAATGGGATCAGCTCAAGAAATACTGTAAGGTATGGAAAGATTATAAAAGAGGATGCACAATTTTGAGATGGAATATAAGAAAAAATAGTGGATGAAGTGAAAATTGGTGGAAGAAGAAATTATTAGTTTTGTTTTTGTAGGCATTATCGTGAATTTTTTCTATTACCTCGTTAATAAATTGAAATTATTACCAGGTTATTTTGACTGCAAAATTTTTAAATGTGAGAATTAATGTTTATATATTCATTAATTTGATTTATTTAAAGGTGAGATATATATATATATTTTATTAGCATGCATTATTTACCAATATTGTTTTTTTGATAGGATTGCATTGGTCCAATTGATGGTATACATACTGATTCAAGAGTACCCAGAGATAATAGTATAATAACTATCTATGATTTTAATGTGCTTTACTTTTATTCTACCAGCTTGTGAGGGAAGTGCATATGATAGTAGAATATTTAAATATGCAATAAGTAATTGTGAATACAACTTCTTGATACCACCAAAAGGTATGCATGAGTTTCAAAAAAAAGTATATTATACAAAGGAATTCTAACAATTAATAATTATTTGTAGTACATGAAAATATTATGTTAATGTTGTATATCATTTGTAACAAAGGTTACTTAAAAACTTTTTCATGTGATGAGTTATTATATTCCAAATTACATTGGAGATCGCTAACCAATAAGAGGTTGCGAAGAGATTCAACAAATGACATTTGTCCCTTCAAGACATCATCGATCAAGCTTTGGGCTTTGAAAAAGGGTATGTTTTGACATATTTCTGCATATAAACTCAAGAAACAAGTATAGATTGTTGCAACAACTATAACATTTTTTTATTATATACGAATACACCTGTGTTTGGGATTGTGGGGTTACAAGAAGCATGAGATTATTTCTTGGTGAGATGATGAAATCAAACATTGATCCTTAAGACGCAAAAGGAGGAAATTGCAGAAATAAATATTTTGAGGACACAATTGCCAAGTGTTTAGTAAATAACATGAGTACATTTTCCAATAGAATTTTTAGTTTGTCATGCATTAGTATTTAAAATAGTTTGACCTTTTATTCAAATAAATTTCATATATCAATTTTTATAATTCGGCTATAATTTTCATCTCTACGATTAATAAAATTGCTGTATGCAGCAGTATTTTCCGCTGCAATAGTTTTAAGCAATAGCCTCTTCTGGCACAAATGCAACTATCCCAATTGGAGCCTTATTGTACGATCTCAACTTCTATTTATTTGGGAGGGATGAAAGAGGGAGAAAATTGTTACATGGCCTCATATCTGATGCAAAATCAATGTGAATGGGATGCATATTTATATATATATAACGTGTATGTATGGGGGTGTGCTTGGTGTTTGAGAAGCAAACCTAGGGGTTTGGGTTTTGAATCCCAAGCAACGCATATAGGAGGAGAGAGAGGATATGGGAAGATAAAAAACAAAAAAGACTATATATATACACACACTCACATGTGTGTGTAGTTGTTCTTTGTGTTTCTTCCTTTTCAGTATAATATTTAGTTTAGACTGGCATAAAAGATTTGATTGAATGGGCTGATCCCATTGTTTGTTTTAAATAAATCTAATGTTTGGGACAGTAAACATTACTAGTGGTAATTAGACAATTACAATAAAGACTTATATAGAAGAAATGTGAGAAGAAAGAGGACGATTAGTAGTTGTTAGCTGGGAACTTGAGACTGACATTTAGAGTGCAGTCGCAGAGCAGAGGACTAAAACAATGGCATTCTTTAAGAAGCTTTATGATGTTTCATTAAACCTGATCTCATCTTAAATAGAGCTAAATGCAAATGTAGATTTACATGTGAAATGATGACGAACAAATTTTATAACCAGTATTACCATTCAAATTTCAAATTCTAAACCTTTTGATTCCTGAGGCAATCCATACTTAGAAAAACATTTTAGAAATGAAATGCAACTAAGCCATTGTGTAGGAAGGTGTTTTGATTGCGGGATGGGATGCCACACTCCATTGCAAATAAGATTTCTAATAAAATTCTCCTCCTAGTTACAATGAAATTAGGTCTTAATCCATCCCAAACTTAGGAGTTGCTTTGTTTAGGATTAGCTCTACTTTGAAATCTTAAGTGAATCTAAGTTATGAACGATAAGAATTATTTAAATTAGAAACTGTTTTGTTTGCATGATAACTTGTATGATGCAACTACTTATAATTTTTATTATGTTAATTGTTATATTACGTTAATTATTTATGTTTAAGTATTTATTTTATAATTAAATTTAATATTATTGTTTGCAAGTTATATAGACTTTTTATTTTTTAATAACTGCAACGCAGGATTATTTAGTTTTATAGTAAACTTGTTTGATACATGCTTTCTTTTATTATATGTATCTTTTAAAAATCTCTTAAGCACCGATTCTGCTCTGTTTTTCATTTCTGAGGCAATCACATAAGTAGTAAAGCTGTGTGATTTCTTAAGCTCAGTCCACTTGGACTAGTAAAAATGCCTAAAATACACTAAACAGCTTATAGGCTTAAGGTAAGCCCTTAATCTTTTAAGTCAACTAATCTCTAAGATTGGCTAATCTAGGTTTAAGATAAATCGGCCCAAACGGTAGCTTATATCCCTTTGATTATCTATTTGAGTACTTCATAAATTGATTAGCATAATTACATTATTATATTTGATTAATTAATATGTAAATAATCATTACGTAATTATGTAAACAATAAATATGATAATTACATTGATTATATTATAAATGCAATTATTATCTACTAATTATGTAATTAATTATTACACATTATTAATAACGTTTGTTATACAATAATTTATATATTTACGTAATAACGTTTTACATAAATAATAATTACGTAAATATATAATAACTAATTGTATTTGTTGCGTTAGAAGTTTGATATCTAACCCTGTTGTCCCATTTTTTCCACTGATGAGTAGAGTGAATTCAAGTGTCTCTTGTTTTGGTTGTAAGGCTTAAAAAAGAGAATGGCGATGAACCACAAACCCATATTTCTGGCAAAATACTATGTTTACTGCATAATTACAAATGAAATTTATCCTTTTTATTAGTTAAAAGCACTGTGTTAGATTAGTAAACGATTAACTCTGATTGTGCTTAGCATCTTTTGCAGATAAGCCACCAATAGAGGAGCTTCATCAGTTTCTGGAGTTTCAGCTGCCAAAGCAGTGGGCGCCTGTTTTCAGTGATCTTCCTCTTGGTCCTCAGCGGAAGCACCAAAGCAGCGCATCGCTACAGTTTAAATTCATGGGACCAAGGCTCTATGTCAATACCAGCATGGTGATTTCTGAAAAATACTATGTATTACTGCATAATTTGTATGGATTTGCGTCGTCCTATATATGTATGACTGATTATGATAAAATAAATGTTAATAGAGATGAGAATGCTACGGTGAATCCAGGATTTTACATGAAAGAATAAATGAGAAATGTCAAATGAGTTCATTCAAGCAAGGATTGAGTGGGTTTGATGGTGAATAAGATTAGAGAATGTCATCTTTAAATGATTTAATGTTTCTATTAGAACAATTGAGTCTATGATTTTGATATATTCGGAAAACTAAAGAATATGAGAAAAAATCATTATCAATCATATTCTACTGAGATTAAGGCTCGTTGTATTTGCAAAATTATTATGTAAATCTATATTTCAACGTCTCATTTTGAGTATTTATTAAACATTCTTACTGCAGGTAGATGTAGGGATGAGGCCGGTGACGGGTCTCCGGCTGTACCTTGAAGGGAAGCGAAGCAACAAGCTGGCCATTCACCTCCAGCACCTCTCCTCCCTGCCTCGAATATTCAGCATCCAGGACAACCCGTCGAGCACGTTCTCCCGTGAATCTCACGAGCGCAAATTCTACGAGCCCCTCCAGCAGAGGCAGTTCTCCCACGTCTGCACGGCGCCGATTGAGGCGGACGACGATAACTCAATCGTCACCGGAGCGCAGCTGCACGTCGGCCACTACGGCTTCAAGAAGGTGCTCTTTCTCCGCCTCCAGTTCTCGTCGGTTTCGAGCGTCTCCCTCCTGAGGTCACCGGAGTGGGAGGGATCGCCGGGCGCGCCTCACAAATCCGGCCTCCTGTCCACGCTCATAAGCACCCACTTCACCTCGACGATTCAGAAGCCGCCGCCCCGTCCTGCCGACGTGAACATAAATTCGGCGGTGTACCCCGGCGGCCCTCCGGTGCCGGTCCAAGCTCTGAAGCTTCTCAGATACATCGATACAACGGAGATGGCGCGGGGGCCGCAGGACTCGCCGGGTTATTGGGTGGTTTCCGGCGCGAAGCTGAATGTGGAGCGGGGTAAGATCTCTCTCCGGGTTAAGTACTCGCTCCTGACCGCGCTCTTGCCTGATGATGAACAACTGTGAGAGAACGAAAATAGTAAGGTGTTTGGAGAATGGTTTTGAAATTGGTGGTGGTGATGTATTATTTCATAGATTCTTTTTTTTTTTTTTTTTTTTTTTTTTTTTGGCTTTTGTCGATGTATTTTGTACCACATCTGAAAGGTTTATAGGTATTGCCATATTAAATTTATTTAATGGTTTTATCTTGTATTACTCTTTATATGCTAGAAATTGTGCGAGTATTTATTTGTTTTTTCTTGAAAATAGATCGGAACCTGATCCTCAATCATTGGATTACAATATGGCCTGTTGGTGCTTTGAATCCTGATCCTCAATCTTGACATTGTTGCATGATTTATGAATGAAAATTGGATTGGTGAGGTGTGATTTTATTTATGAATCATAAATATATATCTAGTTTTTAATAAGTTTCTATATTGTCATTCAATTTTTATTTTTTTCTGTGAATTTCCTAATTCTTGTTCAATTAGTTTTAGATCAAAGTCATCATTTTCTAAATCTTGTTTAACTAGTTAATGATCTAACTATACAGCTAATCATGTCCAGTGAATACGATTTATGAACAATTTCTAAGCCTGTATCTTTGAAAGTTCTCTGGAATTTTCTTGCACAATTAGATTTTATATTTTAAAATTTAATATAAAATAAATTAAAATTAAATTACAAAATGAATTTTATATTTTGAAGATTTTGAAATTATTAATTTTTTTGAACTATTAATTAGATGAATAAATTATCCCATAATGAATTGATGAGAAAATAAATAATAATTTCTTAAAAAACTTGGTGAGGCCTCGGCCCAATATTATTAGCATAAACAAATTTCTTTTAAGGAATTCTTGTGACTTTTAAAACCTTAGTCATAGCTTTATTTTCAAATTTCTTATTATTTATCTTTATTTAAATATAATGAATTAGGAGAAGTGTTGCAAGACAATCTTTGTAATGCCAAATGTTACTAAAGGTGTCATTGAAGAATAAGTTGACTTAAAGATGAAGATATGAGGATCAAGTGGGCATTAGGGAGAGCAATCCTTACATATTTAACGCAAAATAGTAATTAAAATATAAATGGGAGTGCCAGTCTAGGCCCTCATCACATAAGAAACATTTAAAATCATAAGGAATGCTTCTATTACTTTTGAAGATCTAAAGTCTTGAATCTTGCTTGCAAGGCTATTCAAATTATGCATGCATAATTTAATTTATTCCACTTAAACTAAATATATTTATCTCACCAAACATCATATAGTTATGCAACATCCAATTGCCAACATTATTGAAGAGTAAAGTATTACAAGATGACTACTCGGTGAACACGTTCGAGCTGTTGTGGCTCTGCAAGAAAGGCACAAGTAATGTAAGACATTAGCCTTCCACCACTCTTTAAGTATTGAAGGCTTGCATAAAAATTCTAAATAATTGAGAGTTTGCAGCTAATAAGATATTTGTTTGTAGAGATAAGCCCAAGGCCCCTTTAGATTTAAGGAGAGCAATGGAGTTCCAAGATAAAGCATGTATTCCCTTAGTTGAGAACCAAGATTTAGAAAAGAAGCACAAATAGTATTAAATATTTTTTATAATAGAAGTCTAAATGTGTATTACTCTAAACAAATGAATTAAAAGTGGTGGATGTAAAGACATGAAGAAAAGAATTTTTTGGATCAGCAATCCATCCACCTGCTAATTTTATCCACAAGTGGAGCACAAAAAAGAGTATTTATTGATTTTTTAGAAATAGGTAAACTTAAGTACTTGGAAGGAAGTTGGTGGATGCAAAGACCTAAAATATTATCAAGATCCTTGCCATTATCAATAAATTTTGAGAAAAAGATTTCTATTTCTTAGGATTTAAAGTAAGACCAGAGTTATCAAAGAAATATGTAATATAGTACTAAGAACTCATAATACTATCTAAACAAGCATTTATTAAAGACCAAAACATCATCAATAGATAAAAGGTGAGGATAAGAGAATCCACTAATCTTAATAGGGATGATCTTATTTTGATAGAAAAAAATGTTCATAACACTATCAAAGAGCAATGAAAACAAAAGAAGTAGGCTTGCAGAAGCCCTTTGAGGATTTATAAAATACCAAGAATAATGTAACTTGAAAATTTGACCGTCAAATTAGCTTAAAAACCTTGCAATTAGTTTTAAAACAATCTAAAAACCAATTTCTGAAGTTTTAATAGAATTTGGAAGTTGCTTGAGTGAGATTAATATTTTGATTAATTTAATAATTAAAAAAATGATATAATTATTTAAACCTCAAATCAAAAATCTGACTTTATTTTTTAGTTCATCGCACCAAAATTAATTAATAGTGAATTTTTGAGAATTTTTGAAGATCATTTGGTTAATATTTGGATTTATTAAATTTAATTTATTAATTAAATAATTTAATTACAATTATTTTAAATCCCTAAGAAGCCATTGGAACGAATGATGGGCGATCCGTCGTTCACTCGATCCTGAGGTGCGATCGGTCGGCTATGATCAGATTCGCGCCTTCCCATCGAACATATGGCAAGGACCGGTCCCTGCTATGTTCACGCGGGCCGATCCGCCGAAATCCCTAGCACATCATTGGACTGCCTTGAAACTTCCATTTCATCGCAACAACACTCATGTGGGCCACCTCATCGCATCTATTTAACCGAGCTGCGAGCACCAGAGTAGTGTTGTAACAACCCTATATTGTTACCCTAATTTATTTGCACTGGACTTAGTGCTAATCTCATTCCATTAAACTCAAATAATCATCAGAATTTAACCCTAAATATTTGGAATCCATCGTACCTCGATTGTATCATTTGGCTATTTTGTCAATTATTTGACCTAAGAAATTACCTAAATTAATTTGACATCCAATTTTAAATCGGAGTTCACCGTTGAATTCCTTACTCCCTAAATTATCTATGAGTGAAATTTTGGGAATTTTTGGATGTCGTCAAATTTTTCTAAATATTTTAATATATTTAAAATGCTTAGAAAATTAAAATAATTAAATAAATCTAAAATTAAAAAGCTCACCTCATTTTTGAGTTTCTCGTCCCCAAATTAGTTATGGGTAAATTTTTTGAGCTTGTTTAAAGCTTAATTTTAATTAAAAATTTTATTTAAATTAAATTAATTAATTAGTTATTTTTCTGTGCAGCCCGCCTCCCTTTTCGGGTCGGGTCAAGCCCGGTTTTTGAACGACGTATTCGTGTCGTTCGATCGGGCTGTCCCATTCGGACGGCATGTGGGCTCCCTTCCACGCACATGTTGAGCGTGCAGAGCCGGTGGCGCGCGATAGTCGCTTACCACTGTAGGGGCTCAATTCGAGCCCAATAAATCCTCATTTAATCTTCTAAGTTTTGTTTGCATCACCTAAGATTGAATTGGGAGCTAAGATGTCTAGTATAACTATCCCGAAGCTCAATCAAACCCTAAAAGGTGTCATTTCCTTCCCTTAGGCCCAAATTAAGGCATCATAATTTCTTGAGTTATATGCAAAATTAGGATGTGTATTTGGTACCAATCAAAATGTCTTGAAGAGACATTTGATTGGTATATGGCACGCCCCATGAGGAGCCCTATGTAGGAGAATTTTGATGCCCTAGGTGCACTCCCCTCGGTTTCGTCGTCCCGTCGGTCTGACCCGTGGGCTCACCCGTGTGTAGCGAGCGGCTTGACCTACGTGCGTGCTGCCGGAAGCCGACCCGCATGCAATTATGTGCATGCCCGCCCGTAATATTCATATGAACATTAATTTCAGAAATTTTAAATTGGTTAATTTAAATGCAATTTTTCGAAGCTTCATATCTTGTTATTTACAACTCCAAATATATATTATGTTATATCTCAAAATTCTTAGAAAATTACAAGAAATGTTATTATTGCATTAGATTCTCTGTTTCATAATTAGTTTTACTAATCATATTTTTATTCAATTAATCACTTAAACTTTAAAGTTTCATAACTTTTTAATCACAAATCCAAACATGTTGATATTAGATCTCAAGGTATTTAGAAAATTGCAAGGATTAATATTATGTCATTAGCTTTTTTGTTTGGTGATTTATTTTACTAATCATCTTTTGATTAATTAACCACTTGCATCCTAAAATTTGATAATATCATAACTTAGTCAAATCACATCCAAATGTACAGATCCAATATACCGTTTTAATCAAAAAAATATAAAGAACACTAATCTACAAAAATAAATAAGTTTTTATCATTTAATTTCTTATTATGCTTAATCACTTATAAAATAAATTAGTGAATATTAAGCTCAATCATCAGCCAAAATTTAAGTTTTAAGTCTCTGATTACTCATTAAATAGAGGATAATAATATTGTGAAGTTAAATTTGTTTTTTATAACTAATTTTACTAATCACCTAAATCATAATTATGGATTTGATTAATCAATTAAAGTTCAAATTTATCATACTTATTATCATTATTTTCAGTGTATTATAGCCACTGATTTTGCTTAGTTTCATCATCAATTAGTGAAAATGAGTTTTTGATCCCTTACTTAATTACTCATTTAGAACTTTTTCTTGATTAGCTTATAGCCAAACTATCTAATGTCAAAATTAAGCAAACTTAGTATATATGAACTCCTTAGACTGAATAAAATACAAGTATATCATACAATTTAAGTTTTCATAATTAATTTTGTTAGTTACCCTTTTATAAGCTTAAACCCTAATTTAAGCTCATTAGGCTTAAATCTTAGCTAAATTGGGTGTTATTAGTGTCAATCATCATATTAGATAGTAAGGAACCATTTGTCATTAAAATAAATAAATTTGGAACCTTAGAACTTAAAATCTTATTTTTGACCCTTAAGGAATGGTATTTTGATCATTTTGATCAACTGTGATTTTAAATATCCTTAAGACTTAAAATCTATATATTTCTCTAAGAATTAGTAAATTAAATGATTAAAATAAATTCAATATCATTTAAACTTATAAAATTAGATGATATGGTTAAACACTAATTTTTCCTTAAGTTAAATTAAATGGAAGCAAAGATCCTCAATATATATTTAAAATCCACATTTTTTAACCTATTTAAGCTATTCGATGTTTAAAATTTTAGCTATAATCAACATAGACTTTTGTTAAGCTTTTCCAAATATCACTCCTAAGTAAATCCTTAAGCGCATTCATAAGTAAAATTCATATTAAATTTCTTAAGTGCCTTGAACCTTAGGACTTTCACTATTAGTTTTTTAGTTAATTTATGTTTATTGAGTAATGGGATTACTTAATATATTCAATCTTGTTTAAGAATAAGTTCCCAATTAGAAATTAGATATCTAATTATTTTGTTTTTTAATCTTAGTTCCTACAGCCTATCCCAAGGGTTAATAATCCTTTCCTCTTAATAAATTAGATTTCACTCCTTTCATTAGAGTCTTAAAGCCATAGAATGAGAATTGTGTGAAATCCTAGATCTTTAAATATTATTACCTTGTGTTTAGTGTTTGAACCCCAACTTTGGAGCTTAATTGTAAACCTTGAATCTTAAATATCTTGATTAAAATTGGTTCTCAATTAATGAAATTCATTAATTAAGATGACTAATTATTTTTGTTAATCTTTGTAAATGACATTTTTGATTTTGAATTAGAACTTAATAAGTTATAATGGGTGACTTATAGGATCATAACTTGAAGTTTATACTTGATAGTAGGATATTAGAGATTCTGAACTTGTATAAATTTTGAATAGTAGAATGAGTAAATTAGATAATAATAGATATCACATGTATTTTATTAGAGTCTTGCTTACTATTAAAATTTATTACTTTGCATTCATTATCTTTGATCCTTTTTCCTTGAGCATAACATATAATATAAATTTGATACATTAATTGAAAACATAAGAAATTAGAATAACTTTTGTATTGGGTTCATTATCAGGATGAGTAATTTTGTATACACATTACTTCCAATATATAGGAAGTAAGGAGAAATAATGATACTTGACATGTACTCATTGGGGAGAGTTGTGTCTAGTTTGGGAACCAACCTTAGTCTTATAAATATGCTTGACTCCTCAGTTATTTTTGGATGAGTCCACAGAAGTAAAGTAAAATAACTAAGAAAATAAATAACTGCATATGTACTTCTGTCTATTTAGTTCAGTTTTAATTCTGCTTTAGCTTTTAGATGCTAAAATGACTTGCATGATACAGTTACAGTTTTATACAGTTTCAATAGTTTTATTAGCCAATCGTCTGATATGACAGTTTTACGTATTTATTTTCTATTTTCTATGCACTTTATTTCAAGTTTTGCTTTTATAGCATTTTCTTATACATACATACATATATATATTTATTAAGTTGCTAATCTTGATTTATTATTTTGACTTGACTTATATGTATCACGGTTTAGTTTTATTCCCAATTTAATTAGCATACTTTTAGATGACCATAAGCATCTTAAGATGTATTTCTTTACAGTAATTGCGGTTACTTTACAGTCATATATTTATATATTACATAATTTTATTACAGTTTTTAGTTTGCGGTATGTTTCTTACATACTTAATTCGATAAATTATAAATATATTATTTATAACTTCATGTTTCCTTATAGCTTGTTGCTCCTTATGCTTATTGTTAGCGTTAAGTTAATTGTGATATCTTAAGAATATATAATTCACTAATTCAACATAAAATGTACTTAGACAATTATCTAACATAAGATTTTCTTTTTTTTGGCCGGGGCCCTAGCATGTAAGAACTAACATGTTAGATTCTAGGTTGTTTGAGGTGATAGCATCAGGTAAGGAGCTGAGTTGGGAGGAGGACCTTTTCGCTACTATGGATATTTAGATAATCTTTTGTTTTTTATCTTTTGAGGATAAGCATTTTTCATTTAATTAAACTATATTATTCAAATATTACAATAATAGATAATTTTGATGTATTTTATTTATTCTATTTTTTATTCTGAGTTGGGCTATATGTTTCTCTCTATATTATGATAAATTGATGTTCGTTTTCTTTGCTTCTGTACTCTGAATTTTTTGTATGTACATTTAGTAAACTCTAATTCAATTATGTGGCATATCCTTCAATATCAGTAGAATAGGATGAAAACCTAATCTAATTATAATAGGGGATCTATCAGGGAGATTGTGGGGACTCAATGCCGAGTTAGCGGTGGCTAATTCAGCACCAATTTTGGGGTAAGTCCTTGTAATAACCCAAGGTTGCTAGCCAGTCAATTTGACATAAATTGATCAAATTAAGTCAAAAATTAAAATCCTAATTTTAAGTCAAATAAAAATTAAATAAAATATCCACAAATAAAGCATACTGAGGGAATCCTCCTACAAAAATTTGAGCGCAATTAGGTTCCTGGATTATCCTAAATAAATTTGTAAAGGTTAAACTTCTTGAGTTTATAATAGATAAAATATAAATCAAAATTTAGAAACTTTGTATATTTAGGTTAAGCATAATAAGAGGACGCTATGTTTTAAGTTTTGCAAATTTTTGAGCTTCGAATTAATTTTAGCGAATTTTTAAAAATTTCACTTAAAAATTAATATAAAACTAAATACTCATCCAAATTTAATGATTTTTAAATGCGTGCGTTCATCTCGTTGAGATGCTCGTTTCGATACAAATTTGTAATTTTTGGAGTTTGTATGATTATGGATCCTAGCTCAAGAAATTTCAACTATCCGATTTTAATCTAATGATTGTCTTGATTTAAGTTGTCTTTAAATAAATTGTTAAATAGTTTCTAACCTAAATAAGCTGTCAAAACCTAACTATTTATTTTACTTTCAACCAAAATTCCCTTATCCTTTCTCTTTTCTAATGGACGCAATAAAAAAAAAGACTCATAACATTCCCTCTTCTCTCCCATTATTAATGGGAGAATTCAAGGGAAAACTGTGCTCCCCTTCTCCTTTAAATGGAGGCTCAGCACTTTCTTCCTCTCCATTTGGCTATTAGCTAAGCTCCTCTCCTTCTCTTGTTGTGCTGCTATTGAAGGATCCTTCAAGTCCTCAAGCTCTCAAGGAACCAGCCGAGTCTTCTTCTTCCATTCATAAGGCCAAGGTACCATTTTGCTAAACTCTTCTTTGTGATATTCTCTTCATATGTAGCAAAGTGTTGTGATTGATATTTCCATTAAGTTACTGTATGGATTATATGCATGGTCATCGCACCTTGATCGAGCTCGAATGAGTCCAATCGAAGCACATTCCTTCATTTAAAATTTCAGTAAAAAATTATATGATTTATATATACTCGTAGCTAAAACTTTAATTTATGTTTATTAGAATAATTCATTTGTGCTAATTTTAGTATCAATGAAAAGATCTTGGAAAAATATTTCCATCGGTATATGGCACCGCATGTGAAGTACTCTAGATTGAGAGTATTTTAGTGCGAAAGGTGACCCATTACAATTTTCGCACAAGCAAAATCACCATCAAGCGCTACCGCGCGCCGTAGTGCCCAAAGTTTTGAAAATACGTCCATCGTAGCACGTCATATCGCACTACAACACGTCACAACAGCATATAAATATTCATAAAATTAAATTAAATGCGTCGTAGCATCCATAATCATTCGGAATGGTCAAAACTTCATATTTTTGCATTTTAATGGTCCTAGAATCCTAATGGGGTCAAATCATACTAAAATTAAAATCAGATTTAGTAAAAATGAGCATTGTATGAATGTGTATGTGAATTTCAATGTGAAATCCACTATTTTAGCATTTATTGTGTATTCTAGACCTTATAAAGAAATTGCTTGAATACTTTATGCCGAATAGAAATGTTAGGATCTTTAATTGCTTGTATAATCAATATAGAACTTAATAATCAAATTGTATAAAACTTAATTATTTTATATTTGTAATCAAGTGCTAATCCCTTTTGTATTTGATTTAAGATTTGATTAGCCTTAATTACATATTATTTTGATTAATATTATATTTATGTATATTTGAGAACTTTAACTTTAACTTGGACACATTGATTTACTTAATTTGACATTAAACTATATTTGAATGTAAAAATCTTGAGAACTTAATTAATTAATTAATACTTAATTTAAATCTAAAATTTGTCATCAATAATTTACTAATAATATATTAATTTGTCATTGATCTATAAATCAACTATTGATCTTAAGTTAGAAAGGCTGGGAGGTAAACCCCATCATATCTGATTAAGAATTAAACCCTAATCGCTAAATCAATCAACTTAATTGAAAGACAATTCAACTGATATGATTCCAATAATGCATATTAATTGACATTGACCATAAATTATTAAAATAAAAGTGCTAAGACTATTAAAAGAAATTATGTGATTAAATATCTAGACTTAGCTTAAGATTTTTGATTTTCTCTTATATAAGACTCTTAGCATGAAAATAATTATAAAACTATGTTGATTTATTACAAGATCAAATCTCAATAATATTCTTGATTTCACCCTATAATTATAGTATCAAATATGATCAGATGGGTCTAATAATCCAATATGATCTGATTAATTTAAGTATAATAAATGAAACATATAAATTTAAGGTAAATGTTAGATGTGTAAGATCTTGATGATCTAATATTAGGATTTATAATATAATTGAAAAGCCTTATTAATTGATAATATATTGAGGTAGGAAGATCTTTTGCTGAACCTTGAGGTAGGAACTTAGATATTTTCCCATTAACCTTAGAAGTTGATCTTCAACCCTTGTGATAAAATCACCTAAAGTACTTAACATGAGATTCCTTGTCAATTAATAATTTGAAGACCTTTTGATCACATCCTTTGAATATTGTATAGGATTTATCCTAATGAAGTCTAAATTCATAGCTTTGGTGACCCTTGTTGATTAAATAGCATTCAATAAACCCAGATTATTAATTGAGTATAGTAGTGTATATCCATAGTAGTAGATTAATTTAGCAGTATTCATGATTAGTTGAATCACTCTAAGTAAGACTTATCTTTGTGCTATCTTGCGGGTTTAGGTGGATACAGTCCACTTAGAAAAAATCCTCCGATTCTAAGAGTTTTATAATTAAGGACTTAAATCCTTAGTTTGAGTGAAATAAAAATTGCTAACGGGTGATGCCTTCTATCGAAGAATGCTTTGATAGTGGTGGCCTCAAACAAATTAAATATTTTAAGTTACCCTCCTTAGGACACTAAACATGCTTATAGTTAAGGTATTTAACAGCTTAGTTTGAGTGAAATAAAAATTGCTAATGGGTGATGCCTCATATCGAAGAACGCTTTGATATGTATGGCTTCAAATAAATTAAGTGTTAAATCTACCTTTCTTGAAAACATACTAAATATGTGTATACAATATTTTTAACTTATAATTTTAAGTAAAATCTCAAGTAAGACAAATTTATCAGAATTAGAACTAGGAGTCAGAATTCATTTAAATAGATTCTGCATAATTGAGACATTTTATTCATTATCTGATTTTACATTATTTTCTAGATTTCTAAATTTTAGGAATGTAGTGTAGAGACATAAGCATGAACATGATCATAATGTATGAGTATTAGTGATAATTTATGTATTACGAAATATTACATATATCAATCAGAGAATTTGTAGGATGACTAGTACTAGATTCCCAATTGGATATATGTAGGCATTGGACCGTATGATTCATACCCATTCAGTGATATTTTGGTTGCATATCAGTTGCATTTCGTATTGTGGCATATACAGATGCATGACTTTAGTGACATATCGCATAGTTTTACATATCATTTAATAAGTTTCATTCATTTTTAGTATTCAGTATACAGTCAACTTTATTTTAGTGACATACGTCAAATTTTCAATTACTTCTATAGTTTTTCTACAGCTTAGTTTACATTATTTAAATGTTAAGTAAATAATTAGAACTGTTAGATTAGTTTTGATGTGTTATACTTATTGTCTAACACGTGGTACTTTTGGGATCCGGCAATTTACTAGATTCTGAGCGGTTTGTTGAGCCAGATCAGGAGGACGTGCAGGAGGTTCAATAGGAGTTTGTTGAGCTTTAGCGGATGTCTCCTCTAACTTTATCGCTTTTGATTAATTATTTTAGTTTAGTGCATAGACTTTATTTCAGTGTCATTTTAGTAAATTATTTGTATTAATTCATGGTGTATTTACTTTTATGTTATGAGATGAATATTTTAATTCCATTTTTATGATGAATATTTCTTGATGTATACTTAGCTTTCGCACTCTATTTATATATTTCTTATATTTAGTATTGTGATGTGATATACATATTGAAAATACTGATATCTTATACATATATTGAATTCTTCATTTTGTATGTAAATCAAATGTATGCATTTGTCTAGTATTTAGGATAATGATACTACTCTTTTCTTAAGTGTTAGCTCTCGACCATTCTCTTTGGGTATGAGTCAGCAATCCTTTGTATGAGTTTATTTTTAGCCTATTCGGGGAGATGTGCAATGCCTTCCGGAGTGGCGCATCGCTCCACCGCCGACTGTTTTGTTATTATATACTTCGGTTGCGCGCGATGACGGGGCGGGGCGCTGCATATTTACTTTTCTATTCTGAGATGAAAATGTTTATCTGTTTCTGTGATGAATGTTTGTGAATGTATGCTTAGCTTCCGTACTCTGTTTATATATTACTTATACTTAGTATTATGATACGATCAGCATACTAGAAATATTGATATCTTATACATATGCTGGATTCTTCATTTCATATGTAAATCCAATATATGCATTTGTCTAGTACTTGAAATAATGATACTACTCTTTTATTAAGTATTATTTCTCGACCCTTCTCTTTGGGGTACAAGTTAACAATCTTTTATATGGGTTTATTTTTAGTCTATTCGGAGAGATGGGAAATGCTTTCCCGATTAGCGCATCATTCCCCGCTGATTGTTTTGTTATTATATATTTCAGTTGCGCGTGGCGACGAGGATTTATAATATAAGTTGCGTGCTATAGTCCCCTAGCCGCATGATCATATTGAGTGATTTAAGTGATATAATATAAAGGCATCAAATATAACTCATTTATTCATTAATTTATAAGTTTTAATTTTAAATATTAAAATAAAATAGAAGTTACTAATTTTAAACAAAGTAAAAAAAAAAAGATAAATTAGCAAGTAGCAATATCAGCACTGTTTGATCCTTAGCATCGTTCCTCTATAATGAGCTCCTGATCTGGGCACATTTTATAAGTGCGAACATTTGAACACTAGTTAGTGTGAAATTAAGTATTGATAGATGTCAACTTTACAGTTTTTAAATAATAAGCAAAATCATCAATAATTTGACAGAAAATAAAAAGTTGTATAAATTTATCCCTACAAAAATATTTCAATTGCACTGAAATTTTAGCATAAAAATAATTTCTATCACAAAAATAAATATAAAATTTTTGTATTTGATATATGATGCAAAATATGATTTTGTTGGATAAGTACAAAATCGATGAATAATGGGATTCAATTTTGTGTTACATATCTCATCTTCCTTCCATACCTGCTCCCTCAAAGGCTTATCAGTATGGGTTGCTTATGCCTCTCGATGTCGTACAGCTCCCATCTTAGTAGTTGTTTGATCAAACTAAAAATAGATCAACAGTGAACCATACTACTCAATTATCCAAACTTTTTTAAATATCATTTTATGTAACTTTTAAAAGCACTTTACTAACTTTATAATATATATGTACATATATTTATAATATATAGCAAAATAATAATAGTTTTATTATTATTATTATTATGGATGATAATATATATATATAAAGAAAATGACTGAAATAAAAATAACATATATGAAAATAATAATAATAAAAAAATTTAATAATAATAGTATTACCATTATTATTTTTAATAAAAGAAGAAGAAAAGAAATGAAAAGAATAGAAAAATTTTCATATCTTTATCATTTCTTACATTATCTTACACTTGAGGTCGGTGGGAGAATCCGGTGGTGGATAAAAAAGAAGAGGAGGAAATGGAGGGGAGAAGAGGAGTGGTGGATGAGGGGGGGGGGGGGGGGGGGGGGGGGGGGGGGGAGTGGGAGGATGAGAGGAGAGGTGGAGGGGTATTTATAAGAAGAAACTTTTACTTATCTTTTATCTCATCTTTCTCTCTCATCTACTATTCTAATATGAGAAATTTGGCTTCTCTTTATCTTAAATACTTTGAGTGTACAGTTTAGCTTTCTTTCCCTCATTCTCTCTCTTCTTTCTCTCTTTTTTCCTCTCTCCTCTTTCTTTCTCCTCGATTACTCCAATGTGAGAAATTGACTTCTCTTCCTCTTAAATACTTTGAGTGTATAATTTGGCTTTATATTCCTCATTCTCTCTCCTCTTTATTTCTTTTCTTTCTCTCTCCTCTATTATTTCTAAAAATAATAATGAAATTTTACATGGAAGGATATCTTGATGAGAAGAGCACACTCGGACAAAATTTTTTGATTTGGAGTAATATTTTATTTTTTATTATATTCTGAATATAAAAACTTGAAAAATTAATTTTGTCTAATCGAAGCTCTAAATTTGATGAAACTTTTTTTGTATCATTTTTATAATATTCTTAATCCAATGATAACAAAATTATTGAATTTGGACTTGTATTCAATTTTCTAAGTTTACTGAATTTAAATAATTTAAAAATTAATTCATGAGTTGCTTTATCTAAATTTCTCCCAAATTTGGGCATTACTATCATAAAAATATACTATATCCAATGGTATTTTTAGCTTGCCCTAATTTTAAAGTTGACCAAAATCCTAATTTTTGAGTTGAGTTTAGTCCTAAATTGAATGGCAACGACTTGGGTTGTTACAGTGACCACTCCACTGTAATCATTTTAACACATGTGTTAACAAGATCACGATTGGGGCGGGGCACCACAAGTGCTGAAGCATCGGACCATTTGAATGAATGAATCGAGCCAATGAAACTAAAGGAGAACGAACGAGGTACTCCCCTAAATCCCAATATAAAATGGTACCAATCAATATAATTATATTTTATTTGTGCATTTCGATTGATGTATCGATAGCATGTGGATACCTTTGGGCTTGATTGAGTTAGCTTAAACCTATATTTAGTGTCGATGTAAAGTGAGCAACAGTAAAACCATAGGATCAATGAATGAACGACTAGGATTCAAGCGCTTTTGGTTAGAGTTTCTTATACCGACAAGTAGAGTAGTTCATTAGCTGCAATTGTAGAAGTTGACTTTTTGGAGACTCAATCACATGATAATTAGGAAAAGTAGAAAGATGGTTCACTAGTGGTGATCTCTAAACCCTAGAGTAGAGTAACTTGAGCCTTTACATTTTATTAAATCATCTTAGGTGAGAGTGAAGGTGGATGAACACTTAACTGACTTAGGTAAATAGTTTGTTGAGATATTTAAGAGAATATGCCATGAGGTACATAAGAGTGGGCTGGGATTTCATACAAGATAGCTTATGAATAAATAGTGAATTGACATATTAGTGGATAGCTAGGTCAATTTGATAAAAAAAATTATGGTTGATTGTATTTGATTCTTTAGCTTAACCATATGGGAAACCTTTGGGTAGAACACTAGATTTTGAGAATGATATCATAGTTTATGTCTTATCTAGTTTATATGAATTACCTGTGAGGTTTATACCTTAGAATCTCGAGGTAGATTAAACCTTAGAACATAAGTTGAATTCTTAAGTTAGAACATTTCATTATAGGAACTTTAGTTAGTGATTAAGTAATGAATCTTAAGAATAGTAACCATATGTTTAGAATATAGAGTCTTAAGTGTTGAGTATAATTATAGAATTATAAACCTTATTTTTAATACTATAAAACTAAAATTTTATTTATATGTATAAATATACTTATCAATTGATTTAAGGCTTATGTCTAAAGTTAATTAGGAGTTCAATTAACCTCAATCATTAAAATAGATAATTAAAATTAGATAGTAAAGAGATATCACTTGCTTAATTATCTTTGGCAAATTTCATTGAATGCTTATATGCTTTGAAATATTAAACAATTGATAATAAATCATTGTACAATAATAACTATAATTAAAGAAGAGGTTTCACTCAGGATATATTAGTCTGTATAAATATTGAGCCAGGGCTAACTATGGAGTGATCAGGAGACCACACATGTCCTTGAGGGGGAATATGTGGTTATATAGGAGATCCCAATACTGATAGTTAGATAGACATACCTAACTCCTATTTTATTCTATATGAGCCCACAGAACATAAATAAAATATAAAATAATAATACATTGCTCTAGTATTATTTTATAATTCATTTTTACTTACTATAATTTAGCTTTACCTTCATTACCATACTTACATATAGGTTGCTAGAAAATGTCTTATATAACTTATTATATAAATACTTTATTACTTAACCTCTCTTTTACAAGAATATGTAGTGTGACTTAGCATAGTCACATGCGCTTTCTTTTGATGTCAATTATTTATATATTTCCAATTTTACTTTACCTTTACTATATTGAGCTTCCTTTACGAATTACCTAAAATGTGATATCCTTTAACATAAGTTAGTTAGATACCCTAAAATGTGCTTAAACTTTATAAGTCTAACAATTTATTTCTATTTTATTAGTTGTGTCTTATCATATTAAAAATTAACTATGGTATATCGGGAGCTTGTAGTGGAGGTAGCTTATTAATTAAAAGAATAGTTGAAAATTTTAGAGCTGGAGATTCAGGGCTGACCTACTCAGCACTGTTCATTTCCTTTATCGGAATCATAAAGGGCAAACTAGGGCTCCAAAATCATCCCAGCATCGATGCTTTCAGCTGGCCTACCTCAAATCGAGTTAAAAATCTAAGGTTAAGGCTTATCTAATGCACGTAGAAGCCCCACTCTTTGGATAACTCTAATACCTAAACCAAGCAGAAATAATTTTTGGGCTATGGTTTATTATGGAGGGAGATTTTTCCCTCCATAATGGGTTTAAATGCTCAGGCTAGGTCCTAATATTATCCTTGGATCATGGCCAAGATATAGGGATGGATTGGAGCATTGAAAGTAGCTATATGCCCCAATCAATTCTAGATGAAACTCGAGTATTGTATAATATTGTGCATGCCTGAGTTCATCTGGTTCAGCCAGATCCAATTGAGCTCGATCAAAGATCCTTTAATTATTAAAATGCTTAATAAAAAATAAAAAATTATGAATTGAGCTCAACAAGATGGGTAATTGGAAGTACCTTAGATTTTGATTTGTAAATTATAGCTTAAGGATTTGGCATCTTTCAAAGCTTAAGCTCTACAGGAACCTTCTCAGCTGATGGTTATTACTTGCATGAGTTATTTGATATCAATTGAGGAGATGACAATGACCCTTAAAGGGTGATGCTTTAGTGGGGGAGTGGTGTAACAACCCTAGGTTGTTACCCTAGCTAAAACTAGATTAATTAAGCTAAACCAAGGTTTAATTTTGATTCCATTAGATTCAATAGGTCATTTAAACCTAAACTTAGAAGTTTGAAATCAATCGGAGTTAAATTAGAAAATTTGGTATTTTTGGTTATTTTTAAGCCCTGAAAAATACCTAAAATATTTTGATCTCCAAATTGAAATCTGATTTCATTTTTGAATTCCTCATACCCAAATTAGCTAAGGGTGAATATTTGGGAATTTTTGGAGCTCATTTGATCCTAAATTCTGTTGCTAGAATTTTATTATATTCAGTACTTGTGTTCCTTTATACTCCACATGTTTTACTTCGATCATAATCATGTTAGGATTATGTTTATTCAGCAAGTTGCAGTTATCTCTTTTGCTTTTAGCCTTACCTTGCTTATTTTGAGTCTTGTATGCTACTTCACATACGTGTTGCATGCTATAAATAGATAGTTTATAGTAACCCCTTTTCTTTCATAGCTCGTTGCACCCTTTACTGCTGCATGTATAGTTAAGTTAAATGTGATATCCTTTAATATTCAGTTCACTTTAACTAGCCTAAAATGTACTTAACAATTGTCTAACTGTGACCTTTTTATTTTGTTGGCTGGGGCCTTGGCATTTGTGATACCGACAAATGTCAGATTCAGACGTGTTCATGGGCAGTGTCGCAGAGAAGGAGCCCATTCAAGAGGACCTTCCAACTGCTGTTTAGATAGTTTTGCCTTGCTTGTTTCAGTGAGGACGAGAGTCTTTTATTTTCAATTATTCATTTTAATTTGTAATAATTAACTTTCTGGATGTACTTTACTTCATGCATTGTGATGAGTTACTATATTGCATTTTCTTTCACTACTATGTATGCTTGTGGATGTTACTCTATTTTATATTGCTTCCGCCACTTTAATATTTATATTGAGGAATGTTATAGCACCTGGTGACAAGTCTTTAACTTAAGTCAGGTTGAATTTACCTAACTTTACTTAAGTTAGGAATTTGCCACAGTTGGAGCATCGTACTTCTTATTACCAGTACGGGGGCCCCACAGTTGGTATTAGAGAACACCATAAGGTGTCAGAATGTGATCTATGATTCCTTTTTACCTAATGGATCATTCTTCTAAAATATATGCATCAATATAAGTGACATCCATAACATAGTAGTGCTAGTAACTCTATGCACAATGAAAGAGGAGAATACTCCCAACCTAATAAATTTATTCATTTAGGGTCTAACACAAATATAGTAAAAATTCTGCTCCCAGAGTCAGATGGGATTTGAGGAGTCCGATATAGACTACTATCAGCGTATCTTCTGGAGTGCTTGGGATAGTAGCTTCAAATGGAGGCAGGAAAGCAACTGGCAAATCGAAGGAGTTTCATCAAGAGGAATTTTGGTCCTGGAAAAGCTTCTACGACAAACTGTATATCGAGGGCTCAACTTTCCAGTGTATGCGCAAGAATGGCTGAGCCGGGTAGAGTCCCTTTTGGAGCACATAGAGTGTCCCGAATCACTTTATGTAGATATTGTGACTGACCTGATGGTGGACTATGCCGGAGTATGGTGGTACGAGACTATGGCAAAGCTCGAGAAAAAGCGTAATAGGAAGTGGCGAGAAGTCACCTTTGAGGACTTTTGTGTAGCCTTTAGGGCAGAGTACATTGATAAAGTTTAAACGATAGTTAGGTTAAATATTATTTCAGGCAACTTCATTTGATTTACAGTCTCGCATTGTAATTTCAAAATTTTATAATTAATGAGAAATTTTGATTTCCTTCCTCAGAGTAAATTCTGAGTTGTTCTTTTCTTAATTAAAACTAAAATGGATTCTGAATCACCACCCACTGTTACTCCAATCAAGAACACTGTGGCCTCCAGTAGTTCTAACGATGAGGTGGCTCATCTGCGAGCCATGGTGGCAACTCTCATAGAAAACCATGCTCAACAGGCTCTAGTCATGTTGAAGTTATTGAATGATCACGTAACTCCAGCAACTGTCGCTGCTCCAATAGTCCATGCTCCACAAGTTGCTTCGTCTTCACACCATACAACAGATAATCTCCTCCATAATTTCCTGAGGTTAAGGCCTCCAACTTTTGGCGGGAACTTGTCCCCGATGGATACGGCCGATTGGCTGAAGGCCATAGAAAAGGATTTAGTTAGTCTGAAGATTCCAAACTCTGAAGCCGTCCGTCTCACCACTCATCTGTTTCACGCCGAGGCGGAATATTGCTGGGTAGAAGTCAGGAACACCCAGTTCGTCGATTATGAATTAGACGACATTCCTTGGGATGCATTTGTTGAAGCTTTCAAGACTGAGTTCATCCCCCCGTCCGCACAAAACATGATTACAGATACGATCATGAGGTTGACACAAGGAAGTCACTCAGTGGCGGAATACGAAAGAGAGTTCCGTAGATTAATCCGTTTTGCACCAGAAGTCACACATTCTGAGTCAGCAAAATGTCATCGCTTCCTTTGTGGACTCAAAAGTTGTTAAAGAATCAAATAGTGCCACTCTATCTAACTAGTTTCTTCAAACTAGTGGAAATGGCTAAGGTGATTGAACATCACCAATCTGAAGAAGATCATAAGCGAAAGGCGCAAACCAATCTGAACCAACGGGGAAATTTCAAAAGACACGGATCCAACCCCGCGAAAGTATACCAGCTGGAAGCGGCACCTTCTGCCGAACAAATTCAAAATTGCACCAAACCACATCCGTATGGCAAGTGTTATCACTTTGGCTAGAGATGTTTTAACTATAGACGCACAGGCCATCGATTCTATCAATACGACCACACGGAAACAATAGACAGAGTCCAAATGAAGTCGTATCATAAGAAGCAGGTGTTCCGGGCAACTACACTGAATCGGAGGGAACCAAATCTGGCTATAATGCCAGCCCCTGCTCCTGATGTGGCTCACACCCAGCCACCAGCTCCCAATTCTCAGAATTTCCAGCGACGACAAAATAACAATCGTCCTACTGGACCTGCTCGAGTGTATGCTTTAACTCCTATGGAAGTTCCGGAAGATAACAGCGTGGTTTTAGGTACACACTCTTAAACCTCTCTTGTTACAATGCCTTTCTGTATGTTAAATATTTTCAAGTCGTTAATGCAAAACTGTGTAATTTAGGCACACTTTATTTCAATAACCAGCCTTGTAACGTATTCTTCGATACAGGTGCCAGTCACTCATTCATCTCAGAACAATTTGCTAATAATCTTAAACTTCACACCTGCAACCTAGCGCAAAAATTGAGTGTTGGACTTCCATCAGGAATCCAACTAAGTGCTCATAAATTTTGCAATATCAAAGTTTCGATAAACGATCAAGAATTTCAGGCTAAGCTAATCATCCTACCGATAGATAACTTTGACATCATCCTCGGAATGAATTGGCTCAGTGACAATAATGCTGTGATTAATTGCCATAAAAAAGAGTCACTCTCCATTCTCAGGGTAAGCCTGAAACATTTATAGGCAAAACTAGCGTGCAGTTATCTTTAATAAATGTCATTAAAGCAGAACGATTGATTGTCAAGTGTTGTAGTGCCTATTTAGTCACCATGATGGGTGAAACAAAAGAACATATCTCCCTTGCTGATTGTAAAGTAGTCAAATAATTCGCCGATGTATTTCCAGAAAATTTGCCTGGTGTACCTCCTTCCAGAGAAGTGGAACTCTCCATTGAATTGATTCCTGGTACACAGCCAATATCCAAAGCACCTTATAGAATGACACCTAAGGAGCTTCAGGAACTCAATGAGCAGTTGCAAGAGCTCATGAATAAAGGTTTTATTAGGCCAAGCATGTCTCCTTGGGGAGCGCCAGTTTTATTCATGAAGAAGAAGGATGGATCTATGCGTATGTGTATAGACTATCGTGAACTGAACAAGGTCACCATAAAGAACAAATACCCACTGCCTAGAATTGATGATCTGTTCGATCAATTATCTGGAGCCGTGATATTTTCTAAAATCGATTTAAGGTCTGGATACCATCAGCTGCGAGTAAAAGAAGACGACGTAGGGAAGACTGCATTCCGTACTCGTTATGGACACTTTGAATTTTTGGTAATGTCGTTTGGACTCACCAATGCCCCGTCAATCTTTATGGATTTAATGCAGCGAGTGCTAAAACTGTATCTGGACAAATTTGTAATCGTCTTTATTGACGATATTCTCATTTACTCCAAAACTTTAAAAGACCATAAAGAACATATGAGGTTAGTGCTGGAAACCTTGCGTGAACATCAACTGTATGCCAAGTTCTCCAAGTGCGAGTTCTGGCTTAACTCCATTGCATTTTTGGGACACGTAGTCGATGCTCAGGGAATTCGAGTAGACCAGAGCAAGGTGAAAGCTATTCAGGATTGGGCTCAACCTAAGTCTGTCACCGATATTAGAAGTTTTCTGGGATTAGCAGGATAATACAGGAAGTTTGTTAAGGGCTTTTCCCATATTGCTTCACCGTTGACTAAATTAACCCAAAAGGCTGTCCCATTTATTTGGAGCCCAGAATGCGAGAAAGCGTTTCAAACCCTTAATGATGCTCTATCTACCGCTCCAGTTCTTATTTTACCAAAAAAAGGTTTGAACTATCAGGTGTATACCGATGCCTCTGGAATCGGTCTAGGTTGTGTTTTGATGCAAGAGGGTAAGGTAATTGCTTACGCCTCTCGTCAACTAAAACCCCACGAGAAAAATTATCCAGTTCATGACCTTGAACTTGCAGCCGTAATATTCGCCTTGAAAATATGGCGTCACTAATTATACGGAGTGCAGTGTTCAATTTTCACCGATCATCAAAGTCTGAAGTACATCTTCACCCAGAGAGAATTAAATTGCCATCAGAGAAGATGGTTGGAACTCATTAGCGATTATGATCTCAGCATTCAATATCATCCAGGAAAAGCGAATGTTGTGGCCGATGCTCTTAGCCGTCATGCTACTCTAACCTCTATGATTCCCTCCAGTTTCTTAGAACCTGAATTTCATAAGCTCGATATTTCTCCAGTTAATGGCGATATGCTGAGTTCGCTATTAGCAAATATTAATGTGGAACCCACTTTCCACCGAGATGTCTCCATCTCGCAAACCAAAGATGATGAGTATCTTAAAATTAAAGTAGATATCGAAGGTGGTCGTCGTCAGGATTTGCAGTTACAGAACGGCGTAGTTTATCAGGGCAATCGATTGTGGATCCCTAAGTCTATGCATCAAGAGGTTTTAGTCGAAGGCCATAATTCTGGGTATCATATTCACCCCGGCAGTACTGAGATGTATCAAGACTTGAAGCAATCATTTTGGTGGCCAGGCATGAAGAAAGATGTAGCTGATTTTGTGGCCAAATGTCATGCATGTAATCTAGTAAAGGCCGAATACCAAAGACCCGGCGGTCTTTTGCATCCGCTCGATATTCCTGAATGGAAATGGTTCGATATATCCATGGACTTCGTCATGGGATTGCCTCGTGCCAAATCTGGTGCCGACGCAATCTGGGTTATTGTTTATCGATTAACTAAATCAGCGCATTTCCTTCCTATTCGTCAAACTGATTCAGTAGAGAAGTTGGCAAAGCTCTACATCAAGGAGATTGTCAGATTGCATGGAATTCCAAAGTCAATTATATCCGATAGAGACAGCAAATTTACTTCCAAGTTCTGGCAAGCTGTGCATCAAGATCTAGGAACGACTCTAGCCATGAGTACAGCTTTTCATCATCAGACAGATGGTCAAACTGAGAGAGTAAATCAAGTTCTGGAAGACTTGCTTAGACTCTGTATCCTTGATTTTGCTGGTTCCTGGGAAGATCACATCCCGTTAGTGGAGTTCACCTATAACAACAGTTTTCAAGCCAGTATTAAGATGGCTCCTTATGAAGCTTTGTATGATAGAAAATGCAGTACTCCACTAGCCTGGTCTGAAATAGGAAGTGTTCAACTATTTGGTTCAGAATTGGTAGAAGAGACCAGTAGTAAGATCAAGTTAATTCAGCAGAGAATTCGTTCAGCTCAAGATCGTCAGAGTAAGTATCATGACTCTCACCACCGTCTCTTAGAGTTCAGCATGGGAGATTCTGTTTATCTGAAGGTCAGCCCAATGAAGGGTGTTTTCAAATTTGGTGTAGCCGAGAAACTCAGTCCCCGCTATGTAGGACCTTTCAAAATCTTGGCCAAGGTAGGGTCATCTGCTTATCGGCTAAGCCTACCTGATGGCTTCGCAACTGTTCATAACGTGTTTCATGTATCCTCATTGAGAAGATGTCTTCGAGACCCTGCTCATCTCGTTCAACTCCCAGTAGTAGAAATTCAACCTGATCTTTCGTATGCCGAAGAACCTATTAGAATTTTAGCTCGTGGTCAGAAACAGCTGAGAAATCGTTCAATTCATATGGTCAAAATTCAGTGGAAGAATCGATCGTTGGAAGAATCTACTTGGGAGAAAGAGGTGAATATGCGCAATAAATATCCTCAGCTCTTTGCAAACTCAGGTACTATTCATTTCTTTTCTTTTGTATCTAAACTCATATTGTCGCAGTAGAATATTTGTTCCCTTAGGTGATGTCGGGGACGACATCGTTCTTAAGTGGGGGAGTTTGTAATAACCCTAGGTTGTTACCCTAGCTAAAATTAGATTAATTAAGCTAAACCAAGGTTTGATTTTGATTCCATTAGATTCAATGGGTCATTTAAACCTAAACCTAGAAGTTTGAAATCAATCAGAGTTAAATTGGAAAATTTGGTATTTTTGGCTATTTTTAAGCCCTGAAAAATACCTAAAATATTTTGATCTCTAAATTGAAATCTGATTTCATTTTTGAATTCCTCATACCCAAATTAGCTAAGGGTGAATTTTTGGGAATTTTTGGAGCTCATTTGGTCATAAATTGGATTTAGATAATTTAAGATAATTATATATTATTTAATTGAATTTATTTAAATTAAAATTAATTAAATTAAATCCTGGGATTCGCTGTCGGGACCGCGACAGATCCGCTGCAGGGTCCCGACAGTGGCGCGCGGCGTTGCGCCCGTAGGATCGCTAGCACGCATCTCAGCGCGTTTCGATCCAACGGCTCGCGCCTTCGGTCAGACCCATTAGATCTCAACCGTTCCGCGGTTCTGAGATCTGATCCAACGGCCCACATCGCGTGCGCTGCGATCTAATCCCACCCACCAAATCGGCATCACAGATCGGACGCCCAGATTTTAATCCGCGCGGCCGTTGTTTAAAAAACTCCATCAGGTCGTCCAACCGCAACGGATTCGCAAATCAGATGGCTCTGAGACCCCGGCCACTGTGGATCTTCGTCTCCAGAGGATCCCGTCCCGACAGAAGGAATTTCGCCAAATTTGCCACGTCGACTTTGTCGGCAACCTTCCCGCCAGGTCAGCTGGACCGTTAGAGGTCTTTCCCGTTGTGGCCGAGCCGCTGGGATGGCTGAGCCATTCCCTAAGAGGAAATGGCGAGTGACCCCCGGGCTGAGCCAAGCTCCAAACCAGAGCTCTGGCATCCACTCCCTAGGCCTCTCCCCGCCTATAAATACCTTCCAAGCTTCTTAGTGAGCTCCTTTGCTCACTGAAATTCCCTCCACCTCCCAGTTGAAGCCATTGAAGCCCTCAGCGATCGTGACGCCTGGACTTGCTGCTTCAGCTGATAGTGGGTGTGCGTCTGACGTTCAGACCCCCAATTTTTTTCTGCGGTCGCCTAAAGTCCCAGAGTGGTCTGCATTGTCCTCGTCATAGCAAACCAAGGTACATCTTCTCCCATTTCCAGTAGAGCTGGTTTTCAGCTCGTTTCGCACTCAATTAAGCTTAGGTGCTGTGCTAGGACCCTTCCTTAGCTCCTCCGCGTTCAATCGAGGCAGAAGGCATGGTCTGGCAGTGACCCAGACGACGAATTTGTCGTCTGTACGCACCGCCAGACGGAGTTCTGATTTCGCCAAATTCGGCGTCTCCAGTAGAAGTTAATTGCCTAGCTAGTATTAGATCCCTCAGAGCAATAATTGTAACGGGTATCATGGGTTAGGTTCGACCAGATCGATCAATTCGACTGAACTTGATCGATCTAGTCGAAGCTCTGAGCGACAGAAATCGCCGAGTAGCACCCCGACGATCTAGACCACCTCAGGTCTCTCGTTGCGCCCTATCGCTCCATCTTCGATCCCTAAACGTGTAGGGATCGAGAAATCGGCAGCTCGTGGACTCTGTGAGGAGAACTATCTCCTCACAGGTGCGCCAGCTGAGGGATTTAGGCCGAATAGGCATCCAGCGAACCAGAGCATCCCAGTGAGGGCTTCTTAGTTCAATCGACGCGTCTGAGGTCAGGGAACATGTAGCCATCAAGATCAGGGAATGGCGTGGCCTGTGCGCGGCAAATTTGGCGACGGAAGGTAACTCTAGGGTTCGGTCCGCGGGCGCAGTCGGGGAAGAAGAAAAAGAGGATTTTGGGCCGGGCCGAGCCTCCGACCCGCGTCTTTTTATTTGGGCCGCGGATTATTATCAAATTATTAAATAACATTTTTAATAGTTTTGAATTTAATAAATCAAATCCTAAAGTTCTGATTTAAATAAAAATACATAATTAATTAATTAAATAACTTTAGCTATACAGATCCAAATGGTATGATCCAATATACCATTTGAATCAGAAAAATTCAAGGAATCTGAATATAGAATAAAATTTTAGATCCAATGGTTGGATTTAAAAATATTTGTCAAACTTTCTCTATTCTTAAATAAATCATATAAAATCATATAATTGTCCAATTTATGAGATTAAGGGCTCTGATTGCTCCTTATACCCTAAGGAACAATTTCAGACCCTTAAAATTAATTTTGGAAAATTAATTTTCTTAATCACCCCTTAATCACCCTAATCAAGGGTTAGTAAATTAAACCCTAATTAAGCCTTTGATTTGGGTGGAGATGGTTCCTAATATCATATTAGACCTAGTATAACCTAAGTATAAGGTTGGATTGCCCTAAAGTGCCTTAATCTCACAAATCACCCTAAATGCTTTAATTAAGTGATTAGTGCTAATTAAGACCATTTAGGTCATCAAAACCTAAAGTAAATGTGTTTCCCACTTCATTTAGTCATATGAAATGCTTTAAAATTGATTAGAACAAATTTGGACAATAAAACTCTAAAATTCCAATTTTAGCCTTAAGAGGGGTATTTTGGTCATTTTTGACCAAAATGTGATTTAGTGTTCTTTAAAAGATTGAAATTTCAGTGAACCACTATAAAATAGATTAGAAATGTTCTCTGAAATCCTAGAACAATAATAATCACCAATCCATAAGGTCTCATTAATTCCTTAATTAAGATACTTAAATCTAAGCATTTCTTATAAAGATCATTGGACCTTAGCTTAATTAAGTTTAATAATTGAAATGGTCAGTTATCTCATTATTGAGTTCAGTTAAGATAATATAAGAGTTAAGTGTTAAAAGAAAAAGGAACTGGAAATGTCTAAGTAAAATTCTTAGCTTAAGATCTAAAGTGATCAAAACTCAGACCCTTAGATCTTAAGTGACCTAAGAAGGTCAAAATGGGTTCAATGTTAATCTAATACTTGAAATTGTCAATTCTAACCTTAATAAGCTCCTTATAATTAATTTTGAAATTAGGTTCTAAAGAAAATCACAAATGGAAACTCTTAAGTCAAAACCCTAACTAGAAGTCTAAAGTGATCAAACTCAGATCTTTAGATATTAAGATCTTAGACTTAGATTTTCAATTTGAATCAAACCACCATCAATTGAAATTCTTTAACAATTGATTGTTTAATCTTTTGAGAGCTTCCATGTGGGTATAAGATGATTCAATCAATAAGATAATAAAATTATCTTAAAGATTGAATATAGATCTTAGATTCTCAAGTTCTTAATTGATTATTTTATCTTATAATCAATAGAATAGCCCTTCACTAAGATCTTAGTTCCTGAATCTTTCAACTTATAGGATTCCTTACCTTCAATTCAGTATTAAGTGAGGAACCTAGATCCTATTTAGAATATCACCTTGGATTTGGAATCTGAACTCAACATAGGGTTTAAGTTCTAAATTCTTAAATCTTGATTTAATTAATCAAGAGTTGGGTAAGAGAGTAGAATACTCATAAAATTAGGTCGTTGAGTTGCTTATTTAAACTATATAGTCGTCACATGATTTTTGAATTAGAACTTGTTAAGTTCTAATATTTGACTTTAAGGACGTAAATCTGAGATGTTACTCGATAGGTGGATATTGAAGATCCTAAGCTTGTATATTCTCAGAGTAGTTAGATTTGGTAATTAGACAATAACAGATATCACATAAGTCTAGATTGAGTCTCTTATTTACTTTGACTAGAGTGCTTTGCATACCTTGGATTTTGAGCTTTAGCCCTTGAGTATAGTAGAAAAACTTAGGATGATGTATCCTAAGCTAGTATTGAATTTGCATATCATTCAGTTTTGTTTGGACACAGTAGTAGAATATGACCTATTTTAATCTACCTCTTCAGTAGTAGTATTGTATAGACTAGACTCAGACCTAGCATATCTGGATGGCTAGGCTGGGGATTGATTGATTGATTGATATTGGAGGCCCTGTATGGCCTATTGGCTGGTATGGCAGTACTAGGACTTAGGCATATTACTACTTTAGCTGTATTGTATTGTTTTGGTTTCTGGTTTGCTTTGCCACATACTTCAGTAGTCTTATTTTTGTATTGGTTTGCTTTGCCACATGCTTTAGTGGTCTTATTTTTGGTCTTATTTTTGTATTGGCTCGCTTTGCCACATGTCTTAGTAGCTTTATTTGTTATATATATTGCTTGCTTTTGCCACATGCCTCAATAGCTTTTCTTTTCACATTAATCTGCATATTGTATGTATATTTTATGGCTTAGATATATGTATAAATGGCATATTTAGGATGCTAAAATTTTATTACATTCAGTACTTGTGTTCCTTTATACTCCACATGTTTTACTTCGATCATAATCATGTTAGGATCATGTTTAATCAGCAAGTTGCAGTTATCTCTTTTGCTTTTAGCCTTACCTTGCTTATTTTGAGTCATGTATGTTACTTCACATACGTGTTGCATGCTATAAATAGATAGTTTATAGTAACCCCTTTTCTTTCATAGCTCGTTGCACCCTTTACTGCTGCATGTATAGTTAAGTTAAATGTGATATCCTTTAATATTCAGTTCACTTTAATTAGCATAAAATGTACTTAGACAATTGTCTAACTGTAACCTTTTTATTTTGTTAGCTGGGGCCCTGGCATTTGTGATACCGACAAATGTCAGATTCAGACGTGTTCGTGGGCAGTATCGTAGAGAAGGAGCCCGTTCAGAAGGACCTTCCAGCTGCTGTTTAGATAGTTTTGCCTTGCTTATTTCAGTGAGGACAATAGTCTTTTATTTTCAGTTATTCATTTCAGTTTATAATAATTAACTTTCTGGATGTACTTTACTTCATGCATTGTGATGAGTTACTATATTGCATTTTCTTTCACTACTATGTATGCTTGTGGATGTTACTCTATTTTATATTGCTTCCGCCACTTTGATATTTATATTAAGGAATGTTATAGCACCTGGTGACAAGTCTTTAACTTAAGTCTGGTTGTATTTACCTAACTTTACTTAAGTTGGGAATTTGCCACAGTTGGAGCACCGTACTTCTTATTACCAGTACGGGAGCCCCACAAGTGGTCTCCTGCACGTGACATGTGCAGGCACCAGTGCCACACACAACACGTGGTATTTAAACATGAAGAAGGCAGTCATGGGCCGTTGGATTTGCCTCCATTGTAAGATGGAGGGTTCATGTCCTACCCGTAGTCTGATTTCATGGCGGGTAGATGTCGTTAGCCCAAAAATAAATTATAAAATATTAACTTTATTATTTTATGTTTAATCAAAATTAGGCATTCAAGTGAGCTCCAAAAATTCACAAAATTTACTTTAATTAATTTGAGGTTGAAGAACTCAAAAATGAAGTCAGATTTTTAATAGGAGGTCATTTTAAATATATTAGTTTTTAGATAAAATAAATACAGTAAAATAATCAATAAATTCAAATGAGCTCTAAATCATTCCAAATTTTTAAGGATTGCTCTAAAAACCATTTGGAGACTAATAAAAGTGTTTTCAACCTGATTAGGTTGATAAACAAAGATTAATAACCTTGAGTTCTTACACTACAGGACGCGTCGGGGTGTGCTTGAGTGCCCAAATTTCCCCCGACTTATCCTGAGACCTCTCAAGAACTCACCGGAGACCTATTTGCACCTCCATGATGATCAAAATTGTCTCCACATCCCAACATAAAGAACTGGATATGAGGTGGTCTGTAGCGGAGGTAATTGACGACAAAAGTGAACCACAGCTCGTGACGTTCAACGGAAGGAATATTAGCCAAATATTTATGAAAATCAAATTCTATCGACCTGCGCTGTATCCCATTAACAAAAATAAAATTTTCTTGAAATATTCGATTTTAAGCAAACGACACTGATAATTTAATTAATTCAAACTTTAAAAAATTACAACATATTATATTAATTATATAATTTAATAATTATAAATCTAAGAATAATGATAATATATATTGTTTTGATAAAAAAATATAGAGAACAATAATATGAAATAAAAATAGGATTTCACTAAATACTTTCACAATTCACCTCTTAATTGTAATTAAGAGTAATTAGTGAAACTTAACACACCCATAACTTAGAACATCATGTTTAAGGTGTCAATTAACTCCTCAGATAATAAAGAATATGTATGAATTAAAATTGGAAAGCTTTGATATCAAATTTGTATGGCCATATTTTGGTTAGTTTAAATATTAATATTTTAATTAAAATTATAGAATTTTTCATAAGTATTAAAGTATAACCACAGTTAGCTTAGAGTACTTAAACTAAGGAATTTCACTAGCATGAAAAGCTTAGGACCACCAAATTCAAGCTTAATAAAACTTGAGTAGTTTTGATCTAACTCATGATCTAAGCTTTATTCTAAGTTTAAATCTTAAAATATGTAAGAATATGGTTTTTGCTTCTATGATAGAATATTGAACCATACACTTAGTATTTAGGGTATAATATCCTCAAAGGAGGAGATACCCTTAAATTAGTAAATTAATCTAGTTAAATTTAGTATACATTTTAATAGATCATGTTAGATTAATAAAGTATCTAAATTCAGTAAATAAATCAAATATTTCTTATTAAGACACATGTATGTCTTAAGATCAAATTAAATCAGTCAGTCTAATATATATAGGATATATGATGCTAATGATCCTGCTTTTGTATATTTTTAGAGTAAATAAATAATAAGTAATTGAATGAATCAAGATAGCCTTTAAAAATAAAAAAGTTATGCTAGATAAAAATGGATATCATAATCAGAGTTGATTACTTTGAATAAATATTGATGCTGCAAAGCATTGAGCCTAAATCCTTGTTGCACAATACAAGATTTCTACATAAAAATGAGAATATGGTAATTTAAGAAAAGATTAAGCATTTACAAGGTTCATTAGGGCAGATTCATCTATACAAACACATTATAGTCAATGGACAGCCTATAAGAGTAATAAGGAGACTCACATGTTGTAGCGCCCCGCCCAGTCACCGCTCACAAAAGATGAGTATAATTATAATCAGCAGCGGAGCGGTGCGCTACTCGGGATGGATGAGCTTACAAAACCCATCTTCTCGAATAGGCCAAAAGACTGAGCCACACTGAAGGTTGTTGACTCAAACCTAACAGTAGGATCGAGAGTCAATACTTAAGATAAGAGTAGATTACTTATCTTAAGTATTAGACTAATACGTACATTAGATTTAGAAAGGTAAATATGAATACAGTGTATGTTATCAATATATCAGCATTTCCAGTATGCTGATCACATCACAGCATTTCTATATATTTTAACCTTGAAATCGAAATTCGTCTCTGCCGTTGCGATCGTCACCCCAAAATTAGCTAGGGGTGATGTTTTGGACACGTTTGGAAGTCATCGAATTTTTGCGAACGTTTTAATATAATTAAATACCCCGAAAATTAGCATAATTTAATAATCGTCATAATCAAATTCTGACTTCAGCGTTGAATTCCTCACCTCCAAATTAGCTAGGGGTGAATTTTTGAGATTTTTCGGAGTACGTTTATATAACCTGAATTTTTAATAAATTAAAAATTATGAATAATAATTAATTATTCCTTAATTTATATTTATTTCCTCTTTCCTCCCTTATAATTTTAGCTGGCCATCGTCATAATCAAATTCTGACTTCGGCGTTGAATTCCTCACCCCCAAATTAGCAGCTTAAGGCCACTCCTTCTACTCCATGCCTTGATGTGAGGTCACATCCTCATCCCCTCTCCTAGCCATGCTCTACCTTCTCCTCTTCCTCCTTTAAGAAGAAGCTCAAGCTCCTTCTTCATTCTCATTTGGCAAAAACTACAACTCTCTCTTCCTCCTCCCTTGTACTGAAAGAAGAAGCTCCTCTCCGAGATCTTGGGGAAAACGGAGTTTTCTTCCTCCTCTTCTTGCAAGGTCTAAGGTACTCGTTTGCTTACTCTCCTTGTACCCATTTTCCTTCTTCATATTATTATTATGCTTGAATATATCTTTAGAAATCTATAAGCATGTATGGAAGCCATTAAGGCTCTTTAAAGCATCACATTTCTTTAAAAGAAAAATTGCTCGATTTTTCATTTATTATGTACACCCTGCATACCTCAATGTTTATCACCATTTTTCATATAGTCAGGATGCTCCGTTTGTACTGATTTTGGTATCAATTGAAAGGTATTGAAAAAACCTTTCCTCTAAGATATAGCATCGCTCACGAAATGCTCTGGATTGGGAGTATTTGAGCTCGAAATGAGGCCTTAGGGGTTTCGCTTTGATGAAAATACCGTCTGGCGCTGCAGCGCCCAAGTTATAAAATGGACCGCTGTAATGCACCATAGTGCGCTGTAGCGGGCTGCAGTAGTATTTCAAGAAAAATCATATAAAATCAGTGATTAAACTATTTAAACAGTAAATCACGAATGAACCATTGCAGTGCGTCATAGCGTGTTGTAGCGGGATGTAGCATTATTTTAAGAGAACTATAGAAAATCAGAAAAATAAATTAATTGAACAGTATTTTCACGAGTTGGACCACTGCAGCGTGCCATAGCGCGCCACAGTGGGCAGCAACATGTCGCAGCACAAAAAGTGATACAGGGTGCTGCAGCGCCATAAGCGCCACAACGCGCTCCAGCGCCATAGCGCGCTTCAGCGCCAGAAGCGCTGCAGTGCGCTACATTGTCCATAAATTTTAAAATTGCCCAGAATTGGCTGAAATGGCCGTGTCTTCTTCATTTTCGCATTTTAAGGTCTTTGGGACCCTAGTGGGAATGAATTTAGTTAAAATTGAGCATTGCATAAATTCTATGTTGAAATTAAGTTTGAAACTTTGTCATCTTTATCAAGTGCTCAAAACCTATCATATATCTTAAATATATTGTGATAATTGCTAGATAATGTAATCTTAATAAGCTTGTATTAAATAGGAATATCTTAAGAACTAAATGGCATGTCATGAAACCTAAGTCCTTTAGATTTATAATCAAGTGCTAACTCTTTTAGTTTGATTTAGAATTTAGTTAGCCTTAATTACTCTCCATTTTATATCTAATTTATATTTCTACGCTTCTATGATATTATGGTGTATGTTATAAAACTCTAAACATTTAACTGGACACTTAGATGTGCTTAAATTGACACTAAACTAAACTTGAACATAAGGATCTTAAAAACTTGATTAAGTAAATAATAGTTAATATAAATCTATAATTTGACATTAATAATATACCAATAATGTATTAATTTGCCATTGATCTATAAATCAACCAGTGGTCTTGATTTTGGTAAGGCTAGGAGCTAAACCCTAACTTATCTTGATTAAGATCTAAACCTCAATCACTTAATCAATTAACTTGATTGAAAGATAATTTAATTGATATTATTTTAATAATGCATCTAATTTATTAATAATCTTAAATTATTGAATTAGAAGTGCTAAGGTTAATATTGAATCTGTGTGATTGAATAATCTAAATCTAAAATTTAGATCTTTGATTTTCTCTTATATAAGACTATTAGCATAAGATGGATAATAAAATTATAATGATTTATGAGATAATCTAACTCTAATAATACATTTGATTTCATCCCATGATTGTAGAATAAAGTATGATCAGATAGATTTTATTCATCTGATCTGATCACTTAAATCCAAGACTATTAAGTAAAGCTTGAATGTTAGCTTAAAAAGTAACAAAGTGAGATCTTAAGGGTCTTACTTTAGGATTGTTCTTAAAATATTTAAAGACTTTAATTATTAATACATTGAGGCAAGAAGAACTCTTGTAACTTATTGAGGTAGAAATCTTAGATAATCCTTCATAACCTTAGATGTTGATATTGACACCTTGTGGTAGGAACTACCTAAAGCATCTAGAATGAAACTTCCCCCCTGTGGTAGAAATTATTATTAAGTGATCTCTATGATCACACCCTTGGAGCCTTGTGTAGCGCCCCGCCCCATCGCCGCGCGCGCAAAAGAGTTACGTACAATCATATCGGCGGCGGAGCGGTGCGCCACTCGGGGAGGGATAACCTGTCTCTCCGAAATAGATGAAAACTAAGCCCATCAGAAGGGCTGCTGACTCAATCTCAATGAGGGTTGAGAGCTAATACTTAAGATAAGAGTAGTATCCTTATCCTAAGTATTAGATAAATATATATATTAGATTTAGAATACAATAGGAACCCAATATATGTATAGTATATCAGCATTTTTAGTATACTGATCACACCATAATACTAAGTATAAAGAGTATAAAAATAAAGTGCGGAAGCTTAAAGCAAACATCCAGAAACATTCATCACAGAAGCTGTATAAAACATTCGTCTCAGAAAAGAAAAGAAAATACGTCCAGATTTATTACAAATAGTTTACTGAAATAGACATAAAACTAAGTACTGAACTGAAAGTACTAAATAGAAATTAAAACTGGAGGAGAGTCCACTAGTGCTCCATGGGCTCCTCCTAAATCTCCTGGGTGTCCTCTTGACCTGGCTCAATATACTGCTCAGGATCTAGCAAATTGCTGGATCCCAAAAGTACCTCGTATTAGATAATAAGTATAACACATCGAAACTAATCTAGCAGTTCTAGTTATTCATTTATCATTTACATAATACAAGTAAATCTGCAGAAAAATTGTAAAGGTAACTGAAATCATAAAACTATATAAAACTGCACAAAACTGAAGCAATGTAAAGTAAAATTGAACTGTAACTGAATACTAAAAATAAATCAAAATAGTACTAAATTTGAAACTGAGTAATTATATGTACAACTATATTATATGTCACTGAAATTATGCATCTGAATATGCCACAATACTGTATGCTATTGATATGCTACCAAAATATCACAGAACTATTATGAGTAGTACGGTCCAATGTACACATACATCCAGTTGAGAATACTGTCTATTGATGATGTCGATGCATTCTAAAATTCCCCAGATAATGTATGCAACATTCCGTAACTCATAAATCATCACTGATACTTATTCATCATTCTGATACTCACACATCATGCTTATGCTCATGCTCATGCTTCTAAAATACATGAGATAAATCTATAAAATACTTTAAAATCTGATAATGAATCCCAAGCCTCCATTGTGAAGAATCCTACTAATAGGATTCTGACTCCTAAACTCTAATCTCGATCATTGGTTTAAGGTTGAGAGTTTACTTAAAAATTATTAGCTAGGGAGATTGTATACTCATATTTAGCATATTTGCATGAAAGGTAGATTTAACCCTTAGCTTGTTTAAACTGCACTTATCAAAGCGCACTACGATAGGAGGCAGAACTCGATCACAGTTTACATCTCAAGCTAAGCCGTTAAATGCCCTAATTATAAGCATACTTAGTGGTCAACACAAAGTGACTTAAGATACTTAGTTTGCTTAAACTGCACTTATCGAAGTGCACTATGATAGGAGGCAGTACCCGATAGCAGTTTACATCTCAAACTAAGGATCTTGTTCACTAATTATAACACTCTTAGTCTTGGAAGATTTACTATAATGGGACTGTATTTGGCTAATCCCATAGGATAACACCTAGTCATAAGTCCATATTGGAGTGAATCAACCAATCCTAAATATTACTGAATTAATCCAGTAATATGGGTATACCCTACTATACCCTACCAATAATCTGAGTTCAGCAGATTCTATTTAATCGATAAGGATTTATCAAATCTATTAATCCTTACTCTAAGAAGGTGTATCCTACACAAAGCTCCAAGGATGTGATCAAAGGATCACTCAACCTAGGTTGCTACCATAAGGAATAAGCCATAATCTAAGTACTTTAGGTGATTCCTACCATAAGGTATCAAGTTCAACTTCTAAAGTTATGAAGGATCTACTAGGTTTCTACCTCAATAAGTTACAAAAGTCCTTCCTACCTCAATGTATCGTTAGTTAAGGTCTTTAACCATTTCAATAATGATCCTATAGTAAGACCCTTAAGATCTCACTCTTCTACTTATTAAGCTTTACTTGTTATACTTAGGATAAGTGATCAGATCATATGATTAAAGTTTATTTGATCCTTTCCTATTCTACAATTATGGGATAAAATCGAAAATCTTATTAGAGTTAGATCATTGCATAAATCATTACAATTTTATTTTCATCTTGTGCTAATTATCTTATATAAGAGAAAATCAAAGATATAAAGTTTAGATTCAGATGGTACAATCACATATATTCAATATTAATCTTAGCACTTCTAAATTAATGATTTAAGATCAATATCAAATTATATGCATTATTGGAATAATGTCAATTAGATTATCTTTCAATCAAATTAATTGATTAAGTGATTAAGGTTTAGATCTTAATCAAGATAAGTTAGGGTTTAACCCCTAACCTTCCTATCATTAAGACCAAAGGTTAATTTAAAGATCAATGACAAATCAATATATTATTAGTGTGTTATTGATGTCAAACTTAGGTTTGGATTAAGTATCATCTACTTAATCAAGTTACCAAGATTCTTATGTTAAGGTTTAGTTTAATGTCCACTAAGCACATTTAAGTGTCCAAATAATTATTGAGGTTCTCTAACATACAACCTAAGAATCATAAAAGCGTATAAATGGAAAGATGACATAGAGTAAAAAGGTGATTAATGCTAATCAAATTCTAAAACAAGCAAAGGGATTAGCATTTAATCACAAGTCTAAGAGATATAAATTTCATGCCACTTAGATTATTAAGGTTTACCTATTTGATACATACTTTTAAGGATTCTATTACTTAGCATTTGACTAGACATACATATTTAGGATCCATAGTAGGTTTTGAGCACTAATTTAATTTCAACATGAAATTTTATGCAATGCTCAATTTTAGCCCCACTAGGGTCCTAGGGGTCTTAAAATATTAAAACAGTGAAGTTTTGGCCATTTCAGCCAAAACTGGGCAGTTTTACAAAAGCTGTGTATTTTCTAAAGAATTATGGGAAATTTTGCAAACTTGGGCGCTGTAGCACTTTTTGCGCAGCAGCGCGTGGTAGCGCCTTTTGCGCGGCAGCGCGCTGTAGTGCTTTTCGTGCTGGTGCGCTGCGGCCCACTGCGGTGCACTATGGTGTAGCAACGGTTCACTCTGCGAAATCACTGTTCAATTATTTATTTTCACATTTTCCTAAGTTCCAAAAATATTTCCGCTGCAGCCTGCTGCAGTGCGCTGTATCGGTATATTTTGCGAATTTACTATTTATTTACTTTTTCATATGTTTATATAATTTCCGCTAAAATTCCGCTGCAGCGCGCTGCAGCGCCAGACGGCATTTTTCGCCTAGATAAAAACTTAAGATCCATTTTTTCAGCTAAAATACTCCCAATCTAGAGTTTTCCACAAGCGGTGCCATATATTAATTGAAAGGTATTTCTGATACATTTTCATCGACACCAAAATCAGCATAAACGGGGCATCCTAGCTATACTAAAAATGTAGATGAATGACAGAGTGTGCAGAGTAAATGAAAAACAGAGCATCACATTTTATATTTTAGAGAGTTGTAATGGCTTGCATACTTAAACATGGCTATCTAGAGATGCAATAAGCATAATAGCAAGATGAACTAGATAAGGAGAAGAGCAAAGGGGTACCTTTAGTCCTTGAGAGGGGAGGGAGAGAACTTTGTCTTCTTCAAAACTTTGGAGGTAGAGAGCTGAACCTCTTTCTTCTTCAGCACTAGAGCATCAATGGTGGAAGGAAGGAGTTGAGAAAATGTCAACAAGCAATAGACGAAGGCTGAGCTCTCCATTTGAAGGAGAAGGGGAGAGTAGGAAGCTATCATTTACTTAGGAAGGCTAGGTGAGGGGGGGAGGTGAGCTCTCTCCCATCAAGTATGGGGGGAGAAATGGGAAGTATAGTTCAACCACATGAAGGAGATGACCAGCCAAATTCCATGTGCCAGCTAGGAGAGAGAATAATTAATTTAGGGAATGAAATTAGAAATAATTAAATATTTATTTCTTTATCATTCAAAAATTCTGATTTTTGAAACGTGCTCCGAAAAATTCCAAAAATTCACCCTAGCTAATTTGGGGGTGAGGAATCCAACGACGATGTCATAATTTGATTCCAACGATTATTTAATTATCCCATTTTTGGCGCATTTAATTATATTATAATATTGACGAAAATTCGATGACCTCCAAACGCGTCCAAAGCATCACCCCTAGCTAATTTAAGGGTGATGATCAGAACAGCAAAATCGGATTTCGATTTTGAGGTCAAAATAAATACCTCAATTTTTTAATTAATTAAATATTAAAATAATCCAAAATATTAGATTCAACTCCGAATTATTTCAAACCTTCAGGGTTTGGTTCTAATGACTAGATGAACTTAATGGATTGATAATTATGATATGATTATGCTAAAATTAAGCTGGGTAACAACCTTGGGTTGTTACACCTTGTGCAGGACTCACCTATTTAGAGTAAGGATTAATAGTTTTGATAAATCCTTGTTAATTAAATAGAATTGTCTGGACCCAAATTATTGGTTGGTGTAGTATGGTATACCCATAGTACTAAATTACTTCAGTAGTATTCAAGATTGGTTAATTCACTCCAATGTGGACTTATGACCAGGTGTTATCTCGAGGGATTAGATAAATATAGTCTTGTTAGAGTAAATCTTCCAAGACTTAGAGTGTTATAAATAGGGACTCATTTCTTAGTTTGATGAAAATACAAATCGCCATCAGGTGATGCCTCCTAGCGAAGATCACTTCAATAGGTGTGGCTTAAACAAACTAAATAATTTTAATCACCTTCTTTAGGACACTAAGTGTGATAGTGAGTTGGGGATCTTAATGACTATGCTTGAGATACAAATCACCATCGGGCGATGCCTCCTATCGAAGATCGCTTCATTAGAGTGACTTAATCAAACTAAGTGTTAAGAACCACATTTCTTACAAATATGCTAAATATGTGTATACAATCATCACATCTAATGATTTTTAAGTAAACTCTTAACTTTAACCAATTGTCAAATTAGAATCTATGAGTCAAAATCATTTTAGCAGGATTCTGCACAATGAAGACCTTAAATTCATTATCGAATTTCTAAGCATTTTTCTGGATTTATCTCATATAACTTAGAAGCATGAGCATGATGTTGAGTATCAATAATGATGTATGAGTATCAGTGATGATTTATGGGTTACAGAATGTTGCATACATTGACTGGAGAATTTCAAGATGTGTCGGCATCGCAGTTCCCAACTGGATGTATGTAGACATTGGACCGTATGACTCATAGCAGTTCAGTGATATTTTGATTATATATCAGTAGCATACAATATTATGGTATATTCATATGCACATTTTTGGTGGCATATAACATAATTTTAAATGCTATTACTTAATTTCATACACATTACTATTTTTTATTTACTTTCAGTATTCAGTTTACAGTTTAGTTTTATATTACTTTACTTCAGTTTCATATAGTTTTATTCAGTTTTATACTATCAGTCACCCTTATAATTTTTTTGCAGATTTACTTATATTATAAAAATGTTAAATAAATAACTAGAACTGTTTAGATTAGTTTCGATGTATTAGACTTATTGTCTAATACGGGGTACTTTTAGGATCCAGCAATTTACTAGATCTTGAGCAGTATATTGAGTCTAGTCAGGAGGATACCCAGGAGATTCAAAAGAAGCTAGTGGAGCACTAGTGGACTCTCCTTCAACCTTACTTTCTGCTTAATTTTTTTCAGTTCAGTACTTAGCCTTTATTCTGTATTTCAATAAACTGTTTGTAATAATTCTTGATGTATTTTTTTTTCTTTTCTGAGATGAATATTTTATTCAGCTTCTGCGATGAATGTTTCTGGATGTTTGCTTTAGCTTTTGCACTCTATTTATATACTACTTATACTTAGTATTATGATGTGATCAGTATACTGGAAATACTGATATCTTATACATATATTGGATCCTATTGTATACTAAATACAATATATGTATTTGTCTAATACTTAGGATAAGGATACTACTATTATCTTAAGTATTAGCTCTCAACACTCCTTAAGGTTGAGTCAAACATCCCTTCATAGGGGTTTGGTTTTCAGCTATTTTGGGGAGACAGGATGTTCCTCCCTTAGTGGTGCGCCGCTCCGATGGGGCGGGGCGCTACACTGTCATATCAGAAGAATTGGCCAATCTGGCCCAATATATATATATATATATATATATATATCAATAGCCTTTATGGGCTAGGGTAATCATATCACAATATAATACTGTATAACTGAAGAGGCAAATGATACTATATAAATGTTTATTAGTTATTTTACTTTTATTTCTATAGATAATTTCAGAAATAACAGAGGAGTCAAGCATGTCTGCAAAATTAAACGGGTCCCAAGATTAACACATTCTCCTCAATGAGTGATGTTAAGCACCTTGATCTCATCTTACCCCTGTCCATTGGAGTGAATGTATACCATAATCCACCATAAACTGAATCCAAATGCAAATATTCTCCTAATATTTTAAGTTTTCATTTTCATGCAACAACATTTTTCTTATATGATATGTCCAAGGAAAATAAGCACAAAATTCAAGTAATACATATCATAAAGTTAAATAGTAAGCCAGGGACTCTACTAAATATGGTAATATCATTTGTTATCTAATTTAAATATTCTAACTATTCCAAGTAACACAAGTTTAGGATCTCCAATTTATACTATCGAGTATAACTTAAAAGTACATCCTTATAAGTTTAAAAAGATTAAAACTAATCAAGTTCTAATCTAATTTAATTAAATACGACTACAGGTTGAATTAATAAATTATAACATCTTGATTTGATGAATTTAGATGTTCTATCTAAGATCCGATCAAGATCTGCTAAACTATTGATTATGAATTAGACACCACGAGATTGAGCTTAATCATATAATCTAAAAGGATAAGGCATGAGATCTAGACTTCAGTCTATAAGTGATCTATTGATTAAGGTAGATCTCATTAAGTAATCAATCTTAATAGGATGAATCTACTATCCTAAATATAGAGTTAAAAGACAAAATAATCAAAATAAGTTGTAAACTCTAAAAAACTAATAAAACCAAGGATTCATTCATTGAAAAAATCTATTTTTCAATGAATAAAATCTAATCTGTGATCTAATGCTAGTCTCAGAAGTAATTTTAATATGAGGTGAAAGATCCTAAGGAAAAAACTTAGAGAAGATTAAGGAATTTTACTAAGTTGTTTGAACTACTAATTTTGATTACTTAAGTGATTCTATTAGAGTTCTAACCTTAGTTTAACGCATTTAGAAGCTAATTTAAGAGTTAAAGAGGCTTAACTTAATTTTTTGGGCAAAATTATCATTTTGCCCCTACTTAAGGGTTCAAAAAGTGACTTTTTGAATTAGAGTTTCAAATAGGAATTTCTTGCTGCCAAATGATTTCTTACTATTTAACATGAAGATAGACAGTAAGTACGCTCAATTTGAACAAGAAACGGATCCAATAGGTCCAAACTAAGGTTTTTGACCTAAGGGGCAATCTGGTAATTTATACCTAATGGAATCTAAATTTTTGTGTAGTTTATTGTTAGTTATATTCAAGGATTCCTTAGAATCCAAGAACACTGCATTCTGGGGTCAAAAGACTAACTTATAGCTATTTCAATTTTTAGGGGCAATTCGGTAATTTTGTCGGTCAATAGGGATAAAAATCGAACTTTTCCATTTGAAGTCTAATTTTAGCAAACTCAATTTATTTAGCTTCCCTATAATATACTAAGTGTGTTAACAGGGAGTAAACTCAATTTGGACTTCAAATGGGCAAGTTATAGCCTAACTAAAGTTATAGGTATTTTGGTCATTTTATAATTTTATAGGGTTCAAATCCTAAATATTATTTCAGTTAATTGATGATATTAAAATTCTAAGCTAGTTGGCACTTTGAATTTTTGAATTTAGAGTTTAATTGACCAAGTTATGGTCAATTGAAGTATAGGGGCATTTTGGTCATTTTTAGGGTATGGTCCTAAATGTTATTTTTCAAAATAGGCTACAAATGGGGAAACTAATACCACTATAGTATTGGGGCTGTTCTCCTGAGTATTTTAAGACCTATATTGCATATATTTGGACAATTAGGCTAAAATTTGTGAGGATTTATTTAGGTCCTAAAATATCACTATGTTATAAGCACTCTGAAACTAATTTTTACATTATGCAAATTGATTCCTTTTATTTATCTGAGTAGAATGAGACATATATTGACTATGTTTAGATCATCATACAAAAAATTATTAAATTTTTAGAGATTTTGAATTAATTAATTTAAATAAATAAAGTTACTATTCATTTATTTAATTTGTATAATTTTACTATTCATCCCTAAAATTTAAATGAATTTACAATATTATTAATTAATCAATTATTTATAATCTCTTTTTAATTAGTATTAATTATTAATTAATAACTAATCTCTTATTAACTAAAATATTTTAATTATATTTTAATTTTATTTAAGATTACTATTTAATTTTATATAATTACTTATTGTTAAACTTTAATTAATGAATTAAAAATGTTTATTTAGTTAGATTAATTATCATTAATTTATAATGATTTAATATTAATTAGTTAATTATTCTATTAATTTTTACTATTTAATTAATCCTAATTATTAGATCAATATTAATTAATTATATTAATATCATTTAAATTTTTTGATTTGATTAAATTAACTATATAACATTAATATTAATTAATTAACTAACTTAATTACTAATTATCTGACTAATAATCCTCAATCTAATTAACCTAATATATATATATATATATATATATATATATATATATATATATATATATATATATATATATATATATATATATATATATATATATATAGTCTAAAGTTTCTGTCTAAATGTATTACTATATTTATAAGTTCTGTCATTAGTATATATTTATATAACTATACTTATATAAGTTCTGAATATGTATATATGTATATATATATATATATATATATATATATACATATTATATAAACTATTAATAATTTTCTACAGGTTTATAATGGCGGGCGGGACCCGCAATGCCACGTGGCAGCCCTCTGATTGGGCATTGCAGAGGTGGCGGGGCCCACCTAGCCACGCGGCAAGCCACGGCTGGCCAATGAACTACGGGTGGGACCCACAATCTGAAGCGACGTAACAGATGACAAGACTCGGGCCCACCATCTTCCGTGAGCGTCGGGCGCCTGACACATGGCTCCCGGGCCCACTGGCGTGCGGCGACAGACCTGTCCCGCTGCGACGGGTCAGGCCCGAGTCGACCCGGCCTTACTCGAAAGCCCTTCCTTCACGCACAGGCATCCATAGTTCAAGCCCTATGGCATGGCTAATGCCGGCCGTCCCAGCGGCGGTAGCTCGACCCACACAGATTTGGGTAGCTCGGGTCGAGGACTACACGCTGGTGGGGGGTACGCCGGCCGAGGAGGACTGCGCCGCCAATAGTGACAAACCCTAGCCTACCCTTTACAGAACGTGGCGAACCCTAATTCCTACTGTGGATTACTCAATAAATTGGAGACGCTAGGGTTCGAATCGAGGCTACGCCTATGGATGGACAATAAAGGCCTCATAATAGGTAATCGAAATTGAAGCAATGTGAAATAATGAAGGATTGAAGAGAGGGAGTGTACCTGGAACAGGCGATCGGGACGCTATGGTTCGAATCGAGGCTACGCCGAGGGCTTCGAGGGTCTGATTCGAGCAAAACTTCGTGCCCTAAGAGCTGAGGAAAATTTAAGGAAGTTGGGACGGAGCTCGCGAGGCCTAAGTGGACGCCGGTTGGCCTGAGGCGCGACGGAGGAGCCGCATGGCGCTCGACGGAGATGCTGAGGAAGGAGATTCTAGGACCGTCCCATCGAATCGATTGGACGGCTCAGAACGGTCCGCTTGATCAAACGAATAGGGCTGACGCCATTGCAGAAAGTGGACGGCACATAAGTGGATTAAACGACGTCGTCAAAAACTAAAATAATTATAATATAATTAATTTAATTTAATTAATTTCTTATTTAAATAAAATAATTAAATTATATTTAGAAAAATTCCAAATATTCACCCATAGTTAATCGAGGGGTGAGGAACGCAATGGCGAGGTCGAATTTTTGATCTAACGAGTATTTCAATTTCATAATTTTTTGGGTATTTAAATATTATTAAAATATTCGTTGAAATTTTGACGACTTCCAATTGACATGAAAACATCACCGTTAGCTAATTTGTGGGCAACGAACGCCATGGCGATGTCTGTTTAGGGTTTTTGGATTTTTCAGAAATCAGGATTCGATCCATTTGACTTCGGTTTGGACTAAATCTTCAAATTTGACTTCTAATAACTTGATTAACACTTATGATCAAGGTTAGGACTAAGATTAGTCCTAATTGACTAAGGTAATAACTTGGGTTGTTACAATTCCTCAGTTGTCTTTGTACATGCCCGTAAAGCAAAATTAAAATAAGATAAAATAAAAAATTGCATATGTATTGTAGTTTAGTTCAGTTCTAACTTTCAATAAATAATCAGTTCAGTTTAGTTTAGCTCAATTCTAATTTTCAGTAGTTAGTCAAACAATATAAATTTTATTTTGTATTCATAGTATTTATGTAGTTGCTCAATTTTTACATTTAAAAGTAGTTACTTGTTAACCTTTCATCATTATTACATATTAGTATGTTTATATCGACGCTTATTGTACAATCAATTTAGCATATGTCATTTGATCATATTCATGTCAGATTATATTCCATTTTTTATATTTTGTTGATCCTTTAACGAGGTATGTGTTACTTTGCATCAGCTTTTGTTCAATTACAGATCAATAAATTTATAATTTTCAGTCTTTTTATCATATAACATTGTTGCACCGCTTGATTAATTATAAAGTTAGTATATTCATAAAATGCAAATAAAATAGATAACCTAAAATATACTTGAACAATTATTTAACACATGTTTTTCTTTTTTTATTGGGACCATGACATGTAAAATTAACATGTAATATCAAAAGCATTTTGATGAGGTATTGTTGCATGATGAGGAGCTTGCGGCCTAGCTTTTGCGTTCAATAGATACTCTCTTTATTTAGTGAGAAAGAGAAAGTATTTACGTTACGCATTTAAATTTGTATAACTATTAAACCACATAAGTATTTTTTTTTTGAGATGCAAGTATTTATTCTCTCTGGATGGATGGTTATGGATGATATCTTAGCTTCCACATTGATTATTGTTTATTATATGCTATATTATGCTTAGCCTCGGTAGTGACCAACCACCTGATGTTACATTAGTATTAGTACTAATCCGGCAACGGGCAATGATGCCACCAAGCTAAAATCAAACAAATACTATATCTATTAACGAATTCTATCTAACTCACAATAACAATGAGTAGAAGTCTTTAGAATTATTAAAAAAGGCTTATTTTCTTTTTCAAATACTTAAGGTAAGCATATATAAAAAGCTACTTCATGTATATGCAAACTCCCTAAATTAATCCATACTATTAACTTGCTTGAAAAGTGATTGTAGAATAGTTAAGATGCTATTAAGTTCCCTTCGAGTCGGGTCAAGTCGAGTGGGAAACGACGCATAAATAATATTTATTTAGTGAAATTTAAAAAAAAATGTATTTAATGTAAAATTTGTGCATTTTTCTATTGCTTTGACTCTAAAATTTTCAAAACTTGACCATATCATGCGTTTTAATAAGAACTCAATGACACAATGTAATGACTCAAAGTCGTTACTTTACGAATTAGGTCAAATCCCATCTCAAAAATCAGGATCCCAGGGAATTTTGAATTATGAAAAACTAAAATACCTTTAGATGAGAATCATTTTAAGATCAAAATGCTCTAATTTAGGAGAAATTCGAATAACAGAAACTTATGCTATATTTTTTTGAGCTTTTAAATTCAATAAATCAGAAACATCAAAATATGTGCATGAATTCATTGATTTATGTATCATTGAGTTAAGTAAATTATTTAAAGGATGCTCGTAAAGTTTCATCAAATTCAGAGCACCAGATAGACCTCAATTAATTTTTGAAGTTTTAAACTTCAAAAATTAATATAAAATAAAATATTGCTCTGAATCAAAAATATTCAGTATGAGAGTGTTCGTTATGTCGTAACACACATCGGCATCAAGTTTCGTTATTTTGGACGCTAAACAACAAAAAAATACAAAAAATTTAACTTCATCGATTTACGTGTTGTTGAGTTAAGTAAATTATTTAAATGCTGCTCGTAAAGTTTCATCAAATTCGGAGCGTCAGCTTGACCTCAATTAATTTTTGAAATTTCAAACTTCATAAATTAATATAAAATAAAATATTGCAACGAATCGAAAATTTTCGGCGTGAGGGTGTTCGTTATGTCATAACACACCTCAGTGTTAAGTTTCATTATTTTTTGATGCTAAACGACAGAAAAATGCAAAAATTTTATCTTTAAGTATTTTGATTCCCCCCCCCCCCCCCAATTAGCCCAATCTTGCGATCGTAGACATTGTCATTGTCGCTCGACAGAGCCTGCAGGCGGAACCTTCCACCTGCCAGGGGAGCTGTCTGTGCTGTTTTTGGCGCAGGTTGGTTGGCCCTCTTGGCCGACCACTCCCTCTCCTCCCCTGCTCTATCGGCGTGAGAGTGTTGGTTATGTCGTAATACACATCGGCATCAAGTTTCGTTATTTTGGACGCTAAACAACGAAAAAATAAAAAAAATTTAACTTTATCGATTTAAGTGTCGCTGAGTTAAGTATATTATTTAAAGACTGATCGTAAAGTTTCATCAAATTTTGAGCACCAGATCGATCTCAATTAATTTCTGAAGTTTCAAATATCATAAATTAATATAAAATAAAATATTACTCTGAATCGAAAATTTCAGCATGAGGGTGTTCGTTATGTCGTAACACACCTCAATGTTAAATTTCGTTATTTTTAGACAGTAAACGATAGAAAAATACAAAAAATTTAACTTTAAATATTTTTATTTTATTTCCTTCAAAATTTCTCTGCTCCCCCCCACTCGATTCGTCCGATCCTGCGATCGCAGGCTCTGTCGCTCAACAGAGATTGCAAGATAAACATTTCGCCAGTTAGGGGACCACCTGCGTCGTTTTTGGCACAGGTTGGACGGCCATCTTGGCTGACCACCCCCTCTCCTTCACTTATCTATCCCCTCCCCCCCCCCCCCGCACTCCCTCACCTTCCCACAACAGCAGCTACCACTCCTCACAACAACAGCCCCTCCCCCTCAACTCTCTGCATCCTGCTTGCCCCTCCTTCTCAGCCCAACCCAGTTATAGCCAGTCCCTCTCCCTGGCAACACCTCCTCCTCAACCCTACTAGCCAGCTATCCTTCCGGTCAGCTCCCACCTCCGGCCAACCAGCAATAACTGGCCAGCCCCCGTTGCTTCGGCAACCTCTTGCCGACTCCCTTCAGCAACATTCGACCTCCCTCCATTTTTTTTTGGCAACTTTAAACCGCTATATGAGGTGAAGAAAAATGAGGAATGAATTGAGAAGAGTTTAGATATTTCCATTGTCTTCATTATCTTTTACATATGATAAATTATAATAATTTTAAAATACTTCATTATTGTGTTCATTAAGTAATAATAAATAATAGTAAAAATATTTATTATTTCATTTTTTTTTCTTTAATTTAATCATTTTCATTCCATCTTTTATTATCATATATTATTATTATCTTTAAAGATAATAATAACGTTATTCAAAATTGCTACTCTCAATAATAAATATGTTGCTTTCTATTAAGAAAAGAGAGTGAAAAGAAAGACAAGAAAAATATGATATAATAAATACTTATGAAAATATATCATAAACTAAAATACTAATTTAAAGGTATCCAAATCTAAATGTAGATCCAAAAGTTGAACTATCAAATTTAAATCTCAAAGAACAAAAGTACCAAGACATGACATGTATAATATTTTGCATTTTTACTGCTGCTTAACTTCACTTTCGAGCCAAATTCATATTGAAGCTTGATTGGTTGTTTGGAACCAACATTCGTGGCTAGTTATTGAAAAAATAACTTCAGTAACAGCATTCGTGGTTAGTTACTGGAAAAATAAAATTAGTAACAGCATTCGTGGCTAGTTACTAGAAAAATATCATCAGTAATAGCATTCATGGCTAGTTACTAGAAAAATAATATCAGTAACAGCATTTGTGGCTAGTCACTGAAAAAATAATGTCAATAATAATATTCGTGACTAGTTGCTAAAAAATGATATTAGTAACAGTATTCGTAGGTTGTTACTAGAAAAATAACTTCAGTAACAATATTCATGATGAGTTACTGGAAAAATGACATCAGTAACATACATCTTTGAGCTAATATCTTTTGTAGAAAATTAATTATTTCGTTTGCACTTTTACCTTATTATTTTTCCTGCATTATTATTTTCTCAAATCGCATTATAAAATGTAATACTTCATTGCTTACTGTGGTACGTATTCTCTAATTAATGAGAATTCTAATCATAATATTGTTTTATGTACAATACTAAGTCAGATACTTCTGGGAGAGCTTAAGCAAGAACTTATAAAAATTTCTTTAGTGGAAGAATCTACAGCGCAACTCTTAAATTTATTTTATTTTACATTTTCAAAGCTTATCTTGTGTTCTAGAAGATGAACTTTGTCAGAAGTTAGTTGGCTACATTGCAAATTTGAAATATTATTAAATGAGAAATATTTTTTGGTTTTCATATATGTTCATTTTCTTTTAAAATCACTCAATATGATCCTGCGGTATGTGAGTACCCGATGTTGGGACAATTCTTGCTGAACCGGCATCGGGTCATCACATAGTAATTTTAAAATTAGGACATATATTTATAATTTTAGTATTTTATGGATATTAAATTTTAAAATTTATTCAGAACAACATGTATCTCCAAAAAAAACAAAATTTGAACCATAACGTTATTGCTTCATGTCCAATCTAAGGGCAAATTTTTTTTTTATATTTAATATTGTGTTTTATATTCTATTAATTTTTGAATTTAAAATTTTAAAAATTAATTTAGAAATAATTTATATTAACAAATTCTTAATTTGTGCAGCAGCATCCTTAAATTTCTCTTAAGAACAATATTGTCAAATTTCTAAAATCAATTATAATGATATCTTGTTACTTAAAAATTTAAATTGCTACATAAGTCAATGTACATGTCCACAAATTAATAAAAATGTTAATAAAGATCAACCAATTATTGTATTAAATATTAGTCCAAAAATACTAATTTGTATTATGCTTGATTGTAGAAGTCTTTATGGTAAACATTATTGGCTATTAAATATCTCGTCGAAGCAAAATAAAAGGTAGATGAATTTAAATATGTTGCTGAATTATTGGTACAAAAAGTCAAATATGCAAAATTCTTATTGTATGCATGGTTTTTTTCTAATACAAGTACTAAATATTATAGACTATGATTGTACCATTGCATATGTGCATGGTGTGTAATTTGGTGAACAAGAGCCATATTAACTGCTTAGAGATTGAGAATTAAATCCCATTTAATATCTATTATCACATCTCCCAATTTATTGTTTGTACCTATTTATCAAAATTTGAATAATCAATAACATAGTAAAACACAGTGTCTTCCACATTATATCTCTCACATAATTAATATAAAACATAGATGCTTGCATGCATACATACATAATAGTTTGGATTATGTGTGATTTGAGGAAAATAAAGATGAACATGAATATAATTTTAAAGAGAGTGCCTATCTTATTTAGATGCAATAATATGATATGTGAGATTTAAACTCTTCATATAAATACAAATTTAAGACTATGATCACTAAGTTACAACGTCATTTGTTTGATCATACAATTTAACGAATTGATATTTGATTGTCAAGAATACAAATTTTTAATATTTTGGAGAGGACATAATAATATAATAAAATGTCAAACATTCTTAAATTTTACATAATATATATACAATAAAATTTTATATAATATATCATCAAAGCATTTTTCACTTATTTGAATGCTAAGTGAAATAAAATACATTATATATAATTCATGTAGTTACTAAAGATATATATATATATGTATATATATATATTTAAAATACAAAATAAATAGATTATGATTAGATTTTTTATTAATACTTTTTGATAGAAATAAAAAATGAAATTTAATATATATTAAAATGCTTAATACTTATATATTAAAAACTATAATTTTTTTGTTTAAAATAAATTGTTTTATTGAGATTGAATAGACATTATTTGCCTTGCTGATTAAATTATTGTTTTTTATTTATTAATATTAAAATTTATTATGTACGATAATTAAAGATTTTAAGAAGTCATTTTATGAGCTTGAGTAAAGGTCTCATATTGAAATATTTTTCTTGCAAATATATGAATTTGAGGTGATATATATCCCCCGGATGGAATTAAAATGGCTGGCTGAGCTTATGGACTTGGGAACAGGGCCACAACTCCCGCGCGCTCGTTGCCTGTTGGCTTCTGCTCGCTCTCCTTTCGGATTTCCACTTATATGAAAAAGCTCTCTTTAGTGGGAAATTTGCAAAAGAATTCAAACTCCCCAAGTCTTTCCACCTTTGCTGTGCTGAAGAGTTAAAAAACTCCAAACTCTGGTTCTTCCTTCAGTTAACAACCCCGCCAACGCATAAATACACCGCCGTTTCCCTCCTCCCCTCTCTCCTCCCATCTCCTTCACGTGTATTTTCTCCAACCTGTAATGGGACGAGTTTTGGGGTGGAGAGAAGGAAAGGGGATTGATCCCTACCAACCTCCTTTCCCATTCAAAATTCAAGCCTAGGGTGCGTGGCGTACGGTTGCGCTGCATCGGGATCACTACGATTTCTGCGATTTTGGCGTTTTCCTGATTGGCTGCGGATCTTATGCCTTCTATCAAATGGTCGATGCTCTATGGCTCCCACTCTCTTTTCCGAGCTTGTTGTGCTGTTTGTTTGGTAAGGGTTTTGGTTCAGGTTCTTCTACCGCGTTTCCTGATCTGATCAGGCTTTGAATTGTGCGATTTGAATTCAATTTGTGGTGCTGCGTTTTTTCCTTGCGTTTAGGGTTTATTTTATGCTTCTAATGTTTTGAAGCATGGGATGAGATCTCCTAATTTGCTGAGATGATCCTTATTTTTCATGGATTGTTGTTTTGCTTTCTAGGTTTTTTGAATTCAGTTACCTGCGAGCTGGAATTGCCGTTTGCTTGTTTATGTTTTGTTTTTGATAATCGGTGAAGAATTTTTTTGGCTACTGTTTTTGAGTGCCCTGGAGAAACGCTGATTTTCTACGAACTATCTAATTGTATGTTTTTTTTTCTTTCTCAGGACTTAAGTTGTCTTGATCAAACAAGTTTATTCTCCGTTAGTGACACACTTTTTTGATTTTAATGGCCTTTCACGGTGGGGAATCTCATGCCTGAGTAATAGATTGCTTCCGTATTAATTTCCGTCTCAGACTCAGCACTATATTGGCAATACACACTTCAAAGTGTTTCTTTCTGTTGAGTTCATTACTTGGGGAAGGAAACGTTATGATTTGCTGCACATCTTGTGTTTCTTTGGAGATATTTTTGAGATAATTGACTGCATGACCCACTTAAATCTAGGTATTTACATATTGAACACTTAAATCATAATATTTTCTTGCTGCTTTAAGGAGTAATTTTAATCCCTTTTTTTGCCTGCGCACAATGCTACTCACTTAACAACATGTTGAATGAGCATGTGTAAAAGCTTAGAAATATGGGTACTAAATGATGGTGAAAGCATAAAACACATTGGATATAGCCATTTAATGGATTAAAAGCAAAACTATGTTAAACAAATGACTGTCCAAGCCTTATTTGGTAAAAATATGTTTTTCTTAAATGGTTATGTGTTGCAATTGGCAGCATCTTAGCTTATGTAACATTCCAGTTGCATAAAGTAAGGAAAATTTAAATTTTTTAGATGTTTTATGTTGGTAAGTTAGCATCATATTTTTCAAATTGGAATTTTTTAAAAGCTTGGAATCACTTATCCTTGCATCTCTCTTTATTCAACGGCAATTTGAATGGATCGAAATAAATGTCGCTAAAAGATTACTTTGAGCACCTTTAGTTTCTTTAAATCTAACCATTAAAATTTTCTGATGATGAGATATATGCCAAGAAAAGTGATAATGGACTTCTATTAGAATAATGGGGTTCCTATATTGGAAGGATATGACCACTTTTCAACATTACAGGTTATCACGTACTTGAATGCAAAACATCATCATGTAACGAAAAGCTGTCTTTTAATGTGTGATAAGCTAGGCCATTATGATCACACAATCACTGGCCTCTGATGTGAAAGGAAAAATGACACTCATTTTAGAAGAACATATTGTTTTCATTTATATACATACACACACATATATATATATATATATATATATATGTATATAAGATAGTAAATCTCTTCTCTCTCTCTCTATATATATGTGCATTTATATATATATATATATATATATATATATATGTATGATTATATGCTGGAAGACTAAAAATTATAGTCATATATATACTTTAGAGGTTTATATACTTAAGCATACAAATCTTATAAAATACATATCCAACACTTCACCTTTAAGTTAACAAACAAAGCACCGTTGCTTCACTAGCCATAGAATTTTCTTAATTATAAGTAGATAGAGGTGTCACGGACTTTAGAAATTAGGAAGTGATAATGTTTTTTTATAAATATTTAGTTTTGGATGGTTGAAATGTATATTATAAAGTTTTGGAGGTTATTTAATCAAAATCCTATGCTTAATTGCAGTAACTAATAATGTTTGGGTGTTTGGAATGTATATTTTAAAGTCTTGGGGGTTTTGTAGGTAAAATCCTATATTTTATTCCATTAAAATTATGCAATCCCATGAAAGGAATTAAAAAATATTTATTCATATTTATGCTAGAACTGCTGGGAATTATACATTTTGAACTTTTGTTATCTTTTGATCATATTAGTCTATCTTTTCTTTTGATTTGTAATTTATCTCTCTTATTTTCTTGTCTAGTTATTTGTCCCTTTTATCTATTCCAATTACAATGTTTGTTCTCTTGTAGATATTCTGATATTAATTCACCATGTTCAGTATGTTAGTTATTTCTTATATGTGTAGGGTTTTGATTGCTATTTGTTTCTAAATTATAACCAAGTGAACTAATTATGACTGTTTCATTATTAAAATACAGTTTTTTGCTTCTATTTTTGGAAAAAATTAGCCTGTTGAAGTGTCCATATAACTCTTACCAAACATAGTTTTTACCAAAAACTCAGCAATAAATTATTTTCAAAAGTCATAATTCTAAAGTAACCCACAATGATGCTGTTTTTCATTGTTTATGGTCCAATTACAGATTGTAATATTTCTTGCAAATGATGCATTCACATACTACGTACTGATTTCATTGTAAAGGATGCTCGTCAGGCAGCTGTTGAACATATGCTTCTAGGTATATTAAATCATAAAAATTAACTTCAGGGTTTATGCCTAGAGTGTTGTAAAAGGTTTTGGGTTGAATAAATAACCAAGGGAGCACTTGGGGTGCAAGTGTTCACATCATTCCCTTTCCATGATTGTACTGTGTATGGTATTTGTTTCATGTAGTTTTTATGTTCACCCTCCAACAATATTATCAATTGTGGCAATCATTAACGATTCAGATGTTCGAGGATGAGACAACGACCTTTCTTCCGGCTCTCATATTCAATGATTCATTTTACTATTGTAGTGTCTTTATTTTCATGAAATGCTGTAGTTTTGGATGTATTAGCTTCAAATGAAGACCATGTTTGAGCAAAGCTGCAACTTACCAAACCATAAAATTGTTTAGGAGTATGGGTGAATTCTTAAGAAGATGGAATAGATGAAGAACCTAGCTTGGAGACTAAGATATATGAGCAATAGATATAAAGGCAATGCGTTTCATACTAGCTATAAATGCATTGCCTGAACACTTGAAAAATAATTTTGCATTTAATCTTTTACTAGGAGGCTCTATATGTGGGATCTTTTGCTTTAAAAGCTTTGTAGAGTTGGAGATCGTGTTGATGATTGCCATTTCCTTTTTCTGCCACATGTTATTTTTTCGATAGGTTTTGAATTCATTTAATTTTTTGACGTAGAATTACATTTTGCTAGAATTCAAATGCATCTCTTTTATTAATTGGGTGTGGGAGTATTGATCATAGTTTAAGCTCATTTCAGCATTAAAATGAGAGTACTCACCACAGTCTTATGTTGAAATTGGGGATTGGTGGGCGACTGCAGTAGAATGCATAGCGAATTCCTTAGTTTGCAAAATGAGAGTTCAAGGTCTTGTAATTGAATATATATGGAATGCTGATGTTCTAATCACTTGCATTTGAATGTGAAAAATATTTTATTTGATCATTAATTTGAAAGTTTCCTGTGGATTCTATTTAAATTTTTTCATATAAATACAATTGTTAATTGGTTTCTATATATTAAATTGCTTATTTCAAATGGCACGAGCCTATCAAAAGATCTTGTAGTTGATGTGATTTAAAAGTTTAGGTGGGTGTTTTACCATCTTGGAGCTTGTTTTCCCACTTTGCAAGGTTTGAAGATAAATTGTAGGAAATTTATAATTGACATAGAAAAAGAATGAGAATTGGGCAGGGTACAAAAATAAATTTAGTTTGCTGACTGTATTAAATGGGGGAAATTTACCAAATCAGTCGCTCTACTATTTAAGTTTAGCTAATTTAGTTTCAAACCATTCTATTTGTTCAATTTAGCCCCTAAACCTTTCAATGCGCTCAATTTGGTCCATCAACTATTCATTTAAAACACAATTTTATCTCAAGAAATAAAATTTATTGACTAATTTGGTCTTTAAGGGACTAAGGTAACATTTTTAATTGTTGAGGGATTAAAATGAACATATTTAATAGTATAGAACTAAATTGGCAAAATGAAAATAATAGAAAGTTTTTTTTACCATATTTCTTGTACTATATGCGATTCGTATTCTGGATGGAAGATGAACAGCAAAAAAATCATTTAAAATAATCAATTTTTTCTTAATTCTATAGCGTGCCATACATTGCTTTTGCATGTGCTGATGTTAGGCATTTGAATTACATAATACTCCTACTTTTGTGGAGTGCCTCAATAGTAGGTTAGTCTTGAAAGAGGTGGGGGATACGCACAGTTGGTTTTGGTGATGTACTATTAGCGTGCCTTGATGACACATTTTGAATTGTAGAACTATTTCTGTAAGGATAGCGTTCTCATGTAAAAATTCAAAGCTTATATAACCTTTGTGTATCATAGTTTGGGAGTGATTGATAGATGAGGTGGTATTCTAATAAGCCTAGAATAATATTTCAGGATACACTTTTATTTCATTTGTTACCAAATACACTTAGGTCTTTTTAATTGCATTTCTTTATGAAATATTTTTCTTATCAGACAATGTAACTTGTGTGCAACAATAGTGGCCCTTTTTAAGTGATATGCTTCATAATATTTAAAAGTGGATCCACATTATTTAATCAATCTGGGAATCTAATTTTTTGTACCTTACTAATACTTCATAATTTTTCTTGAATATTTAACAGTGCTAATAAATTTATCAAAATTTGAAGGAAAATAAAAGAAAAGGTATTGAAAGGTTTGCCCTATAGTGCAAGCTATTACGGGATGCATGCTAATGTTGATGTTGGTATTTGCTTCTTTTTTTTTTGGATTTTGTGGATATATCGAAAGGGTTGATTCTAACTCTAAATGACGGGGAAAGTGCACAGCCTTAGGGTTATGGTTTTGAATTGAAAAGAGCAAAGTGTAATAGTGGAGGTTGGGATTTGAGTTTTGGGTTGTGTTTGGAAGAGAATAAAACTTAATTGAGTTTTAGGATATTGATAGTGTATGTGGAGACTGGGTGATAATAAAGAAAGGGGAAAAGGAGTTAAGTAGGGAGAGTGTAATTGAGGATATGCAAGTGATGAAATATATAAACTCTGAGATATTTAGCAAGGTAATTGTCTTTAGTAGGTGGAACATGTTTTATGTAGCTGGAGCAATAGGTGTATTATTTTAGGTTTTGAGGGGAGCTTATGGTCTGTCAGAGGAAGGTTGTAGGCAAAAAAGAAGGGATTCAGAAAGATATTGGTAAAGACAAAGATACCTAGTTCTGTCACCTAACAAACTTTAAAATTGGTGCCACCAAGCCATCTCAGCTATTTTATGAATATGAGAAATACAGAATTAAAAATTGGAATTATAATTTTTCAAACTTCAATATCCCATTATATGCATAGAGAACCTTATATATAAGTTCTCTAGTGTCTAGGATACATAAAACGTTTTGAATCAACTAATGAGAAAGCTACTTGCTGTGTGGCATAACATCATGCGACAATGCCCTTTTGATCAACATATTTTGAATCAAATTAGCTTCCATTGGCCAAGAAGGCCTGCTGCTCCTTATAGAATTGATGAGATTGGCACCATAGTGCTTCCCACCCCATTGTGCATTCAAAGTAAAGTCGCAACCTATGAAGAAATTCAGTTCAATCCCCTGTGAAGAAATATGGGTCATAATTTGACTGGCTGGTTTGATCCAGCGAAGGTGTCTACTTTTCCTGCATCATTGCAGATTTTCAATTAGCTATGGTCTTATAGAAGTTGAAAAGTTGAATAAATGTGTATGGCGTCTTTCAAAGTGATGGCATACTGAAAAGCTATCTGGAAGTAGAGGTGCTAAATTCTATGTGACTGTAAACCTGTTGTTTGTTGTAACTTCTCGTTACTTTTAGTTCCTATGGACATCACTCTACTGGCTGGATGTATTCTCTACAGGATGCCAACAAAGATAATAAAAAATTTGATGCTCACTCTAATATGTTAGGTTCCGTGAAGTGCATAAGTACATGCTTGGCTTCACAAAAAAGTGACCGCAGAGTATAGCTTTTTATACCCTAAGCAAATTGCATATGAACTTGTGCATTACAGATATGTTTAGCTGTAATGCTTCTTATAAGTGGCAGGGGAATTCATTGCCCATGGAAAAATGATATGGTATACAATTTAAATGAATTGAATATTAGTGGATGCAACTAGTTAAATTGACATGCATGTACATATTAATCATTGATGTATGCATGCATATCTGCATTAATGCTATTGATCAAATCCTTGCAGAGAACTACTGAATATTTAGCTGAAAAAAAAAAAACTAAACTAGAGTTTGTGACATCTACCTTAGAAATCAGGAGCATGCTGCTTTACCTAGAAGCACTTTTGTTTCAACGTATATTTCACAGTAACATTTATAAAAAATAGCAACTATCTTTTAATGAAGAAAAGATGAATTGGTATGTTTTGTTGTATTTAGGGCTAACATTGAGCTGAGTTTGAATGAGTTTCGCTTAACTTTTGAGCTCAAAAACTTGAGTTTGGTTCCACTCAAATCTTGTTCGAGTTAAGATGACAATATTCATAATAATTCAATTTCAAGTTGAGTTTGAAATTGAATAGAGTAGGCTCTTAATTCCTTAAAATAAAATTATAATGTGAACTCAAATTGGACTGGGTCTAATGACCTAAAATTGGTAAAAAATACCATATAAAAATTTACGAAGATGGGGAGTTGAATCTACGATGTAAAAATGTAAAGCTACCTTCAACCAATTGAGCCAAGACGTTTGTTATATTTTTATTGAATATGCTTTATATTCTATTAATTTTGAGTAGTCTTGATCGACATAGGCTTGTGATTAACTCTAAAAGATTTTAAAGTTGAGACTTGCTAAATTTTTTTTGAATCGAATCGAGTTGAATCCAAATTTAAACTAGTTTCGAGTTTGAGGCAAAATCGCTCGCCCTAGTTGTATCCCATTGTAAGTTATGATGCATGAATTTATAGAACATGGAATTCACAAAGAAAACTGCATAAAAAACTTCATGATTCCAAGGATTATTATCAATAATTGTATGCAAAAGACATAAGAATGGCTGAAGACTACTATCTGTTGTTAGAAGATGAAGTATGGTGATTGTGATTCCTAAATTCTAGATAGATGGTCAGAAATTGTGCATAGGGGAAAAATAAGAAATGCAACACTAACTATCTCAAATTGAATTGAAGATGCTGTTCAAACCAAACTTAGAAGAAAAATTATCGAAACTTCTTCTCGATGGGCTATACTAAGAATATCAGGTAGTTGAACAGTAGCATATGCATAGAGAAGTGTGAAATGCCTTGACTTTTTTTGTGAAGTGATTATCAATATATGCATGTTTAGCTTAACTATGACAAATTTAATTTTTAGCAATACAATTTGTTGATTGGTTACCACAAAATAGCTTTCATCGGTTCTATCTAGGTGTAAGTTGATCTTGAATTCTCACTCATTTTCCTTCACATATCATATGAGTAATTGCTCAAGGTTTTGCTACTGCACTACTAACTAAGGCCACCAATTGCGTCATTAACATGTCTATGGTAATTTGGGGTTAATCATTTATCATTATCGACTCAAGCTACATCATTGAATATTTTGAAGTTCTGTTTAACTTATTTTTTTTGGGAATTAACCTTTTCTTGGAATTATTCTTTTGTATTTTAAGAGGTGGCACAACTTTCATATGCTCTTTTCAAAGATCATTTATGGTTTGGCTATCACGTGAAATTTGATATGCTGTTTTTTAATGAGATAAATGAATATTTCCTCAATATTTTGACATGTCATTATTAATAGTTTAAAATTGCTAACATTTTCAAGTTTAGCAGTGAAGTTCATAGAACTATTTACTCGTTTACATCCCATCTTATTTATTATTAAAAAAACTTAAATATTGCCCCATGCTCCCTCTACAAAAAAAATGACATTAATCGTTGCTATATTTGAGTTTCAAAAAGTGTTTATGATTTTATAGGGGTTGTTTGGTATATGGAGAGAAGTAGAGGTAAAGCAACAGATTGTTTAAATTTTTTTATTGTTTAGATTAAAGAAAAATTTTGTTAAGTAAAATTTTTAAAGAAAAAATCCATAGTTACCTATTTACAGCTTAATATGGGTAATTTTGAATCATCATGTTCCCCTCGCACAAAAAATCTCTTGGCCTTAATATCTTCCTTTAAGGCCACATTGATCTTGGAGTCCACCAACACTCTCCTAACCACTATGCCCCATGCCAGACATCACTCCCTCCCCAATTAGTGCCCACACTACATAGCGTATTGGTGATCCAAATGAAATATGATTGCCTCTTATTCCAATCACATATCCACTGGCTAATGACCTTGCTAGTCATTTGTTTGTGCTCGTTGGTGGGTTTCATCACTATGTCTTCACATAATATGTTTGTTTCTTTTTTTTTTAATTTGTTAAAAGTATTTGTGATGACCCATATTAGGTTGGTAATAACCAATCTAACATTGGATGCATCTTTTCGCAGGATCATATTGGCAATTAGATAAAATAGCAGTTAAACACATCCAGAGCCATTCAAGTGTAAAAAAAAGCATTCATTTAATTTAAAGTAAAACAATATCCAGAATTTATTACATGACTTTCATTATACAAAAATAAATATCCCTTGAAGGGCAGTTAGAATCCGTTAATTTGCCGCGCCATATCACTAAACTATATCAGCTTCCTCCAGCTGTATCTGATCTGACATTATAAAAATAATGCCTTAGTGCACATTTTAAATACAAAGGATATTAAAAATATACTTAAAGCAAAGCGGAAGGAAAATATGATAACAATTGCAGGGGAAATATAGTTTATTGCAAATAAAAGATGATTATGTTTCCTGCAACATAAATGTCCTCTTGTCACATGCCAAGTTTTCAAATGAAAAAGTAATAATAGCATAATAATTTATGTTTATGTTTATGTTTTTATAATTTTATTAGTCTTTGCAATGACCTAATTATAAGATTAAAACTTTAATTTCTCATTCCTAAACCTAAACTTTTGAAAATTCTCTGATTAGATTTTAGAATTGGAATGTATTTAAGCTCAGACTTTCTCAAGTTTTGGATTGGCTAAGATTTAAATTTTTGTATTTTAATTGTCTCCAATCATTTAAACATTAATAAGACATTGGAACTCACTATGTACTAGGTTTGACTCAATTTGGGTTTGATGCTCAATTGATAATCTTTTACTCGTCCTTAAATTTCCATTGTTGGATTAAAAGCATAATGTCTTTCAAGATCAGAATACTTAATAATGATCTTACGTTCTAGCTAATTCAGATTAATCCAATTCTCTATTCATGCTTGATAGCGGCATAGGGTATTCTAATAATAATCAAAGTGATTTCTAATAGCATTGAACCGTCATATACCAAATTACATTCAAATTGCGGTTTGATTATAAGATCCTAGATTTCATCAATAACAATCGAGTATAAAATTGATGAAACTGTATAGCAATTATAAATCTCTTGCCCAAAGTTCTTATTCTAAACATAACACTTAGTCTTTTGGTTTCCTAAGTATAATTTCAATTGATCGGAACATAATTTGTTTTTCTAAAATTTAGTTTATTAGTGAATTCTAGAAAATTCATGATTAATCCCAGTATATAAAAAAATGCTCAATTATATTATACTAAATTTTTATCTTAAATCATCATTATATATATATATATATAGATAAAAGAATCGACAGGAGAGTCTTTGCCTTACGGTCGAGCGCGGAGTCGAGCCCACGCAAAAGATCGAGCGTACGCAGAGAGGAATCGGCGCTGGAAGAGATCGAGCGGAAGAAAGTTCGGTGCAGAGGCGGGAGGACTGGACTGTGCGCGCTAGGACGTCGACTGCACTTGTGTTGGCAGCAAGGATCGAGTCGCCGATGCCTGCTCGCCTGCTGTCGGCTCAAGTACGCACTTCTCCAGTTGAGCGGAAGAGTCGAGCGGAAACGTCGAACGGAAAAGAGAGAGAGATGCGAGAGGAGGCTGTGAATAATCGAGGGGGATATGTGCTCGATTAAATAGGGTGTGCGTGCGTAATGCACACCCGATTTCTTCGGCTGTTTTGCGTGGATAGTCGACAATCAGCGAACATTTAAGGAAATTAGCGCGTTTTTGAAGGAATTGAGAGGTTAACGTTCTTTTCCTGATAAAATCGTCGGTCTTAAATGCCGGCGATTTCTAAACCTTCGTTTCCTTTTTTCTCTTCTTCTAATTTAATTCGATTTAGCATTAATTGGATTTAAAAAGACAGATTTTAGCGGGAGATTTTTAACGGAATGAACTTAAGTTGCGGGACATTAACATTTTTTTTTCCTTATCAATGACCTAGGGTCATTACAAACTCCCCTACTTAAAAATAATGTCGTCCTCGACATTATACCGCAATAGAAAATATATAGTTGAATGCAAAAAGATTTAATTAAGGTTACCTGAGTTCTGAAAGAGTTCGGGATATTCCTTTCTTATATCCTCTTCTCTTTCCCACGTTGCTTCCTTGGCGTTGCGACCTTTCCATTGCACCTTAACCATAGGAATTGTTCTCTTTCTTAATCGGCAGTTATCTCGTTCTATAATTTGGTTTGGTTCTTCCACATATGTCAGATTTGACTGAATTACCGTTCTGGGAGCTACTAATTGATGAGATGGTTCTTGTAGATACTTACGTAAGGATGATACATGAAACACATCATGTACTCTAGAAAATCCTCAGGTAGTTTTAAATGGTAAGCAGAGTTCTCTATTCAGGTAATAATCTCAAATGGTCCCACATATCGAGGGCTCAGCTTGCCTGATATGCCAAATCGATATACTCCCTTCATTGGGCTTACCTTTAAATATGCGAAATCTCCTACCTGGATTTCCAGCATCCTGTGCCTTAAATCGTAATATTTCTTTTGACGATCCTGGGTTGCAGCTATTCTTAACTTTATCAACTGAATCTTTTTATTAGTTTCTTCGACAAGGTCGGATCCATAAATTTGGACATCTCCAATTTCTGATCAGGATAGAGGTGTAAGACACTTTCTTCCGTACAGGGCTTCGTAGGGCGCCATTCCAATGCTGGCCTGATGACTGTTATTATAAGCAAATTCAACTAATGACAAGTGTTCTTCCCAATTCCCACTGAAGTCCAATATGCAAAGTCTTAAGAGATCTTCTAGCACTTGATTAACTCTTTCAATTTGTCCATCAGTTTGAGGATGAAAAGCAATGCTCATTGCAAGGTTAGTGCCCAAATCATGATGTACAGCTTCCAAAATCGAGAAGTGAATCTTCGGTTCCTGTCTAGTATAATTGATCTCAGAAATCCGTGCAGCCGAATGTTTTCTTTAATATAAGTTCTGGTGAGCTTCTCCACGGGGTTTGTCTGTCTTATTGGAAGAAAATGAGCTGACTTCGTGAGTCTGTCAACGATGACTCATATGGTATCAACTCCTGATTTGCTTTGAGGCAAACCAACAATGAAATCCATGACAATATCAGTCCACTTCCATTCTGGGTCTGGTAGTGACTGTAAGAGTCCTCCTGGCTTTTGATGTTCCGCTTTCACTAAGTTGCATGCATTGCAACGCGCCACAAACTCTCCTATACTTCTCTTTAGTCCTGACCACCAATAATTTTTCTTTAAGTCGTGGTATATTTTTGAAGTCCCAGGGTGGATATTATACCTTGAATAATGTGCTTCCTGTAAAATCATCATTCGTAATTCTTTGTCATTAGGCACCCACAATCGAGTTTTATGGTATGGGTAGCCGTTCTTTTCTTGAAGATAACTATTCTTTCCTTCTAGGATAATTTGCTTCAATTTTTGATATTCTGAATTTTTTTCTTGAGATAGTTTTATGCGTCCCTCTAATGTTAATTCTGTAACCTCTAAAGTTGAAATGGTATTCAGTTGATTCGTCGTTACCAGATCTATCTCCAGCTTATTCAGCTTTTTAACGAGATCCTTATTAATGGTCATCGTGTTGAGTATGCTAACTGATTTTCTACTTAAGGCGTCTGCCACGACATTGGCCTTTCTTGGGTGGTATTTTGAATATCCAGATCATAATCACTAATGAGTTCCAGCCATCGCCTTTGTCGACAGTTTAACTCCCTTTGAGTAAAGATGTACTTGAGGCTTTGGTGATCTGTGAATATTTTGCATTTTACCCCATATAAATAATGCCTCCATATTTTAAGTGCAAAGATAACGACTGCTAACTCCAGATCGTGAACTGGATAGTTTCTTTCATGAACCTTCAGCTGACGAGAAGCATTAGCAATTAACTTCATATTTTGCATTAGAACACGCCCCAGTCCTACCTTGGATGCATCAGTATAGACTTGGTAGCCCCTGCGTTCTTGAGGTAATGCTAGAACAAGGGCGGTCGTGAGGGCATCCTTTAATTTATGTAAATAAATTTCACATTCAGAACTCCAGATGAATGGTGCGGCTTTTTGGGTGAGTTTGGTGAGTGGAGCTGAGATCTGGGAAAATTCCTGTGCGAACTTTCTTTAATATCCTACCAATCTCAAGAAACTTTTAATTTCCGTTACTGTTGAAGGCTGAGTCCATTCTTGAATGGAACTAATTTTCCTTGGATCTACTTGAATTCCTTCAATGCTTACGATATGGCCTAGGAAGGCTACTGAGCTCAGCCAAAACTCACACTTAGAAAATTTCGCATATAACTTGTTGCATCTTAAAGTTTCTAAAACTGTCCGCAAGTGAACCTCATGATCAATTTCATTCTTGGAGTAAATTAAAATATCGTCAATGAAGACGATCACAAATTTATCCAAATATGGTTTTAAAACCCTCTGCATTAAATCCATAAATAGTGACGGGGCATTGGTCAGTCCAAAAGACATCACAAGAAATTCAAAATGGCCATACCTTGTCCTAAACGCAGTTTTTGGGATATCTTCTTTCCTTATTCTTACTTGATGATATCCAGATCGAAGGTCGATCTTGGAGAAAACAATAGCTCCGGCTAATTGATCAAATAAGTCATCTATTCGGGGAAGAGGATATTTATTCTTAATAGTCACCTTATTTAGTTCTCTGTAGTCAATACACATCCTCATCATCCCATCCTTCTTCTTGAAAAAAAGCACAGGAGCTCCCCAATGTGACATACTGGGATGAATAAGGCTTTTATCTAATAATTCATTTAATTGCTCATTCAATTCTTGAAACTCTTTTGGTGCCATTCTATATGGTGCCTTCAATAACGGTTGCGTACCGGGAATTAAATCAATAGTAAAATCTATTTCCTGTACCGGAGGTATTCCTGGCAAATCATTGGGAAATACATCCAGAAACTCATTGGCGACCCTTGCATCATCTAATGAAGTTACCTCTTCTCTGCTTCCCAACATTGTTACTAAGTAGGCTTTGTACCCCTTCTGAATTAACTTGGTTGCTTGAATGACATTGATGAGAGACGCTGCAGTGCCTAGTCTTCCCATAAATGTCACCGGTCTTTCTGCACTTCTGAGGGTGATCTTTTTACGCTGGCAGTCGATGACTGCTTGATGACAAGATTGCCAGTCCATACCCAAAATGATATCGAAGTTTGCAATTGGAAGAACTATCAAGCTGGCTTTAAACGTCCCACCATTAATTGGAATTTCGCATTCGCAATACTCTCAAGTGCTCATGAGGGCGCCAGATGGTAACCCCACATTTAATCTTTCTGTTAGTTCTCTAATGGCAGTTGCAGTTTCTTTACGAATGTTTCAGATATAAATGAGTGACTCGCACCCGTGTCAAATAAGGTTATACATGCGTTCTCAGAAAAGTATAAGGTACTTAATATTGAATGCATGCTAAAAATTTATTTCTTAAAAATTAAGAAATGCCGGTCAAAATAATTTAAAAGTACATGTCACCACGTCATGATTCTCGGGAGCCATAACCGGAGTAAGTGTGTAAACCCTAGCGGCATCTGGTCGTCTCGGGGCATGACCTCTCCTTTGAGTTGGCGTGGTTGCAGGAGATGCTGTCGAGGCTGGTGCACTTGCTGGAGTTGGGGTACGAGAAGGGGTAGATACCGACTTCATTTTGGGCCTTTGAATGATGTCCCCATCTATAGTTTGAAAGATCTACAATGTCGGTAACTATGTCCTGTCCTGCCACATTGATAACATCTGTTGCCAATGTGATAGCACCTGCCCATTGGGTGTGGTCGGCGACATTCTGAAATTTCCCTTTCTCTTGTAGGCCCTGAGGTGATCTGATAAACATTGGCCTGCCGACTAGGTCGAGACCTTTTAAAGTTTCACGACTGTCTTGGGATTGAGAGTGACGCTTTTCTTGGCGTTTGGCGATCATCTGCTCATTATGCTCCATAATGGTCGCGCGGTCCAGTAACTCAGCAAATTTGGTGTGTTTGAGCGGGAGTAAGCTGGTTCGGATGGAGTCTTTCAAACCATCCAAGAACATGCTACACCTAGCAGTCTCTGTGTCCACTAGCTTTGGCGCATATCTGGAGAGTCTTGTGAACTCAGACTCATAAGCCGTGATGGACCTATTTCTCCGAGTCAGCTTAATAAATTGGTTCTCCAATATTTTCTGGGCAGACAGAGGGATGTAGCGACCTCGGAATGCCTTCGCAAATTCTTCCCATGATATGTCCTCTAGCTCCGAGCCCATGAATTGAGTTTTGTGGGTGACTCCCCACCATCGCTCAGCTTCAGTCTTGAATAGGCTCTTAGCCAATCTCACTGCATCTCTGGCTGGGCATTTTATATCCTCCAGTTTATTTTCTATCTCCTGAATCCAATCTTCAGCCTTCATTGGCCGAGTTGATCCGTCGTAGTGCGGTGGGTTCAACTTCAAGAAGGCTTGCAAGGCTCCGCCGATTCTGTGCCCTTGGCTAGGAGGAGACTCATGAGTTTTGTGTTGATTGACTAATATTTGAGCCATCAACTCCAAGATCTTGTCGGTCTTTTATTCTCTGAAAGTCCTGAAGGCAAATGGGCCTTCACTGGAGTCTCCATTGACAACTTAGGAGAGTACTCTTCCGGATTCATCTATAAGGAGGGTGATTGCGATAATAAAGAATTGAATACTTCATTTAGAAAGAATTAATATTTTATGCAAAAGAAAGTTAACAGAAATAAAGATACAATTAATTTCTCCTGTTACACATAATTTTTCTCTTAAGAAAATATTATTCTAAATGAATTTCTTAAGGCTTTCAACCTAAAGCTTCATATACTTATTGGTTGTTTTTCTCTTCTTAGAAGTTGAAGCTCCATCCCCCGTTTGGCGGGTCTCGTGATGCACCTTCCTTTCCACCTCTGAAATGCGTTCTTTATGCTCTTCTTCTTTCTCCAGAGTAAATTCTACCAGTTTAGGAAGTACCAACCTCAGTGTCTCCTTTAATTCTTGCACCTCTTTTTGGAGACTAGTGATCTTCTCGTAAGAGACACACATGAACCTTGTCAGGCTTTCACTGTGTGCATCTTCCTTTCCTCCAATTCTCGAATTCGGCCTTCAATAGTAGGAGGCTGAAATTAGGTTCGTGGAAGTTCATTTGCCAAGATCCTTCTTGGCTTAAGTCAGTTTCCGAGTGTTCCGCCGAATGATTAGGGGAATTCATCTGTTAAAGATCCAAACTTATAATTTGTTGAATAATGACCTTATTATGTAACTAGTTTTTCTACAAAATGTTACCCTAATAATAGCTTCATCGTGTCATTAGTTTTCTATAAGATGTTTTGTTCATACCACAATCTTATTATGTCACTAGTTTTCTATCAAGTATTTCATTCCAGTGTATTTATATTTTAAATTGAATGATTCCCAATTATGGCTTTTATGTCAAATACTATTTTACTCTAACACTTCCAATCCTGTTCTGATATTAACTGTGATGACCCAAGTTAAGTTGATAATAACCAATCTAATATTGGATGCATCTTTCCGCAGGATCATATTGGTAATTAGGTAAAATAGCAGTTAAACACATCCAGAGCCATTCAAGTGTAAAAAAAATAGCATTCATTCAATTTAAAGTAAAACAATATCCAGAATTTATTACATGTCTTTCATTATACAAAAATAAATATCCCTTGAAGGGGCAGTTAGAATCCGTTAATTTGCCGCGCCATGTCTTTAAACTATATCAGCTTCCTCCAGCTGTATCTGATCTGGCATTATAAAAATAATGTCTTAGTGCACATTCTAAATACAAAAGATATTAAAAATATACTTAAAGCAAAGTGGAAGGCAAATATGATATCAATTGCAGGAAAAATATAGTTTATTGCAAATAAAAGATTATGTTTCCTGCAACATAAATGTCATCTTGTCACATGCCAAGTTTTCAAATGGAAAAGCAATAATAGCGTAACAATTTATGTTTATGTTTATGTTTTTGTAATATTATTAGTCTTTGCAATGACCTAATTATAAGATTAAAACTTTAATTTCTCATTCCTAAACCTAAACTTGAAATATCTCTGATTAGATTTTAGAGCTGGAACGTATTTAAGCTCAGACTTTCTCAAGTTTTGGATTGGCTAAGATTTAAATTTTTGTATTTTAATTGTCTCCAATCATTTAAACATTAATAAGACATTGGAACTCACTCTGTACTAGGTTTGACTCAATTTGGGTTTGATGCTCAATTGATAATCTTTTACTCGTCCTTAAATTTCCATTGTTGGATTAAAAGCATAATGTCTTTCAAGATCAGAATACTTAATAATAATCTTATGTTCTAGCTAATTCAGATTAATCCAATTCTCTATTCATGCTTGATAGCGGCATAGGGTATTCTAATAATAATCAAAGTGATTTCTAATAGCATTGAACCTTCATATACCAAATTACATTCAAATTGCGGTTTAATTATAAGATCCTAGATTTCATCAATAACAATCGAGTATAAAATTGATGAAACTGTATAGCAATTATAAATCTCTTGCCCAAAGTTCTTATTCTAAACATAACACTTAGTCTTTTGGTTTCCTAAGTATAATTTCAATTAATCAGAATATAATTTGTTTTACTAAAATTTAGTTTATTAGTGAATTCTAGAAAATTCATGATTAATCCCAGTATATAAAAAATGCTCAATTATATTGTACTAAATTTTTATCTTAAATCATCATTATATATATATATAGATAAAAGAATCGACAGAAGAGTCTTTAGCTTAAGGACGAGCGCGAAGTCGAGCGCACGTAGAAGATCGAGCGATTTGAGTCGAGCGTGAGCAGAGAGGAATCGGCGTTGGAAGAGATCGAGCGGAAGAAGGTTCCGCGCAAAGGCGGGAGAACCGGACCGTGCGCGCTGGGACGTCGACTGCACTCGTGTTGGCTTCCGTCGTCGGCAACAAGGATCGAGTCGCCGATGCCTGCTCGCCTGCTGTCGGCTCAGGTACGCACTTCTCCAGTTGAGCGGAAGAGTCGAGCGGAAACGTCGAACGGAAAAGAGAGGGAGATGCGAGAGGAGGCTGTGAATAATCGAGGGGGGGTATGTGCTCGATTAAATAGGGTGTGCGTGCGTAACGCACACCCGATTTCTTCGGCTGTTTTGCGCGGATAGTCGGCAATCAGCGAACATTTAAGGAAATTGGCGCGTTTTTGAAGGAATTGAGCGGTTAACGTTCCTTTCCTGAAAAAATTGTCGGCCTTAAATGCCGGCGGTTTTTAAACCTTCGTTTCATTTTTTCTCTTCTTCTAATTTAATTCGATTTAGCATTAATTGGATTTAAAAAGACAGATTTTAGCGGGAGATTTTTAACGGAATGAAACTGAAGTTACGGGACATTAACATTTTTTTTCCTTATCAATGACCTAGGATCATTACAATATTGTAATCTGTTCTAAACAAACAAAAAAAGAATTTCATTCTATTATCTTTTCAAACAAGCACTAGGTAAAATACAAAGTTTTGAAAGTCTTACTCTTTGCATCTACTTGATGCTTATCATTTACCCTGAGGTAAACTTCCCTTGTATCTTTGATCTTAGATTTTTTTCAATAAATTTAGTGTGATCTGTTGTTTCTTTTGTTTACTATTTTATGAAATGAGATTTTGGGAATTGCTTTAGCCCACGAGACTTTTTCAACTTGCATACTCTATTATTTTTTGAAGTTCAACTTTTGTTCTTATTGGCATTCTCATACTTGTTGGGATTATGGTGGTTTGCGTTGATTTGCCAGCATCCCATGAATGTAATTCTAGTATGTTTTGTGAATTTTAGATATGTGAAAATGAGGTTGATTTTAAAATGATATCTATGATGGGATATATATTTAACTAACTAGAATGAAGTAGTTATATAATCCTTTTGGGATGATGTAACTCATCAAATTATATTCTCATTTTCTTGGAATTGACATGTGCACAAAAATATAAGACATAGATTTATACAGGAATAGATGCCATAACTCAATAGAGCACATCCTTTAAATATATAGGGGGTTTTGAATTGTTAAAGTCTTGATATCATTTTGCTTATGCGGTAAATGGTTGTAAAATGGTACCACAACAACAACAAAAATAATGTCATCACCAAGCCTTAGTCCTACTAAGTTGGGGCAGCTATATGAGAATCCTTTGTTTCCCTTGTGCACAATCAAATATAAGCCTCTTTCTAGGTTTCAAATGGTTTTTTTCTATCTCTTTTCGTCTTCCTCTTCCTCTTTTACTAATAACAAAATAACAACAACACGAAATCTTAATTCTACTAGGTGGGGTTAGACACATGAATCATATGTTCCCATTGTGCATGATCAAATAGAAGCCCTCTCTAAGTTTTAAATAGAGAAGATCTTTTCTAATAGTTTCTTCCCAAGCATTTTTGGCTTTTCTTTCTCTTTTAATATGGGCAAAATTCATAAACTCAATTTTTCTAATAGGGGCTTTGAATGGTCTATGCTTAATATGCCTAAACTATCTAAGATGACATTCTCTAATCTTATCCACTATTAGAGCCTCTCGATCCTTGCTATGGATAAACTCATTTCTTGTTCTATCATTACGGGTATACCAACTCATCCACCTAAGCATGCCCATCTCTTTTATCGATAAGTTTTTTCTTGGTTGGCCAACATTCAACCTTATATAACATAGCTTGTAGTATAGCTGCTCCATAAATTTTTTTTTTGAGTGAGATTTTTGTACAGCACAACACTCGAGAAGCACTCCTTCCTTCATTTCATCCAACCTATTTGGATCATTTTAATCACATCACTCTTTATTTCACTGTTATTTTGAATAATTGAACAAGTTATTTATACTTCTTGCTCTTCTTGAACCTCTTTCTCTTTTAATATGGGCAAAATTCATACACTCAATTTTGTGACAGGGGCATTAAACTGTCTGCACCTAATTAATATGCCCGAACAATTTGTTCTAAATTTTTTTTGATAAGTTTTAATATAGATTTATGGTGTAAAATTCCTTAATTTAAAAATTCAATCGTAAGAATTTTATTGAAATATTATTTGTTTTTAAGATGTGTATTTTGGTACGGAATTAGGTATATGTACTCATGTTGACCTTTCTAAAATATGGTTAGCTTCAATAGTTCTTTTCTTAAGAAAGGCACATTTGAGTTTAATGTGGTCATCAAAGAAATAACATGAATGCATTTTGCCTGGAATGGATCCTTTAACATTGACTTGGGAAGGATACATATGTATGCTTAGAGATTTTAGATATATGTCAAATTAAACTTTATTCGTATTCTTGTTTGTGGATATAGAAAGGAATAATTTTTAGGATATTTTAAATGTGGATGTTTAATGTGTTTGAGATAACCTTTTGGTCGCTTTGCTTTTTCAAAAGTTGTAGTAGGCTATTTTTTCCTGGTAACAATATTTTAACTGTTTTATAAAAGAAAAAGTAGCTAGAAAGTTTAAACTAAATTTTAAATTTTGATCAAATTATCCGTTTAAAAATGTTTTATTTATTTATGTCAATGCCAAATAATAAACTTGTATTTTATTCACATGGCAGTTATGCTTGTTCCATTTTCTGTGAAGCTGCTATTCCTGAAAACATTTACATTGTATTTACATTATATTGAACTACGAGTAAGTAGCATGTTGACAGTCTGATCCCCAAATGACACTACTTTAGGTATGATTGCTTATTCTAAAATCCATAATGGCTGAAGTATAATATAGCTTGGCATGTATATGATAAAAAGTGATAAGGGTGCATTTTCAGTGACATTAGTTATTGATAAGTGCTTATTTTTTTTATGAGTTTGCCTACTTAAAAATTCCTTTTTGGGTTTGAGATGGTATTAACTCAGCAATTTCTTAGTTTTGTTAACAGCCTTTAAGAATTAAAATTCTAAAATTACCTTACTAAATTCCTTTTTAGGTTTAAGATGGTATTAATGATGGTTGCAATTCTAACTAAATTTATTGATGAATATAAAATCTAGTTTAGTTATACAATAAAGTCAGCTTGATTTTAAAAGATATTAAATCTTGTTCTTTCTACATGGGCTTGAGAATCAACAGAAATTCAAATCATGCATTTCATATGTATAATTAATTAGAGAAATTGAATCTTATATTATAATGATCTGAAGCACTAGAGTTTTAGAGTGAACCTTTTAATGGAGACGTGCATTAAGATTTCTGGAGATTATGCTCTGTAATAGGACAAATTTTACAAATAATTAAACTGCATATATAAAATTTAACTCCTGATCCCATAAATTACGATTAATCGGAGATTTTGTTCTGTAAGTTGCAAGTAATGGGCTGGGTTAGCAATTTGTTGGTAGCCTATAAATTGATGGAAATTGTAACATGTGGATAGAGGATGGATATTGTGCTTTGCCAAAAACAGGAAACTTGCCAATAATTTAACAAATGCATTGTTCATGGTCATTTCCCATTGTCGATATTATGGAATTGCAGTATTCATTTGAAGATAAAAAATTTATATCACGAACTATCATTATTGGCCATATCTTGTACTGCAATGCTTTATTTTGAATATTCTTTCACTGTCGGAGCTTCATCATTCAGCATTTTAATAGCTGGTGTCACTCCGATTTCTTATTTTATATGTTTAAGTTCTGGTTAACATCAGTCATGTGAAGCAGAACAAAAAAGATGCTTTTCCTCTTAAAGTTCATTTTATACCTCGCAAGCTTTTTCTTTACTAGAATCAAAATATCTTTCTACAGATAGTGAAATAGAGGGAAGAAGCTGAACAAAACAAATGTTAATTTCTTTCTACAGATTCCATTTCTAGACTTCCCCTCTTGCCTGGTAACAAAAAATAATTTAGCTGGAAGATATTTGTCAAAATAGTCCCTTAACTATTTCAATTAAACAGATTTATCTCAAACTATTTATGAATCACTTTAGTTTCTGGATTACTGAATTTGATCCAACTTGCTCCTAATTTGGGATCTAATTGGATCAAATTGTGAAATAGAGGGAATAAACTCATTCAAATAAAATAGTTGTGGCACTTATTTAGATATTTTTAATAATATGGGACTAAATTGGCTAACACGAAATGGTTGGAGAACTTTTTTGATAAATTTCATAATTTTTTTGTGTTCCTGAATGTATATCTTTAGCCAGTAGTTCTGACACTTGGTTTTTTGTTATATATGGCAAATTATTAGACAATATGGCCTTGCTATTTTTTGTCATCCCGATTATTCTTTTCTTATCATTATCCTAACAGCTGTATTATTTTCTATTATAGTAGTTTGGTGATAACGTGCAGTATTTTCCATTTTTTAGTTTCTTCATTGAGAATTCTTAGGCATTATTTATGAACCCGGGTATGAATGATAATAGCATGACAAGAATTTTCAGCAATTTATTTTCTTTGTACATGGTAACATGATCTTTCCCAGACATTTTTTTGTATGTTTTGGTTTGTATTGATTAACTTGTAAATCATTCATCTTATATTTTGCTATTATGTGTAGCATTAGGTTTATCTGTTGAAATGTTTCATAATGTGAGAACTTGATGTTGTGTTAGCAATGGCTAAACTTACATTAGCCACTTGGAGCCATAGGATTTTGTTGAGCAATCTAAATGAAAGAAATATGAAAGTAAAAGTCATTTACTGTTCAAAAATATTAATATTCATTCATCTTAATTTAATAATACAAAACACATCCACCATTTGTTCCATCTATATGATGTTCATTTGATATTGCAAGGCTTTGCAAAAATAGATGAAAATTTGAAATAAAAAAAAAAGGTGATGAAAAAAATCAAAACATCATTTTAATCTCCCCTCAGTCCCTCAAGAATCACCTTGAGGCTCCTCCATTAGCTCCCGATCTGGCATTGTAAAGATAATTACGGGATTGTATTCCTAGAAATTAGAGAACACTCCAAGTACTTCAATAGATATCAAATGTTACACTTTTTCGATTAGAAATGCGGTAAATATAAATATGGACATAAATAGACAGCAGAAAACATAGTTTTTAGCACAAAAAAAGTATCATTCTCAATTTTTGCATAAGATTTGTTCATGCACAATAAATCAAGGGTGTTATTTGTTTTTTCTGTCCAACAAACCAAACATAAATTCTGTTTGTTTCGTAAAAAAACCAAGCATGTGTCATTTGATTGTTCCGTCCAACAAATCAAGCATAAATCTATTTGTTCCGTGCAAAAAAATGTGCCGTTGTTTGTTCCGTCCAACAAACCTACCATAAATCTATTTGTTCCGTACAACAAACCAAGCGTGTCATTTGTTTGTTTCGTCCAATAAACCATGCTATATCATTTGTTTCACACAACAAACCAAGCATCAATATGAACTAGGCTCAAAATGATGCTAAACAACAATAAAAACATATAAGTGCAAAAAATAATATATACTTGGGCACCTTATCTTTTAGTTCTGTTGTTTGAGCGAAGGAAGGGTCAAGTTTCAAAAGTATCTGCATAATCACATAATAGATTTATTAGCCTTTTATTTGACTCATTTCTCAAGTTTAAAGCTTATTGTTTTTATAAGACATTTTTAGATTGGATTTCATCTTTTTGGGGTTTAAGCTTTATTTGAGCCCAAAATTAGTTTGGCTAACTTGGGCTAGCCCAAGTTTGGCCATTTCTCCCTACTGATCACCTTGGTGCTTAAGTTTGCCTTAAAATCTTGGAACTTGCCTCATACATCATTTAGGTGATATTTGACTTGTCCTTGGCCAAATCTTAGCTTCGGCTTACTTGGGTCCAATTGGTTTATCTCAAGCTAGCTTGAACTAGCCCAATTGTGTCTAAGCCTAGTTTTAGCTGAATTGAGCATTTTAGGTCTAGAATATCGATTGTTAAGGTTCTTGCAGAATCCTTAGCCTTCATTTGCGTGCTTTGACTCATTACAAGCCTATATCCATTTTAGGTCAATTTGGGCTAGCTTGAGCTAGCCCAAGCGAATCACTTGGCTTATCCTTGGATTAACTGATTTTTCTGACCAAACATACTCTTTAAGGTTAAGTGAGGTTTCTTATAGATCTAGGGTTGACTCGGGTCACCCTGCTAGTGGTTTGAACCATTTTGATCAAGTGTCTGGCTTGGGCTAGCTTGAGCTAGCCCAAGTGAGTTTTTGATCCTTTGATTATGTTTTAGGCTTTAAGATCATGCCATAGAGTTTCCCTAAGATTATTAAAGACCTTGCCATACCTTTAGCTAGACTAACTCATCTCCTTATGGTGCTTGGCTCATATAAGGCTAGGATTTGGCTTGGGCTTGCTTGAACTAGCCCAAGTCAGGTCAACTTGTCAATTCAAAGAGTAAGTCTTGGGAACCTCCTCTAATGGTGTTCTAAAAGTTTATTAGGAGTTAATGTTGGGCTTGGGTTTATCCTTGCCACTTTAGTAGGTGTGGGCCTCATATAATTGAGAGCTCTTCTTTTGTTAGGTTGGGCTAGCCCAAGTGGGGCACCTTGTTATTTCAAGGTCAATTTTTCTCAATTGCTTTTCCATGGAATTCAAAGAGTTATCTTAAGCTGAAACTAATCCAAGCCACCATTCTAAAGTTTGGGATCACACTTTGCTGAGCCTAGCTTGGGCTAGCCTAGCTCATGGATAGCTCAATTGGCAAGTGATTCCCATCTTGATCCAAGTCAGGATCTCTTGAAAATATTGGATTGATGATTTGGTTAAGTACTTTATGATTTGTTCAAGCCACTTTGCAAGTGGCTGAACCAACCCTTAACTTGGGTTGGGCTTGGGCTAGCCCAAGAGAACCCTTAGTCAATTTAGTGGGCTTTAGCCATGCTTTGGACCCACCCATGGCCAATGGAGGCTAACAATACCTTGGGCTGACCCAAGCCTCCCTCACATGTGGTTGGGTCATCCAAGGCCATGACTTGACTCGGGCTAGCTTGAGCTAACCCAAGTGAGCCATTTTCTAACCTTAGGGGAGTTTGACCCCCTAGGGTTGTCCATGGTCCTCACCAAGGCTTATTAAGGGTGGGGGTAAACCCTACCCACCCTTAGGTGGGCTTTGGCTAGCCTAGCTATGGTTTGGCCCAGGCTGGCTTGAGCTAACTCAAGTCTAGCCAAAACCCACATACAAGGGGTTTGGGGTCATGGGGCCCACTAGAGTGGTCTCTGGACCTCCAAGATCAACTAGAGGAGGTTTGGAGGGGGTCATCCTCACCCAAGTGGGCTAGCCCAACCCTTAGCCAGGGCTTAGCTCGGGCTAGCCCAATTGGGCCCACTTGTTAGTTTAAGGGTTTAGGGTTAGAAGGACTTACCCAAATATTTCCAAGCTTTGCAGGGGACCATCTAGGGGGGGTCAGGGAACCTTGGGTGCAGTCTGGCTCGCCTTAGGTTAGTCTAACCCAAGAGTTGGATTCTCTCTGATCGAGTTGAGGAGAAGAGGGGAGATCGGCTGCGAGGGATGTGGCTTTGGATTTAGTGAATCTCTGTGGGTCCACGGAGGTCAGAGGGGTGTTGGGAAGACTCTGGAGCACTCGAGTGGCCACCAGCGAGTTCAGGAAGGTGCTGCCTTGGGGCGGAGGTCCTCTCGGATTCGAGGTGATACCAACTCTTCCGAGGAGTCTTGGGCTCTTAATGTGGATTGTAGGGGTTTAATGCGAGGCTAGTGGAGGTTCAATGACCAGGTGACGGTCGACAGAGGCCTCGGAAGGCTGTCAGAGATGAGGGAGGAGGCTCACGGGTGTTGGACTCGTGAGAGGATTTGGGGGGTTCTGGGATTCCAAGTGAGATTTCTGAGGATTGCTACGGGTATATATAGGCGATCCCGATCCATTACAGTTGTTGGTGCTGTGTAGATCGACTGCTAGGATCGGGTCTCAACATCCATGGTGGCAGTCCATAACTTCCCTTTGCATGCATCGTTGGCGTACTTAATGGAGGGCTGTTTGGCCACGCAGGAATCTGTGTGGTCCTTTTCGCATTATTGGGACATGCGGCAAGGCGCAGCGGGGTCTATACGTCGTGGTATGGCTCGACCGTCCCTGTTACGTCCTGGCAAAGATGATGTACAGGGATTAGATCCCGACCATCAGATTTGTCTATTTGAATCCAACGGGCCGATATGATTCCGTAGTTTGGATAGATTATGAACCTTTTAATTGCGTGTAAACTCCATCGGATGGTTGACAACGCGCTACACGATGGTTCCGTCCTTCTCCCGTTGCATCGGAGCGCCCATCGTTGTTTTATTTAACCGTTAATTAACAAAAAATCAAATAATAATTTCATTTGATTTATTTAAATAAAAAAATTATGAAATTTTTACCTCTAGCTAATTTGGGATGAGGAGTCCAAAATGATGTTATTATTGTGTGTTGAGATCAAAATAATTTTCTTTATTTTTCATAATTATTTAATTATTAAAAAAATTTAAAATATTTAAAATACTTTTCTCAAGACACTTTTATCCCATACTCATCTTGGAGCAATTTAGTGATGATCTTAAGCCTCAATGGCTCTTGTTATATTTTAATTAGCCTTTTAATGGCTAGGGTCATTACAGACTTCCTCATTTAATATTTCTAAGAAAGTCTAAAGTACCTGAATTTTCAAACAATCTCAGATACTTCTTTTGCATATCTTCCTCTTTCTCCCATGTGGTTTTTGTCGTAGTATGATTTTGCCATAGGACTTTGACCATGGGTATTGTTCGACTTCTTAACTGTCGGCAGTCATTTCCCAGGATTTGAAGAGGTTTCTCAACATACGTAAGGTCGGGTTGAATCTTGACGGTAGAAATGGGCAGTTGTGAAGACTCTTGTAGGCATCTGTGAAGTGCCGATATGTGAAATATGTTATGTACTGTTGGAAAGTCCTCTGGCAACTTTAGCTTGTATGCCGAGCTTCCTATATTGGCTATCACTTTAAAGGTTCCTACATACATTGGGCTTAATTTTCCTGCTATACCAAAGCGGCATGCTTCTCTTATTTGACTGACTTTCAGATATGCAAATCTCTGATTTGGAATTCCAATTTTTGATGTTTTGCATTGTGATATTTTTTTTGTCTGTCTTAAGCTACAGAGATTTTGCTCTTGATCAATCGGATCTTCTTATTTGTCTTTTCGATTAAATCGGAGCCATAGAGTTGCAAATCTCCAATTTTTGTCCATGCCAAGGGGGTGTTGTACTTCTTCCCATACAATGCTTCATAGGGAGTCATTCTAATGTTTGCATGATAACTATTGTTATATGCAATCTCTACTAGGGAAATATTGTCATCCTAGCTACCTTCAAAGTCCGGAATGCTCAGTCATAAAAAATTTTCCAGCACTTGATTTACTCGTTATGTTTGAATGTCAGTTTGCGGGTAAAAGTCAGTGCTCATTGCCAATATTGTCAACATATCTTGGTGCACTATTTGCCAAATTGAGAGGTAAACTTAGTATCTTATTTGAGACAATAACCTTTGGAATCCCATGTAATATGAATATCTTTTATATATATCTTGGCCAGCTTCTTCACTAAAGTTGTCTGTTTAATTGGGAGAAAATGAGTTGACTTGGTCAGTTGATTGACTATCACCCATATGGCATCAACACTTGACCTGCCCTTTGGTAGCACCATTACGGAATCTATGAAAATATCTGTCCAATTTAACTCAAAATTTCTATTGGGTGAAGGAGCCTACATGGCTTTTGATGTTCTGTTTTGTCTAAATTGTAGGTCTGACATTTGACTATGTAGTTTGCCACGTGTCATTTCAATCTTGGCCTCCATAGCACTTTTTTTAGATCTGATACATCTTATTGTACCCAGGATGGACTGAGTATCCTGAATTGTAAACTTCAGTCAGTATTCGATTCTACATGCATGGATCTTTGGGCACCAATATCCTATTTTTCTTGTAAATGTAGCACCCTTTCTAGAGATGCATATCCAATATTCATCCATTCTCTATATTTGCCTTCAGCTGTAGATACTTATTATCATTTATTTGGGCAACCCCAACTTGCATTGTGACATATTCATTCTTTGGATCTCAACAATCAATGGGCTACAAGTTATTATGACATTTATTGTGGCCGTTCTCTAAGAGCATCGACCGCAATGTTTAGCTCTTTTTGAGTAAATATGTATTTTGGGTTCTGATGATCGATATAAATCTTGCATCTTATTCCATGTCCTCCATATCTTTAAGGCAAAACTACTGATGCCAATTTTAGATTATGAATCGGATAGTTCTTCTTGTGTTTCTTTAACTGCCTTGAGGCATAAGCTACAACCTTTCCATGTTGCATAAGAACACATCCTAATCCTAGGTTGAATGCATTTGTATATATTTGATAGTTGGTTCCTTTGGGATTCTTCTTTTAATTTTTAACTGGTGCGGTAGTTATAACTTCTTTTAATTTTTGAAAGGATTCTTCACACTCTTGTATCTTTACGAATGACATTGCCTTTTATGTTATCTTTGTAAAAGGTGAAGATAATAGCGAAAGTCTTTTTACAAATTTTCATTAGTATCCCGCTAGCCTCAAGAAGCTACGACTTTTTGTTACAGTGGTTGGTCATGGCCATTCTTGGATGACGCTTATTTTATTTTGATCGACTCTTATCCCCTGCCTTTTATAACATAACCTAGAAATGCAACAAACTTTAGTCATAATTCACACTTTGAGTACTTTGCGTATTGTTGTTGTTATCTTAACATATTTAAGACAAGCCATAGGTGATTCTCATGCGCCCTTTCATTTTCAAAGTAAATCAAAATACATCGATAAATATGATCAAGAATTTATCTAGGAAAGGTCTGTGAATCCTTTGCATTAATTCCATAAAAATCGATGGAACATTTGTCAACCTAAAAGACATTACTAATAACTCATAATGCTCGTGATGGGTTCTGAATGTTGTTTTCAGAATGTCTTCTTCTTGCAGATCTATTTTGGAAAAGATCTTGGCCTGAATTTGTTAGTCGAACAGATCATCTAGCGGTCGTTTAACTCTCGATAATTGATGCACATGTGCATCGAACTATCCTTCTTTTTCACAAATAGTACCAAAGCTTCCCATGACGACAAGTTGGGTCTAATAAGATATTTTTATATCAATTCCTGCAGTTGCCCATGTAGTTCTTTTAGTTCTCTTTGAGCTAATCAATAAGGTGCATTTGATAATGGTTGTGTTTTGGGAATTGTTTCAATAATAAAATCCACCTCTCTTATTGGGGTAGTTCGTGCCGTTCTTCTGAAAAGATGTCTGTATATTCCCTTACCACCATTGTTTGATAGGGGGATGCCTTTCTCTGCTTCCTTTATCATAGTAAATAGATACGCTTCACAACCCTTTAGAACTAATTTTTCTGCCTTAAGCGCGTTGATTAGTGAATCGTTAATACCCAGTCTTCCTATGATTAGTGCCGTTCTTCTTTTGACAGCAAATGACAACTTTGTGCTTACTTAACCAATCAATCTCTCAAATAATATCAAAATTAAGTATTGGGAAAATCTTTAAAATATCTTTGAATGTCTTGTCATTAATGGGGATGTTGCAGTCGCAAAATTCTTGGGTATTCATGTTTGCTACGGAGGGTAGTTCGACACCAATTGATTTGGCTAGTTTGTAACGCTATATGTTGATTGCTTTTGCATTTTGGTCAGAAATAAATGAGTGACTTGCTTTCCTTTGTTGAAAATATGGATGTGAGGGCATATATTCTTGACGGAGTGTTGGGAGCAAGGCCCCTTCCTTGGGTGGTGGTGCAACCGCTGCTGTTGGTGGTGGTGCCCTTGCTGCTACCACCTGCATTAGAGCAACTCCTCTTCTTTGGTTAGTAACAAGAGGGAGTGCGGGTGCTGGATTTTGGTTCATGGCAGCTTCTGCCCTGGGAATAATGTCTTCGTCAGTCGCACTAGTGGCATGATAAAAGCGAAAACTGTGACCTTTATGCCCACATTTTTAGCATCTATTCTTGTCATGATAGCACCTCCCCATGGGATGAGGTCTCCTTTTATTAAGTATTTTGCTAGCCTAACTGCCTTTGAGTTGTGACACTTCAGGTCATCTAATTTGGGGGTAGTTTGGTTGAATGTCAGATGAAAAGTTATTAAGCTAGCATGTTATTTAGATAGCATTGTTATTCGGATAACAGAGGTTGTTTGGTTCAGTGTTATTTAAATAACAGATGTCAGTGTTATTTAGATGTATGTTATTTGGTTTATTGTCATTCATGTTATATTACACAGGAGGTAAGATTATCCACAATACTGAGATTTAAATATAAATTGAAAAATCACAACAAATAATTAAAAGTAATTAGGTAAACAATATCAAAATAAAAAAAAAACATTCAAATTTTATCGCATATACATAAGAAGGTTATTATTTTATGATGTCAATGATCACACATACCTACATATATTAGAAATTTATTTTAAATTAGCATTAATAAATGTTCAAAATTACAAAGCAAATATAATCCTAAATTAATCATAATCAATTGGAAATATCAAGCAAATCTTCAGAAACATATCCATTAAAAAACGAAGTAAATGGGAACGAGAAGTGAAGCAAAGGCGGAGCATCAGCGTTGCGTCTGGCGGAATTGTGTATGACGAAATCAGCGAGGTGAGGCAAAGGCGGAGAACCGGCGTTGCGTCTGACGAAATCGGCGGGGTGAAGCGACGAATGAATGCGAAGAACCCTATCGCTTGCGATAATTGTCGGACGATGTTATCTAAATGTCGGCCGATTTTGGCTGACATTCAGATACCATCAACCAATGGCTTTTGTAATTTTTGAGATGTCATTAAAGAGACAACATTGAACCAAACAGCCTCAATCTCACAAACATTTTTAAATGACAGCATTACGGGGAATGTCAGTGAACCAAACTAGCCCTTACCCTCCACTGCTTGTATTCAGTGCTCCACTTCCATTGTGCAGGATGATTCGTTAAAAAATGGCAAATTTCACTTTAAAAATTCCCGTAAAGCATCATCTACTTTGAGTCTTTGTTCTTGTGGAGGTTCTGATGTGAGCAAGGAAGTGGTTGCTTTGCTTGGGTTTGTGAGAACATGCAATACGGCTTCCAACAACCGATCCATACTATTTTCAGATGATGTCATAGCTACATGGGTTTTAACGGGGCTGGTGAAGGTATAGAAACCCTTTGGTTAGTGAAATACCATTTATTCACCCAGCTCCACCAGTTAGCATCTTCTCCTTCCAACAGACGGGAGGCTACCTTAAATGCAATTGGGTCAGGACATTTAATTATTTCCATTGCAGTTACCGCTTGCAACCATTCCTTTGCTGCTGTTGGAATCTGAATCCCTCAAAAGATAGAATCTCTAAGGAATGCATTTAAGGTCCTTTCCATCAATAAGGTGTGTATAATAAAATAGAGACTTATCATTTCTCTGATCTGGTTATCGATTTCCCAATATTGGTAAAATAGCTCTTCATATATTTCAACTTTGTGTGCATATTAACCATTTGATCCTAGCAGGACATGATAATAAGACTACAATAGATATTGTGATAACAGTGGGACTAACTCCTCACTGTATGCATCAAAAATCTCCAAAAGATCTCTAAATGAGATACATATATATGAGATAAGGATAACATGCAACTCCTAAGGTCTACTCTTGCAGGAGATCTGGGCTAGAAGGTTCCTTCTTCACGACCACTTCCTATACTCCCTGACATCTCTCACACTCTTTTTGATTCCAGATGTTGAGGCTGATTCGTCTACTCTACTAGTAGAGTTCCTGTTCTATTGGAGTCCTTCCTGAACTTCAATAAATTGTTGCTTAGAATCCATCTCTCTCCCTTTCTTTCACTCAAGGCTCACGGTCGCATCACATAGGACATCCAGTGCTTGCACTTCCGCCTCCACCTCCATTATACGTTCTCAAGAGGTTGGGATGCACCAATCAAACGATTCTTCTAGCTCGCTTACTCTTTCCTTAAAAAATTGCACTTCAGTTGCAACATCGATGGTGCTTTAGTCATCCACGGGTTCGAGGACTTCTGAGTGATAAGAATCTATCTCGCTAGGTTCCTCGCCAGAGTACTCCACCAGATCATCAAAATCCATCTGCTTTTCACAAAACCATTTGTAATTTATTTATTTCTATGATAACGTCTCACTTACCTTCACTTGTTATGCATTCTTATTATCAATATGATTGGATGTTTCTTGATGTGTACTTCCCCATTCCCTTCACTTTAAATATGCTCTAAGGTCGGACAAACCAAGCATAAATCTGGTTGTTTAATACAACACAATTATGAGGACCCGATGTTGGGTTAGTGAGGGCTAAACCGACATTAGACACTGTTCAATTTAAATGAAAGAATATAAAAATAAAAGCATCCACCATTTGTTCCATCTATATGATGTTCATTTGATATTACAAGGCTTTGCAAAAATAAACAAAAAACTGAAATAAAAGAGAAAGGGGATGAAGAAAATAAAAACATAATTTTTTAATCTCCCTGCAGTCCCTCAATAATTATATTCAGATTCTTCCATTTTATTATTGAAACAATTCTCGCAACACGACCATTATCAAAAGCACTTTATTGATTAGGTTCAAGGGAACCACAAGAACTACACGAGCAATTGCAAGAATTGATGAAAAAAAGGTCTTATTAGACCCAACCTGTTGCCATGGGGAGCTTTAGTATTATTTGTGAAAAAGAAGGATGAGCTTGTGTATCGATTATCAGGAGCTGAGCAAAATAACAATTAAGAATAAATATCCTCTTCCTCTAGATGATCTATTCGATCAACTAACTGGGGCCAAGGTCTTCTTTAAAGTAGATATGTGATCAGGATATCATCAAGTATGAGCGAGAGAAGAAGTCATTCTGAAAACAACATTTAGAACTCATTACAGAGATTATGAGTTCTTAATAATGTGTTTTAGGTTGAGTAACCTCAATCAGTTTTTAAAGAATTAATAGAAAGGGTTCTTAGACATTTCCTAGATAAATTCGTGATTGTATTTATTGATGATATATTTACTCAGCAAATGAACGAGAGATTGGCTTGTCCTTAATATGTTAAGAGAACAACAATTGTAAGTAAAGTATTCAAAGTGTGAATCCTGGCTAAAGTTTGTCACATTTCTAGGCCATTTATAGAAGCGGAGTAGATAAGAGTCGATCAACCATCCAAGAATGGCCACAACAAACCACTGTAACAGAATTTCATAGCTTTTTGGGTATAACGGGATACTACCGAAAACTCGTAAAGGTATTTTCACTATTAGCTTCACCTCTTAAAAAATTGACGCAAAAGGTGGTGCTAAGAGTTTGAAGAATCTTTTCAGAATTTTTTAGTAGTCATTTTCTAATCATAGGCGAGTTTGATCCACTATTTTGATCGACCTTATCCCCTTTACGAATTTTCGGTAATATCCCGCTAACACTAAATGCAATTGATTTATAAGTGATCTCTATAGGCTCAAGAGATATCCCCAAATGATATTAGAGCAAGCTATTGGGTGTCAGATAGGAGTTAAGTGTCATACAGGGCAAAGCACCGCTCCATGGGAGCGCCCTCTTGAACCAATGATGGGTTAAGGCGCTACATGGTTAAGAGTACCTCTTGAGCCTGTAGAGATCACCTCTAGTCTTATCTACCCGATGGATGGTTCTTAGATCTATATGTGGATATTAACGAGGTTGTTAGTTGCTTAAGTTGGAGAGATTGTAAAACCCTATGATGCAGCACAAGGACTACACGAGAGTGTATGTTAGGAGCCTAAAGATTTGAGGTTGAATTAATCTTTCATTTTATTTTTTATTTTTTTATTTCATGAATAAAAACTTGGTTAAATGACATGCGACTTATGAGGGTGGTAAGTAAGGATTGACTTAGTCTTTTATGTGTGAAAGAAATCTTAGTTCTTCATGAGAGATTTGATTTGGTTTGGTTTAAAGTTTTTATTATAATTTGGCATGCCTTATGTGATTATAAATAAGGCCCCAAATTTCTTACTGAAATTTGGCTCGAGAGCTTTTATTTTTGGTGTGCATAATCGACGGGCTTCATGGTGTGTATAATCCTTAAGGGATCAGGGTGTGCATACTCTTGATCAAACTTATTCATTCTTTTACTATTTTTTTATTTTCTTGTTGTTCAAATTGTCATCTTTCATCTCCATTTTACTTCGCCAAAATTCGTTTCCGTTTCGTCCTTCAAACACCCCTCCAACAAAACCTATGCAAGCCCCAACGCACTCACACTTCGCTGCCCATAACTCTCTTAAATAGCTACCAATATTCTATAAAAATGTTCATTCGATGCCCATAACTCTTCTCGTTGTTGCTCAGGGTACCGTATTGTTCACCCTGCACTTAAAACAATACGCAAAAAAAAATCAAGAAAAAAGAAAAGTAATAAAATTGAAAAGAGAAGAAAAAAACAAAATGCAATTTTTCATATTACTCATGTTTTATTATTAATTTTCTTGTCTTTTATTACTAAAAAAAGAGAAAATAAAGTTTGTGTTATTATTATTATTATTATGTTTTGTTATTATTATTAATGTGAATATTATTATTATTATCATTGCTACAAAAAAAAATATTGTGAAGAAATTTTTTTTTGACGGCGCCTGCACTCGAGTGCACGAATTCATCACGCCAACTTCTGATGCTCTTCACCGTCCAAGCTCCAATTCCATAGTTGCTCACACCGTTGAATACTAAGACCCGGAAGTACTCTTTGGTAACAACCAAACAGAAATTTTAGCAACCAATTGAGAAACAAAAAAAGTGCAAGACGTTTTTACCCGTCATTGGTGATTTGTTTGCCCTTACGCAAGGTAAGTTCTGCAATTTTTTTGTATTTAAAGTTTTTTGGAGTGGAATTTACTCGAAATATTGCTTTCAAGAAAATTTATATATCAATTGTAAGTTCTGTGCAAGCTTTTGTGTTCTTGCCTGATTGTAGCAAGCTCCACAATATGATAGCCGGCTGCTTGACCTCGCAACCTACTAAACTCTTGAGTGACCCCTTGTGAGCTTGTGTGCTATTAAAATAGTTATCCTATATGTGAATGAGCTCTATGTAAACTGAATTTGAGATTATTTTTAGTTGCTAGCCAATGTTGACTCATTGATTGTATTAATTCATTTTTTCAAAATATTTGACATTCTAATTTGTTGCATATTTATTAAAAGCTTAGCAAACTTAGTGGCAGCATGACTAATATCCAGGATCTAAATGAGAATGGGATGAATCATCGAGTTGAGAGTTTGGAGGCGTCCATAGCTATGATGCAAGATCAACTTAAGCAAATTTTAGAAACAATGAATAGGAGGAATGACCAACAATCACCACATCTTCCCCGCACATGAAGATACACATAGGCTGTGATATGATCTTTCGCCACCAGCTAAAAATGAATATCTTTATGAGATTAGGCATGACCTAAATTATAGGAGTGGTAGGGTTCCTAGGGAAGATGATTTTGAAGATAACAAATGATTATATCTGAGTATGGGACAATGAGATTTATGAAGATCCACCCACAAGATTGGGTACACATGAAAGATAACACCAAAATTTACCCTCATAACTCCCAAGCTTGATTGGCACTAAACTAAAAGGACTTGGGTGTGACTCAACTTGGAATTTAGATTTTGTTGAAGTTCGTATGGAAACTTCATTCATAGCTCTTCCTCCATCTATATCAAGTTTACATGCAATCTCGTTGTAAGATGTGGAGGTGCTAAAGATGTTTCTACATCTTTAATCCTCTTCTACCAAAGGCTTACTTAGACAACAAACCACTCCTAAACAAGCCTCTTCATTATCAGTATCCAAAACTTCAACGTCATCATTTCCTTGACCATGTTCCTCTGTCTCTTCATCTACAACAACAACTAATACAACTTTGCACTCGTGCTTTAGGTGTTCATTCTGCTTGCACCTATAGCAAGTAACATCTCTCATAGATTTGTTTGTTTGGACAACATATGTCTTAATTAGTGTATTTGAAGAAGGATTGACTTTGGGGACACTCTTTGTACCACTTGTAGATGATTTGGCTTTAGAGAATGAGGCCTTGGATTGAGCTTCAATAAGTAAGGCATTATGCACAACATCTTCTACGATCTGCGGGTCATTCCTCTCTATGTGGTGGCGAATGCCCACTCTCAAGCGTAACACAAACTTGTTTATTAGTTGCCAATCCGAGTCTTGGCAATTTGTGTGTGTAACTAGATCTTCGACTGTATTTAAGTAGTAATCCATGACTGTCATCATACCTTGTCTCAAAGTGAGAAATTTTGTGCATAATTGTTTGTGATGATAGCGCAAGCATTACTTATCGCACAATATCTCACACATTTTTACCCACGTACTCTCATGCGTCCACTCCTCTTCTTTTCCAAAATATTTTTGCATGATTAATCAATTTCATGAGAGCAAAGGTGACTCATTGGTAGTCGTCAATATTATGCCACTCGAAAAATTCTTCAAGTTGGGTCATCCAGTTAAGAACTTATTAGGATCGTGGGTACCATGGTACGTAGGAGCTTCTACTTTGATTCTACCTAAAAGATCTTTCTCATATTGTAATCTTTCATGTGTACTTAATCTTGTGGGTGGATCTTCCTAAACCTCGTTGTCCTCTCCTCGGATATAAATCATCCAAGTCATCTTCAAAATCATCTTCCCTAGGAACCCTACCACTCCTATAATTTGGGTCATGCCTAATCTCATAAAGATATTCATTTTTAGCTGGTGGTGAACGATCATATTGCGGCATATGTCTATTTCCATGTGCGGGAAGATGTGGTGATTGTTGGTCATTCCTCCTATTCATTGTTTCTAAAATTTGCCTAAGTTGATCTTGCATCACAGCTATGGATGCTTCCAAACTCTCAACTCGATGATTCGTCCCTTCTCCTTATGATCATAGATATTAGCCATGCTTCCTCTAAGTTTGCGAAAATTTTAGTAAATATGCAACACAAATTGAAATGCCAAATGTTTCGAAAAAAATATATTAATGAAATCAATGGGACAACACATGCTAACAACTAGAAATAATCTCAAATTCTGTTTAAATGTAGTTCATTCACACTAGGATAACTATTTTAGTGGCACATAACCTCACCAGGGGTCACTCAAGAGTTTAGTAGGTTGCGAGGTCAAATCAGGTAAGAATACAAACTTATACAAAATTTGCAACTGATATATAAATCTTCTTGAAAGCAATATTAAAAGTAAATTCCACACTCTAAAAAGCTTTAATTGTAAGAAAATTGTAGTACTTACCTTGAGTAAGGGAAAACGGATCACCACTGACATGTCAAAACTTTTTGCTGTTTTTTTTCTCAATTGATTGCTAAAATCTATGTTTGGTTGCTACCAAAGTGTACTTTCGGATCTCAGCTTTCAATGGTGCAAACAATTATGGAATTGGAGCTTGAATGGTGAATAGCGTCAGAAGTCGGCATGATAAAGTTGTGCACTCGTGTGCATTTGCCGTTAAAAAACATTTCTTCACAATTTTTTTTGTAGCAATTATAATAATGATAAAAATTCTATCAATAATAATAATAATAATAATAACACAAATTCTTTTTTCTCTTTTTTACTTTGCTCATTTTTTGCTTTTTTTTTATTAAGTGCGGGCTGCACAATACGTCACCCCAGGCAATAACAAGAGGAGTCGTCGGGTTGGAGCGGAACGAGCCCCGCTCGATGGGTTACTTGGAAACGCAGATCGGGGTTGACGGTCTGATAGCAGGAGTCGCCGGGAAATACAAAAATTCAAAAAATTTAAAAAAATTATGGTAAAATTATTTTAATGACTAGAACAATGTTTCCTCTTGACTAAGATTTGAAAATCATCTCTGATACCAAAAATGGTGGCACAAATTTAAAGAAAGACGACTATACATGCATAACCAATCGTTCAACTTTCAGAAGTTGTTTGGTGGGTCATAGGAAGTCGGAATTGGACGAAATTTTTGGAGGATGTTTGAGGATGTTAGGGATCAGATGAATATTTTTATAGAATATTTGGTGGTTGTTTTAAGGGGTTATGGGCAACGAAGTGTGAGAGCGTTGGCCTTGCTAGGTTTCGTTGGAGGGGTGTTGATGGGCGAAATGGAAACGGATTTTGGTGAGGTGAAATAAAGTGGAGATGAAAATATCAGCTTTAATAACAAAAAAAATAGTGAAAGAAAAATAGGTTTGATCAAGATTATGCACACTTGATCCCTTCAAAATTATACACACCCTGAAGCGCGCCGATTATGCACACTAATGGAGTTTCGGTTATCCACACTAAAACTAGGAGCTCTCAAGCCAAACTTTAGTAAAGTAATTTCTCAATTGTGTTGATACAGGAGATTTGGAGCCTTATTTATAATCACATAAGGCATGCCAAGTTATAATAAAAATCATTAACCAACACAAACCAAATATCTCATGAAAGATTAAGATGTCTTTTACACAAAAGAATAAGTCAATCATTATTTGCCACCCTTACGAGTCACATGTCATTTGACCAAATTTTTATTTTTGATAAAAATTAAAATAAATAAAATATAAATAAGCTCGTGTCATCACATGCTCTCGTATAGGTCTTCGTGCTGCATCAAAATGATTAGACCATTAGATCTATTACATTGGGTATTCTAAATAGATTTAAGTTCAATTCTAAACTCAAAATTGGTAATTCTAAATATATGTAAGCACCATTATAAATTCAAAATCAAGCATTCTAAAAGATGTAAGTCCCATCCTAAAATTAAACTAGGCATTCCAACAGCTATAAGCCCTATCACAAATTAAAACGGAACATTTCAACGAATATAGCCCAATAAATTAGGCATTCCAACGGCTATAAGCCCTATCACAAATTAAACCATAACATTTCAACGGATATAGCCCCATCTTGAATCAAGTTGGATATTTCAATGAATGTAAGCCCAAAATCTTAAAACTTAATATTTAGGTCTCCCCAAATAGCGCCCAATCTGCTTGAGGCTCTTGAGATGCGATAACACATTTGCTAATCAGTATCTCTTGATGTTATGGATAGTATTCCTCTAATGTTGTCACGTCAAACCACAAATTAATTTGGGATGATAGATTCATGAGATCTTGATTAGGTCTTCTTTCTAAATGGCTAGGATGGTAATTAAGTATAGAGGCTCTACCTCTGATTCAACTGAAAGTCTGATTAAAACTCAAATCTACTAATCTAAAAATATACTCCAATAGTCTAATTTAGAAGGTAGAGATATCAGCACTCTTTGAGATGATCACAACAATCCCCTTGAAAAAGTTGTGGCCCATGCACATGTAAAAAGATTTTTTTTTTTTGGGTGTATTTGATGTCTACAGTCTAGCCATTTGCTCAATCGTGTTTTATGATATACTCGTATCACTATCTTTTTGTATGTCAAGCTGGTTGGATGAAATGAGGAGCCTTTTAGGAGCTGTGTGATTGAAAAATTCACTCAAAATTAAAGAAAAATTATGTAGAGCAGCTATAATGTTAACAATGCTGTATGAGCAGAATGCTGGTCTACATTGTAGAAATTTATAGATATATCAAGTGCTACAGCGATGAGGACGTTAAAAAATTATGTGATGAGAAATGAGTTCATTCTTATAGATGGATGAAGAATAAAGGTGTAGATTATCATCATATAGATGGCTACTGCATATTAAGCATAGATTAATCGATGCTATTTTCGGAAAACATAGTTTATGAATTTACCTAAGTTAAATAAGAAGAGGAAGACCAAAAAGACACAAGTAACTATTAAAAATATTTTTAACTAAAGCTTTCGCTTTTATATGATATATATATGAATAATAGTACAATAGACTACATACAAGAATTGACAGGCCCTGAATACACCTTTTGGCACTTTTTTATTAAACAACACTGTAACTGTAGCTTATCGGTAACAGAGTTTGGGATACGCTTGCTAGCCTTGCTGTGTTATCGTCATAGTTCCATCTTCCATCTAATTTTAATGCATCTTATTTCGTGTTCAGAACCTAAACCTAATGCATTAAATAATTGGTGAAAATATGAGCAGCAGCAAGTATGACCCACTTGACCACTTCCACCTGATTTTGCTATAAGCTTGTAAATCACTGACAAATTTAATCGTCCAATTAAGATTGAACTGTGCATTGTGCAGGGTGTAAAGCAGGATAGTATTTTTTCTCAAATTTTTGTCGCTGCCCTGTTATTTTTAAGATTGCGCTTTACCTTGATTTTGGAGGGTAGGGAATGCCTTGCAACTTATTTTAGGAGAAGTTGCAATTGCCATGCTTAAGTACATAAAGCTAAGCGCAATTTTAAGGTTGCAATTGGTTGGGTTTGTGTAATCGAGGCTAGGTATCTTTTCGAATTGTTGAAGAAACCCAAGTTCTTAATAAGAGTGCTATGTTAGTAAATTTATTAGTTTTAAATGTTATGCATGTCAAAATTTTAATAAATATTCTCAAGTAGAATTTTTTTCATGAAACTATTCGAGAGAGTAATATCAAGATTGTATGATTGACATACAGCAACCATCATTCAAGAGTTTGCGATCGACACAGTAACAAGCAGGTATTTTTTTTCTTACTTTTTCCAAGTGTCATCATTAATTTCTTAAAAAAAGCTCTTTTTTGTTCATTTACATTGTTGTTATTATCAGCTGAAGAATATTTACAAATATACACCAGCAAACAACCTTTATACATACATCCGAAGTAATTTCCTATTTGTAAACCTGAACTTCGGACAGCATCTCTACATTTTGTATCTCTATTTAATTTGACAACTTTTAATATTGCCTATAGTTCGAAACTCCATTGCAGCCATAAGATGACGAAAAAAGGATCTTTTTCTTTCCTTTGCGTATTGTGATGATTTTTTCTGTATTATGCAGACTTTCCAAAAAAAAGAAAAAAGAAAAAAAAAAAAAGGCTGGTGCTTCGGACATGGCTAGAGAGAAATTAAAAGTGCTAAGAAAACCTATATGGCTGTAAGTTCCTGCTAGGCAGCCCCCTCAGTCATGTTCTCTTTACTTACAAAGGGCCTCACAACCCCACTTTATACAGGTTCAAAACAAAATACAGCTGGAACCTTTCATTGCCATATAGCAAGATTATCATATGCCATTGCTGAAATCAGCATTGCCACCCTCACGGAGCTCCTTTCCTCTCTCTACTCCAGATTTCAGCGGCTGAGATGCTGCTGCTATAGTGCAGCATGTACACTTTATACAGATGAACTTGTCGGGGACCTTCTCATGGTCATCGATGCCTGAACATCTTGTGTGCTGCCAAACCCCACAAGCATCACACGCCATCATTCTCTCCCCGTCGTCGTCCCGTGCACCGCACGGGCAGTCCACCTCCCAGTTCTCGACTCCCCTCTCCAACCTGTACTGGGCGAGTTTTCCATCCCCATCCAAGCAACGCCGTCCCCTGAGCAGTGCCTTCCCCTTTGCCTCCGAGGCTTGCTTCAAGTCACGGGGGCCCAATCCTTTGTCGTTTCGAAGCACCTGCTCAGGCTGGAATCTCTGAAACACAATGTATGTTTCCTTGAACGCTTTCACCGCATGCAGCTTGAGGTCCATAGCAGTGGCGTCGGCCGGCAGCACAACGAGCTCCGGCGGGGGAGCCGCGCAGTCCATTGGCTCATCCAGCAGCTCCAAGTGGCACCATATTCGCAGTTCCCTCGATGGCGTCCTGGGGACGGAGTGCAGCTCCTCATATCGCTTGACGAAATGCTTGCAGTCCAGAATCCTTCTGATCGCGTCAAGAACCGATTCCCTAGTTTCCCGTGGCCTGAATTGCAGCATTGTGGCAGGGTCAAGCATCTCATAGTACAAGGATTTCAAGTCCCTCAGGAGGTGTTCTGGGGGCAGCTTGACCACCCCCCTCTGGACATCGGCCACAAGCTGCTCATGAGATTCTAACCTGCACCAAAACCAATTTTCTCGTAAGCGTGATCAGTTTTGATGACAGTGAGGACAGCGCTATAGGGATGGAGGAAAACCTGAATTCTATTGTATTCGTCTTGTCGTTGAACTGTGACTGGACCACCAGCATATCATCAGCGCCGGTGATTTTGCCAGCAAGTCCTTTGAGGGAGTAATCAAGCAGCTGGGGGGATGCTGCGGAGCTGCTCGCAGCTCCCTTGAGAGCGCGCCAGGGGACCCAGCGAGACCTGCCGACCGCCCTGAGGACTTTCACCATGACCTCCTCGGCTCCCTCCACATCTTGCTTGGACCACGAGCTCAGAGCCGCCCCAGTTGGAAAAGCTGCCGCTGCCGCTGTCTCATGAGGATGTTTCTTCCCGGCATAGGATGACGAAGAGGTGATGCAGCTTTGAGCTTCCCGGAGGAGATGGCTGACATAGGAGAATAGGTCCCTGAGCGTGAGAAGCCGCCCGTCGGAGAGGGAGCAGTACAGCGAGACAGTGTCCTGCAGTGCACTGCGCTGCGACCTCCAGTGGGAAAGGAAGAGCGACAACGGGAGGCCTGAGAGCACGTTCACAGCTCTCTCGTACGCTGATGCGGTCACCCCATAGCTCCCCGCACCAAACCTGTAGCCCCAGCGGCCGTACCAAGGCTGCCCCGCGGTCACCGCATTCAGGAGGCGGTACTCCATCCCCTGTTTCTTAGATATGTCCATCACAGTAACTTCCCTGTCATACATTCTGTGTTAACAGTGTAATGATGATATGAGGGAACTGCAGTGATGCAACATCCCTCCATACCTGACTCGAAGCATTTTGCACAGTCGGTCCCAGAAGCACATGATGTCGGATCCCGTCAGGAATGCAGAGCCGCCGTCGCGACCGTTGACTCTGAGGAGATGGCCGAATCCGTTTGCGTGTACCAACCCGTGCAGCAGATGGCTCGGATCCTCCAGCTGCTGATGGCACCAATCCTCCAATATTTCAGCACTTTTGTCATAATTGCACGATTGGCACCTGCATGTCCGGAATAAGTTTTTATTACAAAATTGTGGGTGTTTAATGCCAATGTCACGTATTCCAAGTATTAACACAAAGTTACATAAATTAAAACAGTTACTATCTCGTTGCCTATAAGCATCATCAGTTAAACCTGCATCCAAACATGCATTCGACTGGTTTATGCTATGACAGCCGATTGGACACGAATAATAGTAAGCAGCGTGCATTAATGAAGTCATAAAACAAAACATTTTCTTAAAAAAGCACATTTAATGTCTTAAATACTGCAAAACTATCCCTCAAGTCTCTATTATTATAAATCTTGAGTAGTCCGATTAGGAGTTGATTTTGTAACTATCAAGAGGAAGCCAGAGGAAAATGAAATGAGTACGAAGCAGCCGGACAATAGTTGCCCATGATTCCTTGCTTTGTTAAAAAAAAAAAAAGCAGTAAAAAAACAATATACATATTAGCCAATAAGAGGAGAAGATTAATAATAAATAAACGTTCTGATCATTTTACATAGACGCAAATCCTCAGATTACATAAAGCTCCATCTATATTACATAGCAAGATCAAAAGACAGCAAATGCATGAAAAGCCGGCGACATTTTACCTAGAATCCAGCTTCTGTAAAAAGGCTCCGCAGCAATGGCACCTCTGATGGCAGGAAGCCAATGGATTGGTGTTGTTTCGGATTATAAAATGATAGCGCTTTCTGCATACTGGGTGGCTGCTCCAACCTGTAACCATTCCGGCACAAATAAATATATTAAAGCAATGCCGTCTGAGAGATTGCCTTATGATTGGCTTACAATAAACAAATGCTGAAAAGGTTGGACAAACCTCTGGATATTGAGACCACTTGGAATTCTCTTTGTGTGTTTAAGATATTTCAAGTCCAAAGTAAATTGCATTGCAAAAAACTTGAAAATTCAAAAGGATGATCATCTCTCAGAGACCACCGAGTTTCAAGGTCTACAAAGCACTACTTTACCAATATTCTATCATTTGCATTTTATATGATATAGTTAAAATGGTAAAATCATCAAAATGCTCCAAAACAAATCAAAGCATTCGGAGAGCAAATGCTACATAATGGATGCTTTTTCGGAGAGCTATCACAGACTGCCATCAAGAATTTTGAATTTGCAACAAATAAAGGCATACATTTAATGACTTGGTCATCTAGAAATAGTTAGATCAATTTCAAACTTTCTAATCTAAGGTGATTAAACATACTTTGCTTTAAAACATAGAAAACTAGTATAGAACTATCTCGGATGCTTTTTCTTCCGACTTCAGAAGGTGAAGTTTTAAATTGGTTTAAAAATTTTAGTTTAGTGCAACATGGTGTTGCTTGACTAAGAAAAATCTGTCTTTAGAGATGTGAGAGGTTTAATAAATCTAGGGTCAGATTTAAGGCTTGTTTGGGACAGTTTTTTGGTTGCATCATGTTTTTTAAGAAAGCTGCTACCATATTATTTTATACTGTTTGAAGAGCAGTTTTCTAACTAGTGTAAAGCCAAAAAAAAGGATCCTATTTGTGAAATTAATTTCAAGGCGTTCATGCATTTAAAGCAATAACTTGACATTGAATTCCCAAACAGCATCATCTGTTGTTGGCAGAACAGCCTTAAAAGTTGCAATTGTCCTAAACAGGTATTTGAGAGGTAAATTTAGGCCTTGCTATACATGAGATTGAAGGAATGTTCGATTCCACAAAAAAGTTATGTGATGAGTGTGAAACAAGGAATGAACAACTTAATTATCCTTTGCATCAATCGATTCCTCATGAGATTTTCCACAATTAGTTATATGATGATTAATGGGCATATTTATAGTTCTCAATACTTGTATTTACTTACTAAAATATGTTTATACTTAATTTGTATGCATGCCTCTACTAAAAGCAGCCAATTTTTTATTCTTACCTGAAATTTCTGATACTTATTTAATCTTTTAATCCATATTCTTCTCCATGTCTTTTATGTTCCCCCCTACTACTGTTATATCTCCTATTATCAATTTCAGCATTATTTTTCTTCTATTCTCCCTCAACTTTTCCTCCCCACCTCCCAAATCCCAATCATTATATCTACAGCTGGTGGAATCCTAAATCAAATTCCTGCATAAGTTTCAGCAATGCTTTGCTTTCCAGGATATCTCCAACAGCCCTGCCGAATACCATTTATTTCCAGGATATCTCAACAGCCAATGAATTTCTGAATATTAAATCATTATGAATGAAAGGGTGTGATTTGTCTATTTTAGTTTTTATATTAGTGTCAAGTCATAAAATAGACAAAGATGTATTTGATGCTCTATATAGATATGTTCACTTATAGTCCTCACATTTCAGAAGAGGACCAATTGAATCTTACTACAAAATTCAAGTACAATGAGAGAAAAAAAAAGGGTAAAACTATGAGATTACTTTTACAAATATCCAGTAATAATCCAATGAAAAGGTAACACGATGGTGCTCATAATAATCTCCAAGTAAAATTTATAAGAATCCTAGTAAATATAGGGAGCTTGAAAGAGAGCCACAAAAAATTCCTATTTTGATAAATAAAATATCTGGTGCTAGTCTTTAGTTTTACTGCTCCACTTGAGTATGATATATCAAACTTAAAGTTGAGACAAACACAGTAAACTAAATTATTTAACACCTAATTCATATGATTGTGAGGCATAATAGCATTTTTTGAAAAAGATGATTTACACATGACATGATGAACTTATTGTCTTTTTACTAGAAGACCTGCTAGTCCATGTGATCATTCTCTAATTATTTCCAAAATTGAGATATTGGAATATGAAACTTATACAGGAACTGCTCATTGTGCTTTCTAGGATCATTAATCTAACTCTTGTGATAATATCTTTAATTGACAAGGCAGAAAAATTGAAAATAAAAAACATTACTTTAAAAGCAAGCAAAAATGGTTTATCTAGCCCAATGCAGAGCTTGTCTTCTGTAGTTCGAACTCTACTGGTTTGCATGCTAGCCATATTTGTAGATAATCTACAGTTCTCATACAAGTTTAACGCATTAGATCCTTCATGCATGCTATGCTGCCTACTAACAACAGAAAAAAAACATGTATATATTTGACACATGTATAAATCTCCTTTATAGCTGATTTACACAAACTTAAATCCCTATTAAAAATAAGGGAAAAGTTCCCTTCCCAACCATCACTCCAAAACATGGGGGGATAGTGCAAAATTGCATCACATTTCACACATTTCTCACGCAAAATTGCATCACAGCCGTCCAAGTTTTTTCTTTTTTTCTTTTCAGCAGAGTGCCACAGTGACACGCTTTGAGCGTTGGGTTGGGCACTATAGAAGCACTTTAAAAAATAATTTTCTCAATATATTACCCGCACTAACAGCAGTACACCCATACTGTTTTGAAAAAAAAAAAATTCCTACTTGGATTATGGTTGGAAGAATGTCTGATAAGAGATTCGAAGCGCCAATTTTTCAGTCATCAAAGCTCATTGTACAAAAACCTCATTTGCTATGTTATTAGCAGAATCGATACAATATTTGGCAGATTAATACAGCCAATCATGTACACTATAAGGCAGTTTGATTAATTTGCAACTTTCCCACCATAAAATGCTATCCCGAGAACATTACAAACCAACTTGTTTTTGGACATAGCTCTCATTTTAAAACAGCACATAGCATAGCACCGAACCAAACAGATACTGCACAATCTATAAGGCTTTTTGCAGGCAAATACGAAGTCAGTTTATGCATCATTTCCCTCTCCCTACATTTTGAATGCTGTAATGCCCAGAAAGCATCCCGCAGATGTTGCAGATGTATAAAAAAGCTTAAACAAAAGGGGAAAAAATGGCTGACTAACCAGCAACTCGGCACTGGTCGCAGTACACAGATTTGGAGCGCAGCACGTCTTCTTCGACGACATCGAGCTCGACTGTGGCCGTGCTGGCTGAATTCGCCGGAGGAGATAAGGGCTCTTCGCTGTCGGCGGCGGCATCGCCAAGGCCGAATCCCATGCGCCATGTTATCAGGTGGCCGGAAGTGGGCGGCGGCGACGGTGGAAGGATCGACGGAGGCGGAAGAATGCGGGCATGCCGGGAAAGGAAAGCCTGCACGTTTATTCGGAAAGGGCCGTCCAGATCGCCGGCAACGGCGTCGGACGGGAAGCTGAAGAAATCGTATAGATCCGCCGTTATGCGGCGCTTCGCCCTCTTCACGGGCCGTCCATTGACTACCATTTCTCGAGCTTCCAGGGCCAGATCACCCCTTGATCGGAGAATCGAGCGAAGAGATAATCTCTCTAGGACGCGATCGGGATCGCTCTACGAAGTATTTATCTCCGGGGGCACGCAGCGCCACCGAAGGTGAGATCGGGGGCGGCGTCGAAGAAAGCCGAGTTTGGTTCGCAATTAGGGTTTGGTTGGACGAGGGGAGAGAGATCGAGGACGGTTTGGGTATGGTAACTATGGTTAGATTCGGGTTTAGGGTTACCCGGAAAAAAAGAGCGGGAGGGGTAAATGGGGATTGGAACCGTGCCCTAATTTTGATTTCTTAGGGTTCGTTGATTGAAAGGCGGTGAGATGGGGAAGAGCTTATTTATCGCGGGGCACTTTATTTTAATAAGAAAAATGGAACTCGGTACTATTTTTTTGGGATTTTTTGGATTTTTATATTTTTAAATTAGATATATTAATTGATTTAGTTTTAATTTTGCTCGGAGTGATTTATTAATGAATTAAAAAAAAAAAAGTATTTTCATCGCAGTCTAAAAACATTTAGCATAATTTTGTCTGTAAATTATTTTATTTTAATTTTTTTTTAATGTTTTGAAAAACTAATAAACAAAAATAAATAATTAAATTATAATATAATCAAATTATTTACACAAAAAATACAAAGTACTGTAAATGCAAGTCATCCATCCGTTTTAGGGGAGAGAGCTCTTGATCACCGTTAATTGTTGGGGAGTCTCTCTCCGTATCCCCCTCCCTCTCTACTACTATCTCGCTCTTTGGATGTTTTGTTCGTACTACTAGGGAGAAATTTGAAGAAATCAGAGGAAACGAGAAAGATGCAAGGAGGGGATGATCTGAGCATCGAAGAGCTCGCTTCGAATCTCTCAACCTATCAGGAGCAGCTCGATGAGGTTCGATTGTTTTTAAAACCCTAATTGACCAATCGATGATTTTTTAGGCCACTTCTTTATTGTCTGATTTATTCTGTATCGATTATGTTTTTTGTTTGTTATCATGCTTTTGTTGTTTTCCGGTTCTTCTCCTTTTTGCTTACTATGTTTTTCATTTGCCACTTGTTGAAACTTTCTGACCAAGGCCTGGTTGGCGAAATCTGTGACGTTTAGGCAGTTGAGGTTCGTTCTAGTGATGGAAAGAGTATTTCTCATGTCTCTTTCCGGGATATCTGTGTGTATTTTTTGTGTGCATCGATTCCTCTGTCATCTTTTCTGGCCTCTGCTTGCTTCATATTAAAGAATCCTTACTCGGATGATGTTGATCAATTTTTAACGCTAGATCAGTCGAGCTGTCAAATCAAATTCTTGATGTGCGATCACATTATTGAACTTATTGGAATGAAATGACTTTGCTATACTTACACCACTATATACACAATAAAATGCAAGTGATTTGGCAATCCCATGTGTAACCATATGATTGGGTTGATTGATCATCGTCATATCCTTATAACTATCGAAGGAATATGATTACATAAGACTTCTCGAGGGGTCTTATTTCATCCTCACTTTTTATATGAAAATATGAAATGGACACTTATTTTGATCCGAGATGTGAAACTCCTATTGTCTTTGTTTGGATAATTTTTCCCTTACTCAAGCTGCATTTGATCAATCATGCTCTTCTTTTCTCCTTGAGATCATATTTTGGCAAATCACTCTAGGTAGATTTTACAATTGCAAATCTACTTAGACTTTATGTGGCTCCGGTTCTTGTGGAAATAGATCTAACTGAACAATTTTAGAACGTAAAATTTGGATTGGAGATAACTCTAATTGTTATTATCAAGGAGTTAGTTTTGAAAACCTGCCTTCTTTATGTATTTATTGGTAATGAATCTATGGGTAATGAATCTACGGGTTGCTTTAAACTTCACCCGCGTTTTAAATCAAGAAATAAAGCCAGCTCACAAAATGCTACTATCACCTCAAAGGCTTTGCCAGTAAACGCATGGTGTATGCTCCTAAACAAAATGCTGAGGAAGGCCAGGTCCCGTTGTCGCCCTGTCAAGAAGCGAGGGGCTACTTGATGGCATTGTTTTGGAGAATGAGCCACTGGTGCATGCAACCGTTGATGCAAAGTGTCAAACGATGGTAATTGTTGCCGCTAAATCAAATGTTGATGAGAGTGTTAATCTCCCACAGTCGAATGAGATGGCTGTAGGTTCGACGCTGCAGTAGGTGAAAGCTCCAGTGGACGATTTCGAGGAATGCATTCTTAGCAGGGATGGTGTGGGGCTGCTCTCCCAGCGCAGGGGATGGGTGATCCCTTTTTGTCTGGAGGTTAACTTGTCGGAACCTCGCTCTATTGCATGGGAAGATGCGACAATGGATGTGTATGATCACTTTTCTTTGAATCATCTTAAAATCAAGCTTAATGCAATTAAAGATATCCTGAAGATGCGAGCCGAATCTGAGAGTGTCACAGATGAGATCGCGATATCCCATTCATGGGTTGATGAACGAGCCAATAAGTTGGATTCAAAGTTGATGATAAGCTCTAAATTAAGGTTACTGAAATAACAGATGTATTGAGGGTGTGAGCCTCCTTGAATAAGGAGATTTTGAACATTAATTCTTTTGCAGAGGAATCCACTCCATTATCTAAAGTGGGGGTAAAGGAGGAGGTGCTTGGCTCAGAAGAGGAGATGTATTCTTCATCGTCAAATTAAAGATATGTTAAAGAAAAAAAAAGTCAACTGGATATTACTTCCGGAGAAGGAAAGATCATTGAAAACTTTTGAAGGTGGCTACAGCTGCATATATTGCTATGTTTACATTCTTAGCTCGTGCACTGAAATCTCATAGGTGAGATTTTTATGGGGTTTGTTAGCCATTTTAAATTTCTTTCTTTTCTTTTAGTTATATTTTTTTTCCTTTTGTATTACGTTGTTGGAAGTCACCAACCTAGTCTATTGTACTATTTATAATTACAACTAATAAATCCAGCAGATGCTTCTAATATATATATATACATATATATATATATATATAAGAAGCATCTGCTGGATTTATTAGTTGTAATTATAAAGAGTACTAGCAGATGTTTCTAATATATATATATATATATATAAAGAGAGAGAGAGGGAGAGAGAAAGCACTATGTTTTTACATAATTGATAGTATCTTATCTCAATTTTTCACACAATTCTTGCAAATCATTATAGAATTGGAATTGTTTAGATTTTAAGCAGTTAAAGTCATAATATATCTAGTGCTTAAATATGAAGAAAAATGATTTAATGTTTTTAATTTGTTAATAGCATAAAACTCATTTTTATGTGTATTACTCCCCAACCCATCTTTTTTTTATGCATTTGTGCATAATTGAACATTTGTCCCCTAAGTGGTGCATAAGCTCATCATATAATTGGTTGTGCCCCAAGTCTCTTTGTGTGTAGGGTAAGCCAAAAACTTCATATGTTAGATGAGAACAAAATTGATATATTCGAGAAGTATCTCAAGGGAGGGGAGTAGAAATAAATAATTACTCTTTATAGGTTTTTTGTCATCTCTTCTTTTAAGGTAATATTTCTGTATGAATAATTTTGATTTTTGTGAGACTAAGAGGGAAAATGATCCAATAGTAATTATAAAAATGGTCCAATTTTTTGTACTAAGAGCACATTTTAGTTCATTTTTTATAATTATTTATTTAAGTTAAGAGAAGAATATGCCATTACTTATAAAAATGGGTTTCCTAATATTTTGATTATTTTCTGTAAAAAAGTAAGTGATTAGATTGAAATAATTGTAAGGTTATATCACGAGAATGCTTGACAACCCAATATCAATCTTTAGTTTTGATTTGAAATATTGAGTTTGAAAGGAATAAGTAATTCTAAGTTTTGTTTGAAGACTAAGGGGTGGAATCTTACTAATGAAAAGAGAGATATATTTAGGAGTAGAGTTTTTGAGTTTGAACGATGGGATATTAAAGTGAAAACTATTTGAATGTGGCAGCAATCGTTGTATTCTTGAGTTGGCAAGTTCTTGGAGAATCAAGAGAGAGAGCTCATTTTAATAGAGATTCTTGGTGGTGAAAATAAGATGTTCATGAAAAAATTAAAGAGAAATAGATTCTATATAAATAATGGTTTAATTATAAGAATGATGAGAAGTGGATGGATTATAAATGATCTTATCATGAATTTTAAAAAACTAGTTCATAGTGTTAAAATCATGGCTTTTAAATTTTTGTATGAGATAATTAGATACTATCGAGGAGAGACATATTTATATTTTATTTAAGTGAAGTATGAAAAATGCTTATCAGAAAATTCTTTTGAAGCATGAGATTATTAATATAGTTGGGAGAAGTATTTTAATAAGATTTTAATTAAAGTTTTAATAAGAGGATTGAAACAAGTTTGGCAACCCTAAAGATAATGATAAATGCTCTTTTATTTGACCCGTAGGAATTGAGGTTTGGAATACTTTAAATAAAAAGAAGAGTGGTTGTATTTTAATAATTTACATAGAACAACTGAGTAAGATGTGTTGATTGGATGGAGTTTTGCAATATAAAATTCTATAATACTTGTTTTTTATTATCATGCTAAATAAAGGAAATCATATGCAGAATTAAAGATACACAAACCTCTACTTGAATAGTGCTTATCATGTTCTTAATATATAATTTGATTGTTGCAATAAAATTGCAAGCCTTTTGAAATTTAGCCTAGATCTAGTTACAATTTATATATATGTGAATGATTGCAATATGTAAGAATTATGTCCCAAGTGATTATTTCAGGGGACTTTTTTTAAAAATGACTCGAGCCTTTAATGAAAACTTTGTATGGAATAACAAACAACTTTGATCTAGCTTGAAAAATATTGTTTAGTGTAATCAAAAGTTACCAAAAAAGATTCTATTGCTGTTAAAAGGAAGGCAATTTTATTGTAGAATTGCCAAAATAACATATTATGGTTGATGACATGTAAAAATCATTCTCTGAGCCATAGTGGCAATGCATTGACTTGAAACTATTCAAATTAATGTATTGTGATGATCAATGCCTTTTGATTTTTGTAATAGAAAAATCCCGTACACTAAGTTACATTAATGATGTATAAGTGCATATACTCAAATATATTTCAAATTTTATTTGTTAACAAAAGCACAAGTCATCAAGCCATACTTACTTTCATTGTAATATAAATTTATTGAATGATATCCTATTGTATAATATGATGAGTAAAATTAGAAAGAATTTAAATAAATAGGGCATGTGGATGGTTCAAATTAATATGTCAAAAATACATATAATAGTGATAAAGCTATTGGATTGAATAACCTACCTATTAATATGTGTAAATGTATGGGTGATAGACTTTTTGTTCAACATGCTATTATATTAAATTTGAAGAGTAAAAGATGCAGATGAATGGAGTATCGTGCTAACTAGTTTACATGACTAAATTCATTACGCATGAATGTGCAAATAAGGTATGCCTTGAAACTTTGTGAGGAGCGATTTATGACAATCATTTTTTTTTGTCGGGTTGATCAATTATAGAGTCCATACATTTATGTAGAAGTTTGATGGAAAAATTATTAGAGAGAATTTATTCAATGTTTATTGCTTAAAGCCTATGATAAAGTTCAAGAGTAATTCTTTGAAGATATTCTAAAGACAAGGGCTTGTGTGTCTTATATCGAGAATTTTAAAGTCGTGTATACTTGAGCAATTGAATGTGTTTGAATGCGAGGGTTTTTCTCATTTAAATTAGATTATGTCAATGCTTTGCTCCAGCTCACAACTCTCTGCATTAGTTGTGGATGTTCTTACTAAACACATTCAAGAGGAGGTGCCTTGGCACTTGTTATTTAATGATGATATTATTTTTAGTGATAAAACATGTGTTGTAGAGAATTATCTTAGAATCTAAAGGATTTTATTTTAATAGACAAATGAATAAAATATTTTAAAGTTTAATCGTAATAGACACTTAAAATGATGATAACGTCGTCATGTTATTAAGAAAAGCAAGAGATTGGAATATTTGGTGCAACCATATAGTAGTCATGATCCAAGCTTGTTGGATGAAATAGTGTGAAATTGGGGTTGTGTAATAAAAAAACTTTCATTTAAATTTTAGATATAGTTTTATTGAAATATAATACTAGCTATGTTTTATGAACAAAATGTTTTTGGACAAAGCAAAACATAATACTAAATGATACTAAGGTAGATAAGTGGGTATGCATGAGAAGATATGATGAGAAATGAGTTTATTTATAGCAAGGTTGGAGTGGCTATAACTAAGGATAAGTTTTGAGAAAGCTGCCTTAGATAACTAGATCATACTATGCTCGACTCTTCCCCTCCAAATCGCTAAGCTCTTGAACAATTCTTCTCCCCCACTCGACAACCCACCGACACTAGCCTTCTTCCTCTAAGCCGATGGGAACAACTCTGGAAGCCTACAATCGAGATGCAGAAGCCGATGGGAACAACCCTGGAAGTTTGCGCTAGAGATGCAGACGAACGATTCAGAAACCGACGATCTCTTCTCTTTTGCTCGATATTTTCTGCGCTCGACAATTGCTCTTTCTTCTCGCACGAGCTTCTTCGTCCTCTCTCGATCTCAATGCTTCCTCGATTGCTCAAGGTATGAGTTCACTTTGCAATACCTCTGCCTTTATAATTCAAATATAATGTTAAATTCCTCTCAAGGATGAATAAATGAAATTGCATTAGAAGTGTTAACAATCGTTCATTAATCTGTTCACATAAGCACTATCATAATTTCAATATAAGGAGCAAACTGCTGTTTATTTAAATTCATTTTTTATATAAGGTTGTAAGAATAGAATGGTTAATGTTACAATTAACTGGTTGGGTCTAAAGCATTGTAAAATTGATGAATTTCTGATAATAATTAAGATTAAATCAGATGTGATGCAATGGAAATGAAAATTTTTCTTTTGAAATCTAGGGAAAACTTAGGACTTAATAGTTAAACTTACTATAATCATAAACTTCTGATCTCAACTAAATTGTAGCGCATGTCTAACATGATATTTGAGCAATGTAGTTTTCTTAAATACTTAGATTGAATCTATTACTTCTAGTACCTTAGCTAATCCGATTTTAGGAAATTGTAAGAAATACAGATCCTACAAAAACATTGCCTTAATTCTATCAAACTCTAAATTAGCTTAAAAGGTAAAGGATCAGCTAGGAGTTCAACCAAAATATAAAATAAACAGATGCAGCTAACTATAAGAAGATATGTAGTAATAAGATGATTTGTCATTTTCAAGAGCTAATAAAACTACAATTATAACTTATGCAAACATATCAGAATTGTGAGTGATTCTTCTTATTTAAGTCAAACACAAATGATACATTGGATATTACTTTTTTATACTTTTATTTTCTTTTATTACTGCTTAAGTATTACTTTGATCCTGTTGCGTGTTGATATTAAATGCGATATTCTTAATGCCAATGAAATAAAATGATGTTTATGTATCTTGTGAATGTTTGCAACGGGTTCTGAAATGGTGGTTAAAAGCCAAGGATGCGGTCTCAACTTTCAAGAAAAGGAAAATTGCTAACAAATATAGGAAGCTTTGGGTGGAAAGTTTGAAGATCATATAGATTGATACTTATTTTAGAATAAATCTATATGTAATCCATGAGAGAACGATTGTATCTTTATTGTGTTTGATTTCTTTTTTGCATGGAACATTAACTTTTCAATAATGCATATCATTAGATTCAAATCTTTATTTAATGCAACCAATCTCCAGTGAAGGCCCCTTTGCCTTCAGGCCCAGTAGAATTTAAAACGGATAAAATGTTCTGCCAACCCTTTCCTGATGGAATTGTGGGCTTACTTGCCGATAGTTTCTGGAAGAAAAGCCTGTTTTGCCTTGGTTTCGGGTTCTAATGAAGTAAGTAATACTTTACTAATGTAAATTCGAGAATAATGGCAAATCTAAAATTTCATTTTAGCTTTATTTGGCTTTGAGAAACTTTCCCAATCAATAATTTAATCAATATGACGAAAAATGAATTTTAGCGAAAATTTTTAGCTGAAAATGGATATCCGCGGGTAATTACCAGAAATTAAACATAGCGGTATAATTAAGATATTTCTTTAAAATGATTTAGGGTCATTATAATAATATTTTGCAAACTTTAATTGAAAATAATCCCCATTCATTCTCTTATTTCTTATTAACTTTCTTCATCTAAATGTTTCCTATATAAAATTATATTGGAAAATTTAATGAATATGTCAATTGAAGCGCACCAATAAATGGAAATTTGGGTAAGGTACAACTTTTAAATATATACTTATAATAAATATTTATTTTGAAGATAATGTTGTTGGACACATGCTCTTTGGTACACTTTTATCTTTTGACTCGGGTATACATATGCTTATTATGTGCCGGGAGGGTTAGTGTCTTGAACTTATCAGAAATTGCATGCTTTAGTATTCTCGAGCTATTGACCTTAATAATTCTTGATCAGCATCATCTCCTTCCAACTGCAAGATATGATACAGCTGCTGTACTTAATTTGTTTATAATTTATTTTAATTTTTAGGTAAATTCTTTCATATGTTTTTTCAATTACAAGATATGATGCAACTTCAGTTATTTTGGTTTTAATTAACTTTTTACTGGGACCTAAGAAAATGAAATTTGAATTAAGACTTGTGCTTCCAGTTACATGAGATGATGCAGCTGCTGTACATTATTTATTTTACTTTTTGTTATCTTTTTCTACATTAACCCTTCTATGTGCTTTATTATTAGTGTTTTTTGTTTTTGCTGTAATTTTCAATCTGGAATATATATGAATTCCTTGTGAATCAGGTGAAAAAACTTTTGGCTGATGATCCTGGCAACTCAGAGTATGCAGATATGGAGAAAGAGCTTATTGAGGTAAGTTTCAAATGGTTTTACTTTATTGTTCTTTCAGTGATGGAAATTGCTTTGCATTTGAACTTTAATGATTTGATTTCGGTCTTTCAGTGGTCAAGCAAAGTTTTTCCATGCAAAGGCTAAGCTATCTCTAAATGTATGTGAATTTTTTATTTCTACGATGGAGTTGGTATGGACAAAGCATTCTTATTGTCAATGCTTTGAGGAGCAAACTAGATTTTTTTTATTCTTTAAAATATTTAGGGCATCTTTTTTCTTGTAGAGCTGTTCAAAAAATATCTGTGTTGTTAAACTTCTATAAAATTTGTGAAGGTTATGATGAATGCGGCAATCTTATCAGTTTGATCTTTTTTTTTGACGCCTAATCTCTCAAATTCTTGCTTGATAGGTACTTAAAAAAAAAAAGAATAGGGAAGAAGGAGCATTTTTCATTGGATGAATATAGCTGTTGTTAAAGGTCTCAACATTATTGATTGGAAGATTGCATAGTGATCTAAAATATTATGTGGCATTGATTCCTAAATCTGTATACAATGAATATTACTTGTCTATCTGATAAAATGAATTTTGAAATTCATCGATCCTGAGAATAGTTTTTTCAGCAAGGTTTATCATTATGGATAACTTGTCACTAAACAGCTTTGAGCTGATATTTGGAGAAACAGCAGTAAAAATTGTTCTTATCAAATTCGTGAAAGAAAAATCTTGTCTAATTTTCTCTCGGAAATTTATGAAAGTTGCAGAATAAATCTATCAATTTTTGCAAAGATTGATGGTCGTGTGATCTTTTTTCTGTGATCAGAAGTTTTGAGTTTTCTTCCAATATAATAATTCTTTGATTTAAATTAAAGATGGAAAGGTATTATATCTATGTATATAGGATTGAAAGAGTTCAGCAAGTTGATGCTAGACTCTAGCAGTCTCAACCCCAGCTATGGGTAAAATATTTTCCTTGGAATCTTTCTAGATGCCATACCTTTTCTCTTTTATTGAGTCACTACTTGTTAACGGTATTGTGCTTGCTCTCTCTACAAAGTGATTTTGGGAGGATTTTGTGCGATTGAAAGAAATTTTTTATTGAATTCTACATGTGTAAATATCTTACTAAGAGTTCTCTTTTTGATATAGGACTTCACATCTCTAGTATTAGAGATCTAAGCTACTTTATCCAGAGGATATCTCCATCTTTCTTTAGCTGTTCTTTCTTTAGCTGTTCTTTCTTGTTTATATCTAGAATTACCTTTTTGGTAATATTTGTTATCTGATTATCACAGATTTATAGTTTTCTTATTGGAGAAATTCTGTCATGAAAAAGTATGTTATAAGGTTTGATTTATTTTATTTTTTGACTTTTTTCTTATGGAACCTTAAAAGCAACCCATTACACAGCTTAAGATATATCAGTACTTATAATATGAGTTTATGTAAAATTTTGCTATAATACATGGTCATTTCAAATCATTTTTTTATTTTCCTTCTACAATTTTGATTGAACTGTATATTGGGCTAGTAGTTGAGTAGGATATCATTTTTCTTTTAATTTTTTCTTTCTACTATTCTGCACATCAAGAAAGCATCGAAGAACAAATGCTTTGAAAACAAGATAAAATAGCAAGCAATTTTTGTTTAACAATATCTATCAGGACTAATTTTGGTTAATTGCTATAAAGTGATAAAGCTCCTCCTCGCTTTAACTAATGAAATAATTTTTCTCTTCCTGAAAAGCCCACTGACCTATTCAAACTAATTTAGTTTTGTAGTTTTCTTTGTAGCTTTTATTTTTTTCCATAATTTTTAGAACTTTTTATTGTTGACAAGTGGATTTCTCCAATTTTCATTTAAAAAGCTTAATGATGTGCTAGTTTAACTCCTGGGAGATTCCACTAACTTCTCTCTAGAAACAATTAGAGTTGGGTACGCAAGACAGATGCTTGCCATGTTGTCATTTGATCAAATTTAAAATATTCTTTGTGTACCAAAAGGTGAGAATGGTGTTTCATTGGGAAACAGCTCATATATAAAGATAATTTGGCCTTATGAGCTGTTTTCATATTAGAAGAAGACAATTCATGGAAAATCATAGCTTGTTGAGATGGCCGTCACCATTTATCTTGGTTGTTGTGCAGGGATTTGGTGATGGCCTGCCTGCTTGCAAGGATCTGATTCAGATTTGATGGCTTCTATTCTAAGTTTGAAATTTTGTTATGAGCTCTGACATTCATATAACATATGGTATTTTGAGTTTGAGTGAAAAGCATCTTAAATGCAGGTTATCGCACTGACCGAAGAACTCTTGATTACCACAAAACAACCTGACTATTCCAGGGGTGCCACTGAGTTGGAAGCATATGCTTCCCCTTCTAAGGGTACCTCTCAGTCAAAAGCTGTAAGTTTATTATCCTAAGCTTAGCACATTTTCTTGAATTGCAGGTTATTGCCTAGTTTGTTTAACTGCTAATGTGTTGACTATAGTGATGTTTTTAATACTTTTTTTAACTTAATTTTAGGGTTCAAATGGACTTACTGAACAACGTATCGAAGGATTTCACAAGTTTTCTGTTGGCACCAAAGTTCAGGCTGTTTGGAGTGAAGATGGGGAGTGGTATGTTGATTAAAACTTGTATTTAAGAATTTTATGAAAAACTTGTTATCAATCATTTTACCTTTTTTGTGTTTGATTAGTTAAATATTCAGGTATGATGCAACTATTGAGGCTTTCACTCCCAATGGATTTATCGTTTGCTATGATGGATGGGGGAATAAGGAAGAGGTAAGTTTATTTGTTATCACTTGCTTAAATTTATCAACGATGACAGTTATCCAGCTTCCAGATTTTTCATATTTTCACTACCTATCGCCATGTTTAGGCAATTATTGTGGAAAGATAATTTACTGGTGCTTCCATCACTTTACATTATTAATTATTCATTAATAATTTGAATATGAACATATGTGTTATCATCAAATTTCTATGATAACTTATGGCACTAGCGCAGTACTAATGTTCTTGGAAGAATAATCTCAATATGCTTGCATGCATTAATAATATTTTGAATAAATAAAGTTGTATATATGTCACATGAAACTCAATTGTTTTCAAATCAAGCATGAAAAATCAAACTGCTGAACCCATGTTTCATTATTTTAAATTGCTTTAGTCATTGTAAGTTTTTTCTTGTAAACCTTATAACATTGTTTCTCTTTTGTAAATGTTTTTTGATTATTCATGTACTTGACTTTTTGGAAGCTTTTGTGGGAATGTAATGGTGCCCTTATGCTTAGGTGGATCCCTATAATGTCAGGCCAATTGAAGTAGAAGTGAATGCTTTGCTTGAAGCAGAAAGACAGGCCGAAGCAACAAAACAAGCTATTAAAAGAAAGATTGCACAAGCTGCTGTAGTGGACCTCCAGCAACGTATGATACCTCAAAAACTGCGCATTGAACCCACTGACCCTGAAGATGTGGTATGTACTGCTGTTAGACATTTTTAAGGTTGATATTGGCTATGAAATATTTTTAACCCTTTGATGTGCACATCTGTTTTCAAAATGGCTTATAAGATAGTGCATTAAGACGATGTGTTTCTTCAAATTTCTATCGTTGTTAAGCAATTTTTGTTTTGTTGGCTTAATTCAAGTTTATCAAAAAAGTATTTTGTAACTGTCTTAAGATACTAATTATATTTAGATGTGCTCACATATTTGACTTGTCGGATTGATTTCTTTGACCAAGCATGTTTTATGCTGAAGTTTCCTACCTATGGCTGAGTATAGTGATTTTCTGACATATTTTAGCTCTCCATAAATTTTTATTTTTTTGGCTGAGCTTTTTTGGTTTTAATTTTTGAAAAATTTTCAAGTTTGATATGGATGAAAATTTAATTTTCAGAAAGCTGCTAAGCGCAAGAAAATTCATGCGTTCAAGTCAAAAGCTCGTATTGAGCAACTTGAGGTTGTGCAGAATAAGAGGCAGAATTCTTGGCAACAATTTCAATCTTCAAAAGGGAAAACTAAAAAGGTGGTATTTAAACCTTTATAATGTACTTACTTTTTTAAGTGTATTTGAGAATGCCTATCTAAGCAATAATGTTATGTGATTGTGCACAATGGAGATAAAGATTTCTTGCTGTTTTTTTGCTGTTCTATATGTAACCAATAGAGTTTTACTGAAAATTATATTCTGCACTAAATGTTGTGAGGCTTGTTCTAGCACACTGAGTGATAGATTCTTGATTGCATCCGATTATTTATCATGTAATTGATTTGAGTACTCAAGTACTAGAATGGCATGCAAAATATTACTCTTGGCAGGGCAATTTGTGATGGAAAAGCCTTGCCCTCATTTATTATTATTATTTTCTTAAGATTTGACGCAGCTCCCATGGGCTACGGCGGGGGAGCTGTAACAGAACCTTTATTGAGATTGTGGAATTGTAAAAAAGAATCGTATTACAGAATTACATGCAGTAAAATGTGTGACAAGTTTTAGGAGCATTTTGTGTCTAAGTAATTAGTTATTACTCATGAGAAGATTTGTGGTGTTGTGATTTTTCCGGAAATACAAGTGCATTTGACAAACACGTTATTTAATAGAAATGGAAAGGGAAGGAAACCCACTATTCATTAAAATCTTGCAATAATTTGGCCTAAATAGGTGTGGTATCTTACGTCTGAAAGTTTCCTCTTTACATATCTAAAATTCAAAACTTAATAATTTTCATCTAAATCACCTAAATTTTGTTTTTATAATTAAAATAGCTCAGTTCCCCAATGAGTTTGGAAGGGCGTTCACTTCTACAACATGGGATATAATGAAAGATGTAATTTTGTATTTACAATAAGAAAATAATTTACATACTTATTTATAAATATAAAATCTAGAGCTTTCCTTGATTGATAAAATCATATAAATCTGAGTATGTAATGTTCAAGTCCAATGAGCAGAAAAGAAAACTAACATAATCTGCAAAAATTGAAAAATAAAATTATCTTGTCCCCATTAAAGAAATATTAGTAGCCCATAGAACTTGTATTGCGATAAAATTCTATTCTGGTGTAGGGCGTGTTCATGAGGCAATGATTCTTCATTTAGCCTGGAAGATTCTGTCATAATGTTAACAACTAATTACATAACTGACCTAATTAAGTACATCCACTTATTAAAATACAAATGGTATTGCATGAGACATGCAGCACAAACAGCAAAATGAATGAAATTCAAAATCATTAATATAACAACAATTGTAAAACAGAATGGAGACACTTAGACTACTTGCTTTATTAAATCAACTATCAAATTGTGTGAGTGATAGTTATAGTTAGAATAAAATTATAAAATTAACAACATTTTTACCACAATGTTATTTATTTTTGCACTTTCTTGAGTCATTTATTCATTTCAAGTTATTTGTTTTAGTATTATTTTGATATCTCAAGCAAAATTTTTCATCATCATCATTTGGGATATCATAATTTCGGTAGCTATTTTTATACTGCCATATAGTTAAACGAATTGCACCATTTATCAAACATAGCTTATTTATATTGTTCATACTTATTATAAAATTATTAGCTATCCAGCATGTTCAGCAACTAAACAAAGTTTGGCAAATACTCTAAAGCTGGTATACGTTCTTAGTTTGCAAATTATAGATTTTTCATTTATTTACAATTAAGGAACTATGCATCAAATCAATGCATGCCTTTATGAAAACAAAACATTAATATGTACAATAAATCTCTACACATAATTACTAGAAAAACTGAAGCCATTATTTGATTATATATATGATCAAATTTAAAGGTATACAAAGAAATCATATTGCAAATATTACCGTTAACACTCAAAACTAGGAAGTGCATATTTATTTTTTAATAAATAAAAGGCAACTTTGAGATGTGGAGAATAGATATATCAAACTCAAATTCATTAGAACAACTTATTAGTCTTAACCTCAATTCCCGGATAACATACCAGAAATGCTTGGAAGGGATTTCATTGGTATAGGCAGCCTTTTGCACTCCAGTCTGGTGTCATTGCCCAACGGGAACATGGAGTAGTTGTCTCCATCACCAGTCAACAACTATGAGAACTCAAATGTTGTCCAAAAGGTCTTAGTGTTCAATGTTTTTCTGTGGCAAACCCTGCCAAAGTTCGTCAGTGATGTCATATGCGCACAACAATCAATTGCTTTCACATTTCCTTAATTTGCCTCCGCCCACTACCTGTTATAGAGATTCCATGTTTTTCAGAAAAGCTGCTATGTTTTAGCAACAACTTTAACAATTGTAATTAGAGCTGGTTTTAAGTTGAATTTGAGTAAATTGGGCTGACTCGAATTCGACGGGAGCTCTCGAATTAAGTTGAGCTGATTCAAAATAATTCAGTTTTAAATCGAGCTTGAAATTAAGTTAAAGTTGGCTCAATTTCTTAAAAGTAAAATTTTAATTTTAGTCTTAAGCTTCCAAGCCAAACTAAGCTTGAGTGTATGACACGATTCAACAGAAAATGTTCAAATTAATTTTGATTTGAACTCATAATCTCTCTCAAACAACTAGAATAGGCATTTTGTTCCGTATATTTGTTATTAATTTCAAGTTGGTTTGAATCATAAATTGACCTAGTTAACCTTGATTTGAAAAGTAAAACTAATCATAAACAAAACAAAGCACAAAACTATGTTTAACAAAAATTAATTTAGAATGAATGTCTAAAAGTTAGGGACTACTACAAGAGCCTAATCTAAAGCCCAATAAAGGGTTCATATATTTGGCTTACGGTATATATTTTGTTTTAATTGATTTAGAATTGATTATATATTTTTTTACCGCACATATTTGGTCAGCCATGTCATGAGAGAAATATTTAATTTGAGTAGTTGGAGTTATTCTCTCACTAATTATCAATTACCCATATTTTCCTCTAAAATTTCTCTTCCTATTTTTTCTCCAAAACTCATAAGGCAAGAGATTTGTAATATATATATAAGTATGAGTTGAAATGTATTGTAATGAAGTAACTTGAATGAAAAAATTTTGTGGTGAATTGTTCTCATTGCTTGGTGCTTGGTGGTGTTAAGTTTGTTGATTATCTTTGATGAGTTAGGTTGTTATCTTATATCTTTTATGTTCTCATTAATTTTTTATACTCATAATCTCAAACCATTCACACCTCTTCTCCAACATCTTAAGTATCCTTTAAATTTATCAAATCATTATCTAAACCCTCAAACATACTCCAAACTCCACCATAACTTCCACGACCAAATCTGAAAACAGCACGACCTAATCTTATTCCCTAACTCTCGACACCCATCTAAAACCCAGCAAATTTAGTCATCTACTACAGATCCAAACTACACATCCTAAGCTATCTCTATTAATTTATATCCAGCCCTTTAACTCACCAAAATCTCACATACAAGAGATATTTTGAATCAGCCAAAACTAGTCCTAATTTAGACTAATCTTAGTTTCTTTTTTGATAGTTCACTCTAAACCCTTAACCAACTCATCACAAATTTCAGAAATTATCCTTAGATATTACTCTACTTATTCATATTTTATTTGAATATTTAATTCACCAAAAAGGCAGCCCCCACCATCACAAGGCCTGACAACTGTTAAACATCAATAGATATGATCATGAGAGAACTTTAAAATGAAGGAAAAGTTAATTTGATCGAACATGTGATAAGATTTCGACCAATCAATCGCTCCCAAATGACAAAGAGGCAGCCAAATTCAAAACGGGCCTTGACATAGACGGGAACAATGAATTATCAACAATTGGCAAAAAAGACAGACCCGAAGTCGAAGTGACATAACGATCTCGATACAGGAGGACCATCCATGCCTTTATTGCACTAAACAATTGACAGTGCATGAGATATCAAATGGTTAGATTCCACCGAAAGCATTCGAGGATGACGCCCGGAGCAAACATGCGCGATATGAAACATCCCTTCTATACACATTTATTCATGTTATATTTGAATTTCCTGGGTCAAATTCATCTTTAATACCAAAGTCAAAATGTATTGTAATCCTGACGTAATATAATGATATTTTTTTGTACATGTAGATTGGATTTTTCTCAGGACGCAAACGGGAAAGCATATTCAAATCTCCTGACGATCCAACGGGCAAAGTGGGGGTGACTGGCAGCGGAAAGGGGCTGACGGAATTCCAGAAGAGAGAGAAGCATCTCCATCTCAAGGGTGCCGCCGCAGATGCTGAAGACGGGCTCTGATCTCTCTATTAATTATGTTGGTAGTAAATCTTGAGTTTATTGAAGCAGATGCTTTTATGAGATCAGCTCCGAGCTTTCTGGCCTTCTTTTTTATGAAATAGTTGTTTTATGCTGAACAGTTTGTTAACACAAGATTTAATAGGTTTATTTTTTGATGATCCAAGAATGGTGCTACCATATTTGTACAAGTCTGATGGGGCTCTCTTTGGAATGTATTATTTTTTTGGATCAAGTTGATATGCATTTGGTTAAAATGTCCTCTGGCTAGCAGCTTGATATTATTGTTATAACAATACATGACTGATATTCATATTTACTAGTTAAGATTTGTTCAATTTAATTCCACAACTATTTAATAAGTTTAATTTAGAGATTGAATCAATGGGAAATTTTTTCTTGAGTCGCTCGGAGAAGAAGCTGATCTGGAATGCGGGAGGGGGCCAGCGGGATTTATTTTTAAGCTAATGTGTTCTGTTGATGTTAATACGCTTAGGATGTGAAGCCATTCTATAACTTTAGTTTTATCATACGGCATGCTTCGCCTGAAACATCAATTATTAGAATATATGTTTTTAATAGACATCAAGTCAAAAATATATTAATCATAATTTATTATGAAAAAAAAAATTTTATATTTTTAAAAATTATTTTAAAGATGTTTTTTCTCTACATCACTCATTTTAAAATTTTATTTTTATTAATATTTGAAAAGGTATAAGATGAACGGAAGCATCATAAAAATTCAACAAATGACGATTAATTCTTATCTATAAAAAGTATTAAATTGATTCTCCATAACCCCCTAATGTATGGTGATAGATGTGGTCTTACATAAGCAATTTAATGAGAAGAACTTATTTTATCCAACAATAAATGGATGGATTAAAAGACTTGCAACATACAATGTCTAAATTTTTCTTTCACCAAAAATAAAATAATACACAATACTCAAAATTATAGTGCATACATTTAAGAACATAGCAATTATCGGCACCAAATATCATATAAACTCTTCATGCAGAAATCATGCCTCTTCCGGACTGATGCAGAACACTCGTGATCCGATGTGCTTTGCGAGCAGCCCGGCCTCCTTGCAACCAGAGAAAAAAAGTGCCTCCGCTCCACCGATCCTGCGCCGCCAGCTCATCATGAATACAGGAGGCTGTAGCCATAGCTGTTCTCCTGCAAAAAATAACAAATAAAATAATAAAAACTAGAAAAAATCATAGAATGAACACAATTTCAAAATACTTGTAACATGTAGGATTTGAACTCTTGACATATTAAAAATTATAATTTTAGGATTCCAACAACCAAACTACAGCACCACACAAATAATAATACTTTAAGTTCATGCATTATTGCTTGTGGGGCTTGTGTACCTACTGGAAAAAAGAGACTTACCTGATGTAGTAACAATGCACCTTAGCCGGGAGCTTCCAGCTGCTTCACTGTTGATATTTCCATTCTTGTAGTTTTTGAGAAGAAAGGACAGTGTTTTGATTAAGTTTGGGTACTGCTTCACATCTAAATATCAGGAATTTTAAGCCACTTAAGTATAAATATATAAGCTATGGTTTTACCCTGAAAAACAGATAATTATTTGCATGGCACTCAAATCTTAGGTTTATACACAGCTCAAATGCGCAAATACGAAAGAGTTTTATTCACTCGCAACAAATTGGGTGATAATTCGTAATTTATGAGAGAATTTAAAGGTGTCTGAAGTTCATCGAAAAAAAAAACTTACATAAGAGGATGTCACTGGCCATGATTAGATCCCAATCTGGTTCTGTAATTGGAAACGATTCTCCCCATGTATCTGAACAGTAAGAAAAGGTGGACCTTAAGCATGAAGTGTAAATTGGAAAAAGAAAAGGTGGTCTAGATCCTTTTAATCGAAAGTGGCGTTATAGTGCCAATCATTTTTGAAAATAATCACTTAAGGAGATGGCATATTCAAGAATAAAAAAAGATATAATTTCATACACCTTATGTGCAGGCCCCACCATACATACTCAAAAGTCCTCGCATTATATAATAAAAATGTTAAATTTTTGGAGAAACATTTTCATGACTTTTTTAAAAGTGCATGAAAACAACGTTTTTTAAGCAATAATCAAGATTAATTAAGATGTAACTGAAATATTTCACTTTTGATTACTTCTATAATAAAGCATTCATCAATATACACAAAGCTGCTAAATCCCATAAACGTATTAATAACAAATTTTTTAATACAAACATATAATATAACTCACAACTTGAAAATACAACTCACCATAATCTCCTAAAGGTGATCAATAATTTCTCCAATTTAATCTTCCAACATATTTATTCATCAAGCAAAGCACTCCCAGTATATCAGCTAACCTAATGCTTGGTAATTCTCAATTAATTAGGCAGAAGTACGTAAAACTTAAGATAAAACTACAGCATTCATTCTACAGGTAATTTTTTGCATATATTACATAAATTGATGTCCAACTCAATAGTCGTCAACCCATCCTTAGTAGACCTCCGTATTCCTTAATGTGCACTAACACTACTTGTACACGTTTACAATATCAGCCCCCTCTATCATGAACCTGCCCACACATCAATTAGTCGGTCACAAGCGGCATTATGATAGTAATTCACATGCAAAGCTTAGCTAAAAAAACTAAAGCAAGTACGTAAATTGTATAGTTGGCAAAAGTCTAAGAGTGCTCAAATAGTAAAACATTAAATTCTACATACTCGATGTCCCCACAATTAAAATGTAAATTAAGAATACCTACAAAACAATCTTCCTCAATCAGTAGTTAATAAAATTTTGGGAAAATTTTGATATTGGCAATCATTACATTAATTGCTCTAAAATATAAAATAATGCCATTTATTTATTCATAATAGAAAATTACAAATTTTAATAGATTTAATGTAATTTAATAAAATATATTTTTTCGTTAAATAAAAACATATGATTATTCATAATTTAACAGTTTATAAAGTTATCATGGTCTAGAATTTATTGAATTCTAAGCTTATAATCAAAGTATAGCAATCACTCTAAAACAGAAAATTGGGTTTCTTAAGCATTGATCAAAGTTCAAATTTCACCCTAAGATTTAAGCATTTAAGTACAAGGTTTTCTGATCACTGAAGTTTAAAGGTGTAATTCAACAGTAAGAAAGGTATCTAAAGCTTAATTATTCCTGTCCTAAGGTGTAAGAAAACACATTATGGTTTAAAACATATTCTAAGACATCTATCAATTAAGTTAAGACAGACATGCCATTACAAGCAAAGTAGCTGAACTTTATTTACTTATGGTTAATCTTAAGGTCATAATAACTTCATAAAGAATAACAGAGAAAAAAATCATCAGGTTGAAAGTTAAAATTGATTGAAGAAATACTTAGAAAAAAAGGCTAAAGTTAAATTATTTAATTTAGGAGAGTAGAGTGTTATGAAGTTATCCACCTTGGAAGGTTACAAGTTCTGATCACATGGCACACCTATGTTCTGCTTACTGTTTTAGATGATCAAATGCGTTAATAAATAGCAAATTAACACTATAAAACATTACATATTAAAAGTGAGTGAAAGAAAATGTGTTAAGCCTCCTAAAGGCTAAGTAGAGTATAATCATCATTCAAACATGTCTCAATAATCACATCATGCAACCTATATCAATATTAATTCAATCTTTAAATACAAATCAGAGAATAAACATGGTGTTAAAAGATGTTTAAACATCTAAAACTAGATTCAAAAGTGTTAAAAGGATGCCTTCTATAGAGTGGAGTATTTCAGCTTTTGGTGAGATCTAAAATTCCGTTATAACATACTTATATAATGCAGCATACATAAATATATATTATAGATATAAAATCTACATTATTATAAATTTACACCTTAATCAAAGAGTTTAACCTTCAACTTGAACTCCAACAATGATCCCAACCTTGCCAACAAACTCAGTGTATTGATGATCACTCCACATTTATTTACATGTTGCTTTTGTATATATCAAGTTATCGATCTAATCAAAATTATATCCGTTAAATCTAAATGGTTTGCTTTCCAAATATTTCCTAATTAATGGCAAGCACGTCCTACTTTGTTTTCTACATAATCCACCAAAATCTTAAGTATAATCCTCATTTATTTATAATTTTAATGTTTTGAATAATCAACTAAGCATTGGATTAAACCCTAATCTTCCCATTTATGTTGAATTTTGTTGAAGAATAATTGTTCTGGAGATCAACCGTTTCAAACTTTTAGATTTCAATTTAAAGTCTGCTGCAATTATAATTTTTATGTTATAGTTAAATAAAATTTATTTTATCATTTAATAGTTCAACATTTAATTTTGTGGTAGAAACTTATTTGATATTGTCCAAAATCTAATAAAGTTCACCTCATGGTTCAACTTATTTATTTTTTAATTAATATGAGCCGCATATGAATGTCTCTACATATTAAAATAAGGATAAACAAAAGATTACTTTTTAAACTACAAGATATTCATCAACATATATTTAAATATAATATCACATTATGTAGTATGACTCAATTTTACATGTCAAATAATCATTGTCAATTAACTAAGCCTATGAAAATAAATTAATGCAAATATCAATATTTATGAATATGTTAAAATATGTATATACCCATAGATCAAAATGCACCATGTGTTTTTTTTTAAGTATACGTTGTAGAAACATGTGCGCATATTATTTTCATGAAGAAATCTTCCCTGGAGTTAGAATTGTCTCTAGTTTTGGAAGGGCTTTTCAACGCAGGTTTGTGAGATGGTAGGTTACTCAACTTTATTATACTCCATCCGCAATGCAAATAATAACAAAAAATGGGTAACAAGTGAATTAAGAATCTAATTTTCATTGTTAATACATGTTCATATTATACCTATTTCAGTTTGTTGGTTATTTATTTCTGGTTGCGAATCACTCTACTTATAGCATTTACTGATTTGAGCCTTCTTGCATTCTAATTATTGAAGCATTCATACTATCTTCATTTTATTATTGATTATTAAGTAAACAATATAATGATTTATTCTATTTTATTTACATTTTAAAAATCAAGATTAGATGGCTGATGAATTTAGTGATATAACACTCAGTCAGTGCACATATTTTTACTTCTTTTTCATTCTAACTTTTCTTTTTTATGTATGTAATATCTGCATTCTTATCATTCATGTAATGAAAAGCTTCATTAAACATAATTAACTTTAATGTTTTGAATGTTTAATTGACTCTTCTTAATATTAGTGTGGCATGTTTAAATATGGCTTTAACTGTTTAAATGTTAAATTCATTTTTTGTCATCCCATCTCCATCTCCATCTCCGGACACTTATTGTCCGGGTAATGATAGAGGACTCTCTTGCTGACAAAGGGATGCGAATTTGAATTTTTGCTTATCCATTAAATTGACTTTGAAGATGCTAATCTTCTTTTCACATTTCTCTTATCTCAAATATGTACAAGGTACCAACAACTCTTTCGATATTATGCTCTGCTATACTCTATCAAATACGTAAGCATTAGAAGTATAAAGGAAACATAAGAAAGATTCAGGTATTTGAGATACTTTTTCTTGTATTCTAGTTGGCATAACTAAATGGAAAGAAATAAAAGATGCTTCACAAATTAAGCAAAACAAAAAACATTGAAAGGTTTAACACCATCTTTAAAGTTTGTTTCAAGATAAAGAATTGTAACAAGAATCAAGTATTTCTATTAGCTCATATTAAGAGAACCAGTAGTCTAACTGTAAATTCATTAACCTTGTCTTACATTGAAAATTTCTTTTATGCTGTCTTTGTGAAGTCATTTTCATATTTTCTTAGCATTGGCTATAATTTGTTTTCCGGCAACCTCAAAAAATTGTTATTGATGTAGTGTGACGGTGTTCTTCCCCAGCCATTTCATTTAAGAAAAACAACTCTTTGATGTGCAACTCACAAAACACTTGAAGGGACTAATCTTTCCATCAGGGAATCAAACGATCTTAAATGATCGAACATATTAACAGGTGAAAAACCATGATTAAAGCCTTTTAATTAAGAAAAATTAGCACAATGGCTAAACAGAAACACATTGTAAATGTAACGATGAATGAACAAAAAACATGTGGTTAAGCTTAATTGTGGAATGAAAGTAACAAAATTTTACGAGAAAGCATAGCTTCATTTAATAAAGGATCTCTCTAGGTAATTACATGCTCTATATTAGATCTAAATATCAAAACCTTGGTCTAGACCCTATAAGGATAGCAGATAGCTCAAAGTTGTGCAGTACATAGTTGAATGAAATGATCTTAAGATTTTAGTGGATCACTAGATATTTATTACTTAGAGAAGCATTCACATGATTGTATTTATGATGTACTGCATCCATATGTGCCAGTAACACAGGTGATATATAAAATAAAGAACCTTGTAACGCGCAGAGGTTCCCAGAAATATATACCTCAACAAAAGGAGAAATCTCACAAATTAAGGATTAAATAAAAATCATTGGCATGCTTAATTACAGAAAAGAACTTACGTCTAACATGTGGTAACACCTTTAATTCATTAGCTTTGCAATTATAAGCGATGTTTTCTTCCACTTCCTTGTCATCAAAATCAGATGTAGTAATGTCAACTCCAAAAGATCGTTTGATGAAAATGGCCAAACCACCAGTTCCACTACAAAAGAGACACTATTTCAGAATACTAAAACTAATAAACCAAACAAACAGATGAGAAATTTGTTTTTCATTAAAAATAAGCATAAATTAATGGACAACACCAACAGACACTAAAGTTCACTTCCTATAGTGCAAGCAATGAAAAATTTGAATGCATAAATATATAGAGCCAATTTAAAGTCATAATGTTATCATTGTCATGAAGACTACAGCCCACATTAAGTTAAGGGTTGATCTCTGTATGCTCACTTCAGTGTTGTCTTCACATTCTAGGGATGGGAGTAAGTCATATCTTCTTGGTGCTGTTGCATTTGTCACCATAAGCGAGTGGAATCTTAAATGTTTTTTTTTTCTTGTTAGCAACCGCAGGTATGGCCGTATGAGAGGCTAAACTACATGTTTGGAGGAATGCATGGCAAAGGCTAAATTTGCAAGTAAATGTATTCCCCATACATGCAACCGTTACACTTTGTCTAGCAAAATCTAAACTTCTTATTACGTAAGTTGTACAAAAAACAATATGCAAAACTACGGTTTATGAGAAAAAAACTTGGGAGTATAATTTGCTAAAATGAGTGAGTGCCTTGGGTATTATTAAGAACGCCACACGCTTTTAAACATGCTGCTTCGCTTTTGAAGTGTAACCGCAACTTTGTGAGTCGCATCTAAGAAAGTCACTGTTTCACAAAAATCCTTTGCAATGCTAAGAAAAGTAAACTCAACAACAGTTTTAAGTTGCGATGGGGAGTTAGAATATTTGTCAAGGTAAGTTTCTTGTCGAAAGATTAATAAAGAAGCCTGAGCTCTCAATCAACAATAATGTCTTGAGATCTTCTCAACAATGTAATTGTTACCTATGTAACAATTTCAAAAAATATTCTTAAGAAAAATAAGTTTTATTAGAATATTATAGTAATAACAAGACTAAAAACTAGCCAAAATCATTGTGTTATTAGATGAGTACTTGGTTCACTAAAGCATGCTTTGCTTTGCACTTTATACACTAAAATGAAAAAAAGACTATTATGCTTAGCATTGCGCATTGCCTTTTGGAAACAACAGAGAATATAAGCACTGCAATTCAATTTTATCATATTGATATAAACTAAATTATGAGGTAAGAATCTTGGTGTTGGAAATAAAGTAGTCAATGCTAGCCAGTTTAAATGTTAAGAAATGATAAAGTTTAGGTGGTTTATAACAAATCAAGCCTTAAATATGGTTTTTCATTAAACGAGTGGAACCTACCAAAAAAAAATCAATAGACAAACAGTCAAAGATGCACCAATAGGACGAGCAGCTAATGATACAATAGAATTAGAAGGGAAAAGAAATACACAAGTGGCTGTTTAATTAGTTAAAAAAAATTATCCCCAAAAAACCAATTACAATGTAAAGCATTTTTTTATATAAAATAAGTACTGAACAATGTTTACCTATTTATTTTAATTTTAAATTGGTGGCATGTGATAATAAACACAAAGAAAAAGAAAAAGCCTAACAAAATCACGACCATCAAAAGATGGTGAAGCCCAGCAAAGGGCAGTATAGCCTAACGAGGGGTAGCAATTCTTGATGTAGGGTGGCAAAGTCAGTTAGGGACAGCAATGCCCGTCGAGAGGTACAGAAGCATGACATTACAAATACCCCCATTGCTTAACCAGTAAATGTCCTGCACATGGCTGCAGAAAGGCTGCTGAACTACTAGCAATGCCGGCTGGCATAGGGTTGGCAATGTGACAGGATAAAACTGCAAGGTGGTGATGCAAATTTTTTTCATGTGAGACATTAAAATTTCAAAATGGCCTGATTTGTGGGCTAAAAGGGATCCTAAGAGTACGAGTCTTAGGTATGGCTGGCAAAAAAGCTCTCGCTCAAAATCAACTTTTATTGAGCTCGAAAAGAAACTTGCATTTTACAGGACTATTTATAGAAACAAGCTGAATAGAAGAACATAAAATTTAATTAAGCTTCTTAACGCCAAACACAAATTGCACAACTTGTTAAAGGCTAAAACAAAATTATTAATATTTATATTCTTGCATGAACATTTTTATTTATATATTAAACGTTCAATTTTATGTTTAAAAATATACTGATTAAATTTTTTAATAATAAAACTTTCACTTCACTTGTACAATTTTAAAGGGATATAAGTTTAAGTTAAATAATATTGTAGATAATAAAAACTCAAATTTTAATTATTAAATATACAAATATCTAAAATTTGTGTTATGTACATTATTTCTTTTAATATCAAATTAGATAAATTATATTAAAATGTGTGTACATATATATATATAGTATTTAACATTATTATATTTTATAATTTAATAATATTATGAGTGCATGGCAGCCTTTTAATAATTTCAAGGCTTAAGAATAGCCAAGAACATTGTGATATGTAAAACATAAAATATTTCATCAAAATCCATTTTTTTATTTACTCATTTTGTTGATTAATATTCATAAAAATGTCTTACTTTATCCGGAACATGTTCAACTTGTTTTTGGCTTGACACTACATAAGCTAAACACAAAGTATATTTGTAAGCTTGTTAAGAAACTTTAGATTGTTCATGCTCAATTTGATAATTAATAAACCAAGAATGAACATAGTTGCTCGCTCGTGTTTGGCTTGTTTGACACCCCTATCTATGAGAGAATTTAAGTCCCCCAAAATTTGATTTTGCTCTCATTTTAATTCAAACCATACACTAGAAATTTAGTTTTATCCGTACTAGCTTCATTCCCAAATTGCCGCAAACCAAACACCTAAAACTTTCCAGTCAAATTGTTAGACAAAATATTTTTCCCAATTTATAGTAACTTTTATAGAATCAACAAAAATGAGGATTAAGAAAGAGAAGCACAACTGATAATAGTACCGCTACTGAAAATGGAATCCGTTGCTACAATCAGGGTTTGATAGGAAGAACCAACAACTTCTAAACCAACTTGCAACTGATTTCCTATATGTACTTTCTACACTACCCAAAACACACATCACACTTTCATTGAATTATCTTTTGCTTGGCAACTCAACACTTTATTTGCATAACTACAGTAAGATAAGGAAATTTTCTCAATTAATGAAATTAAATTATGAAGGCAATCCACATGAGGAAAATGTATTTACCAAGCACCTTCAACCAGCAAATGCTAAAATAATTACAACTGTAAAACCACTTATGCATGCAATGTTTCCAAAATACAGAACTTCTGCAGGCAAGTAAACATTAAATAAAATTCTTATTTGCCTTTATATAGTACGCTAACTAACCTTCCCAACTCCAAGATGCGTTGTCCTTCTAGAAAAGATTGATTTTGACTCAACCACTCGCAAAATGCAAAAGTACCTGGCCAAAGTAAATTTGCATTGTACTGATGAAATGAAAATTCTCGAATAGTAAGCACCTGCATGTACAACAGCATGATAAAATTCATTGCAATAGTTAGTACGCCTCAATACAGATTCGTAACTACTGCTCCAATTAGTTGAGACTTACAATAATTAGAAGTTCTCAGTTTGAATTTAGGATGCGACATGCAAACTTTGAAAACTCGAGATAATGGGTCTTATGGCCTTAGTCTTTTAAACAAAGTGGCCAAGGTTTAAAATGTGCTTTAAGCTTTTGGATATTTGTAGAGATTAGATCATACAACTTAATGTCATTTCGGTTGTGATAGATTGAATTATTTGGGTGTAGACACTTGTATTGATTTGATTAAGAACTGTTAGATCTAGTAGTAATCAATTAATTTAAGTTAGCGTAACTCAACTATGATTGTTTATCTCAACTAGAAATCATTCATTTAGACATACAATGATTTGAATGGACTTAATTGGATCCTCCAAGTATCAAATCTTCCGGCTCAGATCAATGATGCCTTATGGCTTAGATGAATCAATCTTCTGATTTAGGTAAAACAGATCTCTTGGCTTAGGTTATTTGATCTTTCAAAGTTTAGAACATTGAGTTTCCTAGGGTCAATTGGATCGATAAAGTTTAGACATTTAACTTAGGTTAGCTCAATATAAAATCAATTTGATCAAGGAGTTGAAATATCTAACATAGGTTTAATCCAACTTAACATTAACTAGATCAATTAGGTTTTTTAAATAATTAAAAAAATTTAACTAAGATCATATAGACCTACAAATCAAGCACCTAAGCATTTAACTAGAATCACGTAGATTTGTTAAGTCATATATTGTTTAACCTAGGCTAACTCAACTAAGACCATTTAGATCTATTAGAAATTAAACAACCAAAGTTTTTTGTTTGCTCTTTAGCTTTGTTAGGTTGCTGTTTGATTTCCTTTCTTACATCTTTTAATTCCTGCATATATCTATTATACATGCACTTCCTTGTTTTATATATAGGTTACAGTTTGCACATGGAGGAACAAGCTTTGCAAGCCTAAGAATCAAAATACGCATTCAAATAAGGCTGTTTTGGGAGATTTGCACTCATGGAGATTGGCGAGAGCCTTGAGAGCAGTGGACATGGAAGCAGCAAACTTTAGGAGCAACACATTGCATTTAATGACGTGAAGGCCTTGTATGATGAGATATGAGCTTTATGAGACATGTAATAATTTATAAAACAATATGAACAATCGTTTAAACACTTGCATTGTTTACTTGATATAATCCTTGGCACAAGTTCAATTGTTGAATTTAGGCATAGTATGCACGAATATAGCACTTTTGAGTGACCAAAATGAGATTCTCAAACTCAAATAAAGTGTTTAGACTCAAGTGTCATATTAATAATGTTTGTTAGTGTACATTTGAGATACTTAATTAATTAATTAAATTATTAGCTGACTCAATTGAGCATCAATTTAATTTCAATGGTTTAATGTTCATAATATCAATTTTCTTTGATATGGCTAATAAATTAATCAAATCAATTACATTTAATTAATTAATCCTTTAAATTAATTTTAAAATTAATTAATTTGTAAGTTTTGTCCATACAACGACATGTATTTTATTTTATTTTTTTTGCATAAAATCAATGGCAAAACAGCTCAAAATTGCGTTGAAAAGTGTTCATTGTGCCAGAATCTAAGATAAACAGAGGAAGTTTAATTTTTTTGATAGACTCTAAGACCAGCATTTACCAATATTTTTCTTAGCTCGCTCTAAGGGCAATGGATAGTGAGGTATTCACCTATGATTTGGGAAAGATCTACTTGGGCATTTTAGAAATTTGAAATTGTGTATTTGAAGTGAAGAATGCCTCCAGTGTTTATATAAGCAAAGGGGACAAACCATACATGTCCGATTTAGAGAGGCAATTATGAGAACTAGTAGCTATGTGTGAGAGAGATGTAACGACCCAAAGTCGTTACTTTGCAAATTAGGTCAAAATTCCGACTCAAAAATCAGGATCCCAAAGAATTTCGAATTAAGGCAAACAACAATACCCTTAGATGAGAATATATTTTTGGATCAAAGTGCTCTAGTTTGAAAAAAATCCGGATAACGGAAACTCCCGCTTTATTTTTCTGAATTTTCTTAAATTCAGTAAAATCAAGAACATTGAAATACATGTCTGAATTCATCGATTTTCATGTCGTTATGTTAAGAATATTATTTAAAAGCTGCTCATGAAGTTTCATCAATTTTGAATTGTCGATTTAACCTAAATTAATTTTTGAAGTTTAAAACTTCATGAATTAATATAAAATAAAATATTTATCTGAATCAAAATTTTTTGGCGTGAAGGTGTTCATTACATCATAACACACATCGATGTCAAGTTTCGTTGTTTTTGGACGCCAAACGTATTTTTCCTTAAGGACCCCCCCCATTTTTCCCTGCTAAACAGGCACTACTTCAGCCTATTAGCGCCTGGAGGGCCCCACCGCCTCTTCCTCTCCCCCCCCCTTTTTCTTTATTTAAACCCCTCCACTCCTCCTTTCCCCTCTCAAACCCCACACCCCTTTCAGCCCCCTTTCCCTTGCTGCCGGCCCCTCCCCAAGGTAGCCGCCGCCAGCCCCGGCAGCCACCCCGGCCACCTCGGCAGCCTTCCCGGCTACCCTTTCAGACCCTCCAAACCAGCCAGCCCCCTCTCCGGCCTCCCCACTTTGGCAACCCCTCCGGTTTCCCTCAACCACGTTCGGCCTCCCTCCTTATTGCGGCGACAACTCTAATCAATGTAAGAGGAGAGGGAAAGGAGGTAGAAATGAGGAGATTTTATTATTATGTATTCTTTTCATATATACTTAATAATCACTATTATGAAAATAAATATGATAAACCTTATGTCATCACATTAGCATTGTTGTCATTAATCAATAATGATAAACAAGTGCATATGTTATAAGATGACTATGTTTTCATTCAGACACTTTTTATTCTAATGTTTTGTTATTATTATTACTTTCTGCAATTTGATTTCTGTCATTTCCATCCTATATTTTACTTTCGTATATTATTATTATTATCATAATAATAACGAACCTAATGTAAAAGCGAAAGAAAAACAGAATAAAAAAGAAGATGGTAATTACTCCTAAGAACATTGGTTAAAAAAAACTAATTTAAAAATATCCAAATCTAAATGCAAACCCAAAAATTGAACTAGCAAACTTTGGATCTTAAAGAACAAAAGTACCCAGTATATGTTATGTATTACTTTTTATAATTTATTACTGCTTAGCTTTGCTTATTTGCTTTGAGCCAAATTCAATTGAAGCTTGGTTGGTTGTTCAGAACCAACGTGGTAATATTCGTGAGTTACTGGAAAATGACATCAGTAACATTCGTGGGTCACTGGAAAAATGACATCAGTGACATTTGTGGTTAGTTATTGGAAAAAGATATCAAGCAACCAACATCATTTTATTCGTATTTATCAATGGAAAAATAATATCAGTGACATTCGTGATTGATTATTGAAAAAAAAAACATCAAGTAACCAACATAATTTTTTTGTAATTGTAACATTCGTGGTTGGTTATTGAAAAAAAGACATCAAGTAACCAACACCTTTGTGATAACACTTGTTGCAAGAAACTTTTATTTCTTTCGCGCTATTTTCTTATTCTTCCTGCATTTTATTACATCCTTATATCTGTTAATCGCATTTTTGCTTTTATAAAAATGTAATATTATTTTGTTTACTGTGGTACTTAGAGTATTCTCTAATTACTGAAAATTCCAATCCCAGTATTATTTTTCGTACAATACTAGGTCAGGTACTTCTGGGAGAGCCTGAACAATAACTTTAAAATCTTAAATTATCAAACTGTCGATGGATCTATGACGGAGCTACTTTAACTTTTATTTATCTTTTATTTTCTCTTTATTTCTAAAAAAAAAAGGTTAAACAATGTTCGTAATGTACGATGAAGATTTTTGTATTATGAAATTTTAAAATAAATTGAAGATATCTTTAGCTTTTGTATGTATATGCTCTTTTCTCTCCAATTGCTCAATATGATCTTGCGGTATGTGGCTCCCCGAATACCGGGACATCACAAGAGATCTATGAGCCATCAATTGCACTTAATTAGAAGAATCAAACATTTGCAATGTAGGTTCCAAACATCCATCCCAAACTCGTGCTAGACCCAGGGTTGTAGGCATGCAGCTAGCCTAGAGAGAGGGAGGTAGGTGAGGGTCATGGGAGGCATGAAGTCAAGTTTGTGCGTGCGACCTAAAGGAGGCCAGGGATCGTGGGCAAGGATCTGCACATGAAGGTGAGGATCGGGGGACCATGGATAGTAAGCTCCATGCACGCTTGCAAGATGTCGATCGCGGGTAGCAAGAGTTCGTGCAGTGGATATGTGCTAGCGTAACTCATGCATGGCAGGGGGGGCACGGTTGTAGAAGGAGAGGAAAGTGAGATTGGTCCTCTATCTTCATTTTTGTATATATATAAACTTTTTAATCCTTATCATACCCTTAATAGTTTCTATTTGCTATCTAAATTTTTCTATCCAAACAACAGCGATCCCTCCATCAATTTATATAAGAGCATCGGTCTCATAACAATTATTGAGCAGTTTGTGTTTTGAACTGAAAATGAACAGGTTCCAGTTCTTACGTTCTATTTAAAATGATGGTGACAATTATATGTTAGAACCCATCAGAAAATATAAGAAAGAAAAGGTGTTTCATCTGAAGGTAACAAAAGATCTCACAATAAGGGCGTTATTCAAAACTAAAATATTGAAAGATTAAGAAAAAATACCACTCCTGGAAATGTATGAGTTCTCTCTATATAATTCTGGTGTTGATTTATGTCTGTTACATCCACATCTCTCCCTGCCAAAACAAATATATTAGCAAATGTTGATTGAGACTTTAGTTTTCAGCAAAAGTACTACAGGAGCATGCAAATTACCTTCGTCCTCAGTATCAATAAAAAGAGAGGAAGGTGAAAAGATTGCTGTGTCCATGGCCTTTCAATGGTGCCTCATGCAGGAGAACGTTCAAAAATTACACCAACATTTAAAGTTCTGAATCATGTGTATTGATACGTAGGAATTTTACTGTTTTAACATAAGAGCATGTTTTGTTACTAAATAATGAAGTAATGAAAAGAGTAACATCCAACAAAAATGGAAAGTAATTGAATTTTTAAATTTCTAAAAGCAAGACTTAGATTTGCAATGATAGAATATAACCTTAGAAATACTTAAATAGCATTTTTCTTTGTTTGTGTTGGCGAAGATTGAACAAACATTTTAAAATGTCTCTCAATGTCAAATAAGTCCTTTACTTGCTGAGCATACATTTATACTAAAATAAATAAATAGCAATGATTATAAAATCTCAAATTATTTATAATATAATAAAAAAAAGATTTGTTGTGCAGTTTTTTAACTTTAAAATAGGCCCTATTTCCATAATTTTGCAAAATAGCGCCAGTTCTGTAATTTTCAAGTTTTAACGTAATTGAAAAATTGTTTGATATATTTTGACAATTTTCTGCAATTTTTAAAGAATTTCAAACTCAACCCAGTATTCACTTGAAGAAATGCACCCCTCCCCCATTATGTTCTCTATTAACTCCCACTTGAACCCTAACCCTCACACACGCCCAACTTCAACCATCTCTCTTCCCAAAACCATGGGTCCTCCCTCTCCCTCCAATAAGGCTTTCATGCAACGAGGAGCAGATCTCCAAACCGATCCTTACATCCTCCTTAGGGTCACAGCTTTCTCTCTCACAAGTCTCCCCTTCTTCTTCATCTCTTCTTCTCTCCTTCCTCTTCTTCCCAAAACTTTAACAACAATTTTCCTCTCCATCAATGCAAGGTAAAAACAGAATTTAAAGAAAAAAAAATCAACATATGCAGTGAATATTACGCACCAAATTTTGATGTATACAAGCGCCTCTCAAATTTAACATAATTGTATAATAATTCAAAACTTTATTTAAAGTTTGAAAAGTACTTGTATCCCGTCTGAATATGAAAGAGGGGGTGTCCTGTATAGAAATTTTCCAGGATCTCAAGATCCGATAAGTATTTAAACGCCATTTTTTATAATGATAAATTTCTATGCTCCTGCCACAGAATCAAACATGCGATTTATGTTTCTTCTCCTATATTGCTTCAATGACAACAAGAAACTCATGTAACTCCTTCCAAATTTGGGCCGTATTCAATGTCTCATTGCTAGCTTCAACCATCACCATATCTTGCAAAATGAAAACAGCAAGAGGAAGACTATGTTCTGTAAAGAGTTACTTTTCCATTAATAGAAATCAATGCTGGACCAACCCATTCATCTTCTATGCTCTTGGCATCCATTCTTAAGTAAATTTCAAGTGTTTTTCCCCCTTATTTTCCAGGACAGATATAGGTTTAAAATTTTAACGCACTAATGTTGATCCTAGATGCATTCTACACATCCGAGAACAAGCTCGAAGCAAGAGTTTCATTTACTTTGCCCATATTTTTGTTCAGGATGAAAGCACAAATCTCAAATCCATAATAAGTAGAATTAATCGAGGTTTGCCTCCCCATGTCAGGAAGCTGTTAGAAAGCTAATCTCTTTTCAATTATCCTAAATTAGAATTAAATAACTTTTTAAATTAATGTAATTATGTATTGTGATGTTTAAAATCAAGCCGATGAATTTTAGGATACAAAGAAATAAGGACGAGTTCAGCTCTTTTTTTCTTCCTCTAAACAGCAAGGTCAGACTGTATCATATAATTGGAAGATTTATGTTATAAAAATTTTAATTTGTGAAAGTTAATGGATAAGTTTAAGTTACAGCTTTTTCATTTTCAGGAGAAACAGATCAGTAAAATTTGGACACTAAACAAAAAAGCCTAAACTTGTCATTTTATCTAATAACCAAATTCTGTCTTTCATTAATTGTAGCCTTGGCATATACCCATTCAGTTAGGACACTCGTAGTTATTCTTTATGCCTAATAGTTATTTCATTGTCTAATAGTATCAAGTGCACTTACTAAAAATGAAGTTAAACCCACTAAAATTCTTAAACACTGGAAATAAAAAAACTGCATGATATACAGTTCTATAAAATATATAAGCAAATCAACAATAAATTATAAGTTAAAGGCTTACATATTAAAGCTAAAACTTATGAATTGATAGCACCCTTTCTCCTACTGGATTTATACTACCATGCCATGCCCATGCATTTTTCTAATTAAAAGAACTTAACAACAATAACACCAAACGTTAATCCCACTAGGTGGGGTCGGCTACATGAATCTTTTGTTTCTATTTTGCATGATCAAATAGAAGCCCCTCCCTAAGTTCCAAATAGAGCAAATCCTTCCCAATAACTTTTTCCCATTTTTTTTGGGTCTTCCTCTTCCACCTTTAATATGAGAGAAATTCATAAACTCAATTTATCTAACAAAAGAGTTGCACAGTCTACACTTAATATGCATGCACCAACTAAGGTGGCATTCTCAAAAGCTAAAATGATCGATTAGCCCGATTGATCTCCAAATCGAACCAAAACTTCGGGGTTGGCTTTTAATGACGATTATAGACTAATGAAATTGGTTTTAGACTGATTAAGTAAGGTTTAGACCTAGTAACAACCTTGGGTTGTTACATAACCCAATCTGACCCAAATTAAGGTTAACCCATAGCCAAAATGATTTAAATTGATCTTAAAAGTAATAATAAGATCATTTCCACTCAAAGAATCCCTAAAAGCAAGATTTGGTCCATTCAAGTATCACTTGGGTAGTTGAGCTAGCCCTAGGCTAGCCAAAACTAGCCCTAGCCCAAAGTGACCCACGGATCTCCAAATTTTTATTTTGATCGAAGAAACACTCTCAATCAAGTTTCACAATGATTTCAACACTAATAACATGCACTTATAACCCTGAAATCAAAAGTTATCTCAATCGGGCTAGCCCGAGCTAGCCCAATATAATCACTGAGCTAAAATTATCCACTATTGGAGCCACTCCAACTTTGCTACAGATAAACTCATTTCTCATTCTATCCTTACGAGTACACCCACTCATCCACCAAAGCATCATCTCTGTACCACTTACTATACCGGTAAGTTTCTTCTTTGTTGGTCAATATTTAGCCCCATATAACATAACTAGTTGTATAGTTGCTTTATAAAATTTTCCTTAAACTTTTAAGTGGAATTTTCGGATCGCATAACACTCCAAAAGTGCTCCTCCATTTGATCCATGTATCTTGGATCCTATTAATCATGTCACTCTCAGTTTCGCCATTATTTTAAATAATTGAACCCAAGTACATGAACCTCTTGTTCTTCGTGATCATGTGGTCCTCAATAGTTATGTCCTTGAACTTAAGACTACAAATACAATTGAACTTGTACTCCATATATCCAGTTTTAGATAAAAAAACCTTTATATTCTAAAATAATCCTCCATAACTCAATTTTTTCTATAACTCCATCCCTAGTCTTATCAATTAATAGAATATTATCAGCAAATAATATGCACCAAAAAATCTCATTTTAAATATGCTAAGTAAGAACTTTCATAATTAAAGTAAAAAAAATGAGCTAAAAGCTAAGCCTTGATGAATCTAATAAAAATAGGAAAATCATTAGACAAGTCATCTTGCGATTGAACATGTGTTACAATCCCATTAGGCAAGCCAGCCTTGATCCTATTAATCATGTCACTCTCTGTTTCACCATTATTTTAAATAATTGAACCCAATTACATGAACCTCTTGTTCTTCGTGATGTGGTCCTTGATAGTTATGTCCTTGAACTTAGGACTACAAATACAATTGAACTTATACTCCATATATCATGTTTTAGATAAAAAACCTTTATATATAAAGCAATCCTCCATAACTCAATTTTTTCTATAATTCCATCCCTAATCTTATCAATTATAGAATATTATCAGCAAATAACATGTACCAAGAAATCTCCTCTTAAATATACTAAGTAAGAACATCCATAATTAAAGCAAAAAGAAATGGGCTAAAAGCTAAGTCTTGATGAATCCAATAAAAATAAGAAAATCATTAGACAAGCCACCTTGCGATTGAACATGTGTTACAGTCCCATTATACATAACTCTAATAATATCAATATATACAACACAAATTATTTTTCTCTTTATAGCTTTCCAAAGAACTTCTCTTAGTACTCTATCAAAAATCTTTTCAAGATCAATAAAAATTAAATGAAGATTTTTTTTCTCTAAATTTTTCATCAAACCTCTTAATATATGCATAGCTTCCATGGTGGTTCTACCTAGCTTAAAACCAAATTGATTTTCAAAAATGCAAGAATCCTTCTGTAATTTGTATTCAATTACTCTCTCTCAAAGCTTCAATGTAAAACACATTACCTTGATTCCTCTATAATTAGCAGGCTTGAGCATCATCTTTATACTTATAAGCATAATAATACTCTGTCTCTACTCATTTGGCATCTTTTTAGTATTCAAAATAACATCAAATAACTTGGTAAGCTAAGAAAAATCATCCTTGCCCTAACATTTTCATACATCGATAGGGATGTCATTCAATTCTATAGTTTTTCACTTTTCATTCTCTTTAAGGTATTCCAAATATTAGCTTTACTATCACAATGAATGAAAGTATAATTGATATTATTTTTATAATTATTGAACTCGCACTAATTTTATTGGTACAACATTCATTAAAAAGTTAAATAAAATAATTCATCCATCTATGTTGATTATTCTCATCGCAAAATTTTTTTTTGATCATCTTTAATATATTTAATGAGTCAAATCTTTTATTCTCTCATCTCTTTATTTTTCTAACTTATTAATGTGTCTCTCTACCTCAAAATATCTAATTTATTATGTAAATCCTCAAATGTTACACTCTTAGCATCTCGAACTGCTTCACGATAAGCTAGTTTATATTTTTTTTAATTCTCCTCAGTCTTATATTTAAACTATTTTTATTGGATGCTTTTATATCTTTAATCTTAACTTGATCAACATGTTTCCACCACAATGTAGCTTTAATATTAAGTAGTCTCCCTTTTGATTCACAAAATAAATAATTTGCTACATTGCAAATACAACTATAAACCAAATTCTACATAAGATTGGTTTCATCCTCAAATCTCGTTGCCCAAGTTTTAAAAGTTTCATCTCAAAAATATTTATATTACTCTTTTTAAGATTTTATCATTTAATTTTATAACATATTTTAAATTTAATATTACTTTTATTGCATCTTATTTTCAAATTCAACATCAATAAACAATATTAGGTTGTCAAACAATCATTTGAAATAATCTTACAATCATTTCACAATAAACAATCCTTTTTCTTATTAAAAAATAATCAATTAGAGTTTTATAAGTTTCATTTTATAAGTGCTAATATGTTCATCCAGTTTCTTTAAATAAATATTAGCAATCATAAGATCGTAAGCAAAGGCGAACTCAAAGATCATTCTTCTTTCTTCAATAATCTCTTCAAAACCAAAATCATCATGAATATTATTAAATTCTTTCGTTACCCTTCCAACATATCTATTTAAATTTCTTTCTATAAAAAGCATCTCCTCTTAAGGTATTCCTTAAACCAATCCATTTAAATTATGTCAAAATATTTCTTTTATACAAACATCCAATTCTATTGAGGGATATAAACACTTAAAATATTAAAAGTTATTACATTAATTATAAACTTTAAGAATACAACATTATCTTCTATATTTTTACCAAGAATTATACCCACACCATTCTTAAGACGAGTCTTACCCGATTACCAAATTTTAAAGCTTAAACTATCAACTTCTTTTGCTTTCTCTCCCACCCGCTTAATTTCTTGAAGGCATAATATATTAATCCTCTTATTTATCTATTGTCAATTAACTCAAAAATTTGTCAGTGAAAGTAGCAAAATTCAAACTATGTAATCTTAATTTAGAATCAAAACTAGCTTATTTAAAAAAAAAAACTAGTTGCAATCAAGAAAACTCCCTCCGTCAAGAATCACATTCTTCTAAGTGATTCTTTTCATCGAAAACAGAGCAACTATCCCGATTCCTCCCTTCAACAACGACGCAGCCATCTTTCTTGGCGCAGTTATCCCACCTTACCTCCTCATTCGAACACTCTCCTTCTTTCGATTTGACGCAAATCTCCGCCAATCATCTCAGCGGCTTCTTTCGTCGGCGAAGACGCTAATTCCAGCGAATTGAACCAATTAAATCAACCAACTCCAATTCTAGCAATCACACGGAAGCTCAGCGCAGTAGCTCCACCACCATAAACGACTCAAGAGACCTCAAATTTCTGATTGCCAACGTCAAGAACATCATTCATCAACCTTTGACAACCGAGAACTATCATATATGGAGAGTGCAACTAACACAATTATTAAAAGCAAACAACTTACTTGGCCATCTGGACGGAACCGAACAAGATTCGAAGACAAGCGGCTAGTCCGACTACGGCTGGTCATACATAGACAGAAATATAATCACTGCACTATACTCCATAATCTCTCCCTCCATTATACCATACATTCATGAAGTACAAACTGCAACAGAAATATGGCATACACTCAAAAAAAGACTCCAATCCTCCAATAAACCAAGAGTCATTCAACTTAAGAATGAACTTCACAATATTTCACTCAAGAATCAGTCCATGAGTAAATACCTAACAAAAATAAAGACTTGTAGATCGTACAGCTGTCGTCGGCTCAAAGATTAACCATGAGGACGTGATCTTATATACGCTAAACAGACTTCCTGCAACATATCAAGCATTCAAGGCAGCTATTTGAACTAAACTAACACGGATTAGCATCGATAATCTATTCTTACTATTATCTATTGAAGAAATCAATGTACAGCAAGATCTCCATAATGAGATGCAGACAACAAATGCCTCCACCAACGTAAACAGCCCACACTCCTCGTTGTTCTATAGTTGCACGCGTGTAAGGAATCGGTTCGTCATCGGCAGAAGCAGACAATCGCAAAGAACGCATTTTAGGTCCAACAAAAGACAGTCTCAGAAAAAGCAATTGATTAGAATACATTGAGTGCCAACTATGCATGAAATCAGGACATTCCCCAAGGGACTGTTAACATAGATCAAACATAAACTATCGTGACTCATCAACTCAGCCACAACAAACATCAATCTTCCGCATGAATAAGACACTCGATCACAGCTGGTACTTGAACTTAAGAGCCTCCAGCCACATCCCAAATGATCTTAGCAATCTATCAATAGAAGAAACATACCAGGGCAATGACAAAGTCACCATCGGTAATGGCCACTCACTCCCAATTTCCAATATTGGCATAGGCATACTCCGCACCCCCACCTGTAAGTTTCATCTAAACCAATTACTATACGTACCACAATGTCAATACAACCTTTTATCTATACACAAACTAACCACCAATAACTCTTGTTCAATCTCTTTTGATCCACACAAATTCATCATAAAGAATCTCCACACAAATATCCAGCTTCTTAAAGGACAATGCACTAACACACCATTTGGCCAACTGCTCCGTCCACCACACCCACAACAATCCTAAGGGCTACAACAATAGCAACACCTCATTCATGGCACTTGAGGCTCAGTCATCCTAGCCAAGAAGTTCATAATCTACTCAATAAATCTTCCCCCAATTTGGCAATAGCAAATCTATATTTCAACATTGTATTTCAGCAAATATTCATAAATTATCATTTTCCAAATCTGCAAAGAAAAACTACGGTGCATTTGAATTGATACATTCCAATGTTTGGGGCCCAACCCCAATCATATTCATGGAGGATACAAATACTATGTGATTTTTGTGGTCAATTTATTCACGCTTTACTTAGTTGTCCCCATTAAACAAACAATGAAGGTTATTTTCAAATTTTTCCACCTTCATAAAATGATTAAATGCCAACACAACAAATGTATAAAAATCCTCCAAATAAATGGAGGTGAATACAACTCAGACATCTTTTCAAAACCTACTTCATAACCTAGGAATTCACCACCAAATGTCCTGCCCGAACACCCCCACAACAAAATGGGATTGTCGAATGCAAACATCATAATCTAATTGAAACAACTCGAGCTCTCCTTCACACGCACATATACCCTAAAGACCCTGGGCTCACGCAGCCCTAACATCAAGCCTACCTTATAAATTGTATACCCGCATCCAACACACAATATTTCACCCTACCAAACCCTCTACAATAAGACCCTTGAATACCACCATCTAAGAGTATTTGAGTGTCTATGTTTCCCACTCCTGCCACCAACAAAAATCACCAAACTCAGCCCCAAACTCTACCATGCATTTTCCTATGGTACTCTCCAAACCATTAAGGATAAATTTGTTTCAATCAAAAAATTCATCCACCTTAAGCTCCCGTCATGTTCAATTTCTCAAAAACAAATTCCTCTACTCCCAAACAACTCAACCTTACACAGACCCACCCAACGATCACTCATCAAACCCTCCTCTAACCTGGTTCTAACAGCTAACCTCACAACAAACAACCAAAATACCATCCAAACAATACCCACTCCAATCAGCATACCAATTCAGTCAAATGGAACTATCTCCCACTCCTCATCCAATTCCCTTGCCCATTCCACCGAAAATTCATCAACCAATTCTCCACCACAACACCTTTCAAAATCATCACCCACAATAGCTTCATCTTCATTTCCCCCTAACTGCCAACCTACACCACCCCAACCACAATAACCAAATCAGCCCACTCACCCCATGCTAACAAGGCTCAAAACGGTACAAACCACCCCAAATCACTACACTGACTACTACATACAACTCAGCCCTCATCCAATTCATCCTCATACAAGGCTGCTGTCAAATCATAACACTGGAGAAATGTAATAACAGATGAGTACCAAGCATTGAAAGATCCAAATACATGGACACTAATACCTCCTCATCCTAATCAAAATGTTCTTGGGTGAAAATGGACATTCATAGTAAAACTCAAAGCAAACGGTGTTATTGATCGTCATAAAGTCAAATCGGTTGCTGAAGGATTCAATCAAAACTATTGCACTGGTTATGTGGATACATTCAGCTCGTTGGCAAAAATGCCAACAATCATAATTCTATTCATCATAGAAACATACTGCAAATGGCATATTCTTCAGCTAGATGTCTCCAATGCGTTTTTTCATGGCCAACTTCAAGAAACAGCAGATATGATGCAACCTCAAAGGTTTATAGACCTAAACCATCTAAAACTTTGTATGCAAACTTAACAAATACATCTACGGTCTCAAACAACCTCCACGACAATGATATCCTACACTCACGGATTTCCTCCAAACCCAAGGCTTTAAAGTTAGCTCAGTCGATCCCACCCTCCTAATACTCAATAATTCCTCCAACAAAACCTACATATTAATCTATGTGGACGACATTCTCATCACTGGTTCACATCAACTCACCATACAAAATGTAATCAAAATACTCACCCAACAATTCAAGATGAAAAACATAGGAGCTCCATCCACATTCCTTGGTATTCAACATACTTCAAATCATAAGGGCCCCTCCTGAGCCAAGCCACATACACAACCAACATCCTCAAATCATCAGGAATGGAAGATTGCAATCTATCCCTTACCCCCATAACAAATTAGTAACACACTAAACCCTCCTTATCATTCTCACAACCCAAACTATACAAACAAATAGCAAGCTCTCTCAAAACTATACAAACAAATAGCAGGCTCTCTCCAATACCTAATTATAAACTGACCCGACATAAGCCTAGCAGTAAATAAAGGCAACACATGCACAATCCTACATAAGCTCATTTTGAACTGGTCAAACGCATACTTCAGTACATGAAGGGAACCACACGTATTGGGCTTCTTATAGATCCCGGTAACATATAGCTCACAGCCTATGCAAACTAAGACTGGGCGAGAGACAAAGAAGATCAAAAATCCACCATCGGCTACTACATTCTACTAGGCAACACTCCGATCATATGGAGTGCCAAAAAATAAATCACAATATCTCGCTCCTTTACTGAAACAGAATATCAGGCACTTGCAACTAATTCCACAAATAGATTTAGTGACCCAAGAATTCAACCTTCCGCAACAATATCCAACACCATTATTCTGTGATAACATATCAATATTTCATGCCTGAACAAAGCATGTGGAATTCGAATGTCACTTCATCCGGGACAACGTCCAAAAGCAAGAGATCAAACTGCCTCACATCTCTACTGAAGAACAATTGGCCGACATTCTTGCCAAGCTACTATTAACACCTAGCTTCAACAAACACAGAATCAAACTCGCTTATTAATATTAGCATGGTTTATTTGCGGGGATAATAAGAGCCAAAATGATCACCACCATCGATATAATCAACGGTTGTCATAAGCCTACTTACTGTAGCAATATTCATGTATATATACATGTGGCAATGTAACAATACGTGAGATTAATTTCATTTTACGTTTTCACGATTCGTCCCATTCCTCTCTCTCTCTCTCTCTCTCTCTCTATCTATCTATTTATCTATCGCTTTCAGGCAAGGGTGGCTCAAAGCAAGTCCTCTTGCATCCTTTGTGTCCACTCTTCGTCTGATTAATCTTCAATCAATCTTCAGCCGTGTTAGGTGTTCGTTCCATCACATTCAAGGCTCCATTACATAAATAAATGCTTTAATTGAATAGCATAAACATACAAAAATTTACAAATGTTATCAAAACATTATATAAATGTAATATTTTATCCCATTACAAATCTAGTAAGAAAATTATTTTCTTATGATATTGAATGAAAAGTCATGCATTCAAGATTTTGTTCAATTTTTGCTATTTGTCTAAAATTTGCAATTTTTTTGTTTTAAGTTTTCTTTTTTATCAGATCTAGAGTTTTTAGTTTAGATTTCAGATTCTTCAATTGTTTTATAATTTTTTATTCAAATGTAAGGGTTCTTTATCATTTTTTCTATATTTAGTATCTTAAAATGTTTCAAGTAAAAACAACATAGAATTTTTTGTTTCCATTTTTAAGGGTGAGATTTTCTATTTCATTCCTTGAATTTTGCACGGCTTGATTACATCTAAATAGCATTAACTAGCATTTTTTGTTTCAAGACTTGTGTGATTTATTCAAATGAAATGCAAACAAAAAAAAGATCAATTGAATTGTTCAGATATTCTCACAACTAGTTCAACAACGTTTAAAACGATACTGAACAAAAAATACAGTATATTTTAATAATACTCATATTTCCAATGACACTGAAACGAACTGGCACTGCCATCTCAACAACACTAACACCAGCATAGAATGATATCACAATAACAAAGACATGTCAGAGAATTAAACAGCCCCAAGATCTTATATGCAAATGCTGAGGTGACATTACATGGACAGTGCAACGATTACATGAACAGAACAACCACCAAAGATTTATCCTGATACAATATTACATCTTCCTAAACGATTTTTTAAGAATGTATGATTGAGCATTTTAAATATTGTAACTTTAAGTGGTACAATGTGTATAAAATGATGACATACGCGATCCCAAAATTTGCTGGATTTACCGGATTACCAAGACAAACCAAGCCGCTCACTCCCGCTGCCTCAAAGCTGCAGATGCCCAGCAGAGAGCGCGAATTCTGTTTCAAATGTAGGGTTGACGAAGAACCGTACCACGAAGAAAGCCGATCTTGGCCCGAAATTAGGGTTTTGGATGTCCTTTCGGTCGTTGATTAGGATGAATTTGACTGAAAAACAATCTCTGCTGTCCCGTCTGTGCGACTGGGATGTGGACGAGATCTCCGGACTAGGAAAATACTAATTGTAGAAAAAAATGCTATTCTTCCAAAAAATAAAAAACTGCTATTGAATCATTAAATTCACATTTATAAAATAAATTAATTAAAAAAACATTAACTGTGTATATAATTTATTTTTTTGCCATTTTTATTCAATTTAGATTTTCTAATGTTCATGTATAATATTCAATATTTTGTTTTGCAAATTTATTGTAAAAATCCTTAGTATATATTACATATAAATTACCAGCCTAATCAATATGTTCCCAATTATATGAAGCAAATAAAAGTTTAGGTTACATGCTAACATTGTAATTAAGTTTTATATAATATTTGAAAGATATGCTAATAGTTTTTTTTTTTTTTTACATGCTAATGATATATATTCATCCAGAAAGAATTAAATGCTCACAAAGAAGATAGTTGGAATTAATCAGCGATTACAATGTGAACATACTATACCACCTAGGCAAACCTATTGTTATTGCAGATGAACTTAATAGAAAAGTAACCTTGAATGCAATGATAATTGTCAGCCTATTTGTAGTTGAATTTTAAAAGTTGGGAATAAAATATATTTAAGACAAACAATTAAAAGATATACTCGATATTAAACCACATAACCTATATTCTTAAGGCAAGTAACGATTGCTCAAATAAATAACGAAGAGTACCCGAAGCTGAAAGCAGCCATAGAAAGTGGTCGTAGAACGGACTTGCGTCTATAAGAAAGATTTCATATCTACCATGGAGACCCAAAGGAATCGTGCATACAGAACTGGATACAAACTGAGCACAAAACTCGCTGATGTGGCACCCAAGAAAACTCAAATTTGAATATCATTTTATTAGTATTTATTTATTTATATTAAAATAATATAAATATTTTTTTTAAAATTTGTATTAAAATGATATTCAAATCTCATTGGATGAGTTTTTCTGAATGTCACATCAGCAGATCTAAATAACATTTCTCATTGAAATATCAAGCTACCAGGCATCTAGGAGAATATTAAATAACAAATATATATTATGAACATGCTCATGAATCTCTAATAATATTGTAATGTACGGCCCACGGAGTTTGATCACAAAATTACTATGATATCGAGCAGCGTTGGCTTTCAAGAGGTGTGCGTAGTGATGATGACGGCAAATAGGAAAGGGTACAAGTATAGGCTTGCGAAGAGGGAGAGCAGTCAACTAGATCATGAGAGTGGTATAAGTGGTGGTGGTGCCACTAGTCATTTTCCTCATTTGGGAGGCGTACTTGATTATGTCACCAGTATATTTAATCCGCAAAATGCTGCATTTAAAGTAACGCCCATTACCACAACTATTGAGATGCACGTGGCAGAGCTTTTGGATAAATTTAGGGACAAATCAGAGACTGAGAGGGCGGTGTTTGTGGGGAAGGCGTCAGCAGAGATGGAGAAGATGCAGCATATGATGAGAGGCTTCAGTCACCTGAAGGAGTGGAAGGAGATCCATGGTTCTAAGGAGGTGGCTGCGTATGGCGCCGCGGTGCTTGTGTTGCTCAAAGAGGAAGTCATTTATGAAGAAGCCTAAATGAATTTGGTTCAAGCTAGTGCGTGTGCTTTGGTTTAATGCTGTTATGTTTTTCATAAGAGATATGCTGTTTTGATTTGGCACCCATAAAAATGATATTTTGTTCCCAAGAACAGGTGGAAAGCATATGACAAACACTAAAAAGAAGAGAGCACTTTAACTACGTCCTCATGTGACAATAAAAATAGTTGCAAATGGAAGCATGCTTTTAGATTAAATTACCAACTCTTCATTACATCATATTGAGGCTGAACACCTTCAAAATTTACTTAATTATGGTACAACCATTAGCACTATTTTTGGTCATGCTTATACCAAGCTTAATTTCTCATATCACGAGGCTTTAAATTAATTGCCTTTTTCTTGACGAAATCAAAACAATCATTTTTAGCATAAATAGCAACAATGCCTATCGAGCACACAACTCAAGGTATATAATCCACCACGGAATCTAGATTTGTATTAGAACTTCAAGAAAATATTTTGGTGGCAAGGAATCAAGCAAGATGTAGCATAATTCATAGTAAAATGATATGCTTGTAGTCAAGTAAAGGTAGAGCATCGGAGTCCTGGTGAATTCTTACACCCATTAGAAGTCCTAGGGTGAGAATGGTTGGATATATTAATGGATTTTATAATGAGATTGTCCAAGAGTCGATTAGGTGCATATGCGATCTTGGCAATAGTAGATTGATTAAATAAATCAACTCATTATCATCTTATTAAGCAAACAAATTCATTAGAGAAATTGGCCAAACTTTATCAAATAAATAATCAGGTTGCAAGGAATCCCTAAGATTATAATATCAGATATTGAGAGCAAGTCCACTTCTCACTGTTGGAAAGCAGTGCACTAAGGTTTGGGGATTGTTTTAGAGCTTTACTTTCCATCCATAGAAGAACGGTCAAACATAAAGAGTAAATCAAGTGCTAGACAATCTATCATGGTTAAGAATATTGAATTTCAACAGTAGTTTGGAAGGTTATCTTTTATTGGTTGAATTCTTTTACAATAATAACTACTCGGCCGACATTAATAAGACACTGTAAGAAGATTTGTACATCAGGAAGTGTAGCACACCACAAGCTTGGGTTGAGGTCGGAGATGTGCAATTATATGGATTCGAATTGGTAGAAGAGACGAATAAGAAACTTTGCCTAATAAAGAGCAAGATCATTGCAGCCCAAGATAGGCATAAGTATGATGATTCAAAATACTACATGTTGGAATTTCATGTGGAGATCATGCCTATCAAGACAAGCCTGATGAAAGGCATATACTGCTTCTGCGTAGCTAGCAAATTAAGTTAAATATATGTTGGACCCTTTGAGGTGTTAGCCCGATTTGGAAGCTCAACCTATAAGTTAAGACTTCTAGAGTAATTTGCAGTAGTACGTGATGTGTTTTATGTGTCAATATTTCACAGATGCTTACAAAAACTACCTTAGTACTTACCTATACCTATATATAAAATCCAACCAAATTAATAGTTGTTGAAGAACCCATCAAAATTCTAGTTAGGGATAATTGTCAGCATAGAAGCTGAAACATGCATGATCAAAGTGTAGTGGTGGAATCACAGTGCTAAAAAAGCCATATGAGAAACATAATGATATGCATCAGAAATATCCCAAGTCATTTGAAAGACTAGGTACTTTCAACCCTCCTTAAGTTATCAATCTATTATTTAAGCTTTGATGTTGATGACAACATTGTTTTTAAGCGAGGAGCCGATAACAACCATTGGTAGTACCAATTAAGCATAAGAAGAGCCATTAAGACCTCAAAACCTTGGTAGGACACATCCCTGAGAATTTGGAATGAAATTATATATAGGAGAATATTTTTAATATTTAATAATATTTAAATTAATTATTAAAACACAAAAATTTAAGAAAATTAGTTTTTCCTCAAACTATAAAAAAAATTAAAGATTTGAATTTTTCACATCAAAATATGCTAAAAGTGAAATGTTCATAATTTTTGAAGTTAAAATGGCTAAAATATACAAAAGATATTTTTTGAATTTTTATTTAAATAGAATCATAAGATTTATTCTAATACATTCGAGTATTAATACAATTGAATTTAAAATGCAAAGGCGGAGATCTCGTGTGTGGGACGAAACACCAAGCAAGGATGTGAAGCAAATTGAAGTTGTTGCGCCTAAAAAGGAGAGATCAAACAATTGGCATCACACAATGGGTTAATTAAAATGAATCAAATCATGTCCCTTGAATCTAATTTGAAAGATCAAATGGTGATGATTAAACATGGTACTATTTATTCTTTGACATTTCACCTGACATGTGAGATCAAAATCCTAATAAAATTGCCCATTTCTCTAACACAGTATGCAATTTCACTATCCTCCCCTTCACTGACAAATTTCTTACTATTATTGAGTTTTGCACCTAAGCTTGATGATTTTGTTGAGTATAGAGCCAGTTCTAACCCATGGCTTTTAGATTAATCGAAACCTGTGATTTTATCCCTAATCTGCTCATACCCCTACAAAGACCCTCCCTGAGCTACCCCCACTTTTGTAAATTTGCATCTCATGCTTCCAGGGACTTTGTTGAACCCCAATCACCCTTAAGGACGCCAACTCAATCATCCTGATGCCAGCAATCCCAGAGCTTCCCTAGCAACTGTCCATTAGCTTAGTCGAGCTATTTAAGCTTCTATGATTGCTGCCTCAAGCTTATAAAAAGTTTCAAGTATCCAGTGAGAGACCTTTGCATCTACAACCTTCCCAAATTAGCTCAAACTTGACATTAAGGTACTCTAGCTATTATAATCTAACCCAATAGAATTTGAGTTGACATACTCAAAACTTAAATGTTATTTTGAATGCACCTTGGATCTATTTATATTTATTTTGCTTATGTGTTAAGTATCGAATAGAATGTTGTGGATCATGCTACATTATAGCTTTGTCTTTTCATGAAATTTTTTTGTAAGTTTTTGTGTTATAACCAGTACTCCATGCCTAACATTAGCTTAAATTTGTGTGGCTCTTAGGTTCTTAAAATAATAATTAAAGCTATAGCAACCCTTCCTTGAAAGAATGGTGACATGGGATGTATAGAACCTATAAGAATGGCTTAGTATAATTGGGCTGGGGTTATTGCAAAGACCCATTTAAGTAGTAATAATTGAAACTCTTTAAAGATCGAGGTGCCTTTTCAGATGACGATGGAGTTCCTGATAAGAACTCCAAAATTAAGCGTGCTCATATGAGAGCACTCCCAAAATAGGTGAATTACTGGAAAGTTATCTTCTAATGGCAAAACCATGAGGCCTTTCAAGCCAAAGCGGATAATACCTTGATGCTTAAGAGTTTGGGCTATTATAAATAGTATCAGAGAAGTCCATAGCATGTCAAATAAGAGAAAAGTGCCATACAGGAAAAAGTACCATTTTATGTGAGCAATCTCTTGAACCCATGATAGTTAAGGTGCTATATGATTATGGTTGAGCCTGTAGAGGCAACCTGTAGTCCTATCTATCTAATGGATGATTCTTAGATTTGTATGTAGATACTGATGAGGACATCAGTTACTTAAGTTGGAGAATGTAAAGACCCACTTAAGTAATAATAAGTGAAACTCTTTAATATTGAGGTGCCTTTTCAGATAACAGTGCAGTTCCCGATAAGAACTTCAAAGTTAAGCGTACTCATATGAGAGCACTCCCAGGATGGGTGACTCGTTGGAAAGTTATTTTCTAAGGGCAAAATTGTGAGAACTTTCAAGTCAAAGTGGACAATACATTGACGCTTAAGAGTTTGGGCTATTATAATTATCTTTTTAACTCATATTTTTGAAGAATGTTGTAGCAGTACAGACCCACTTAAGTAGTAATAAGTAAAAATCTTAAATATCAAGGCGCCTTTTTAGATAACAGTGGATTTACTGTTAAGAGCTCTAAAATTAAGCATGCTCATATGAGAGCACTTATAGGATGGGTGACCTGCTGGGAAGTTATCTTTTGAGGACAAAACTATGAGGCCTTTCAGGCCAAAGTGGACAATATCTCAATACTTAAGAGTTTGAGCTATTATAAATGGTATTAGAACAGGTCATAGGGTGTCAGATATGAACTAAGTGTCATATATGGTAAAGTACCACTTCATGTGAGCAGCCTCTTGAACCCATGATGATTAAGGTGCTACATGGTTGTGGGTACCTCTTAAACATGTAGGGGTTACCTCTAGTCCTATCTACCTAATGGATGGTTCTTGGATTGTATGTGGATATTGATGAGGATATCAGTTACTTAAGTTGGAGAGATTGTAAAGACCCACTTAAGTAGTAATAAGTGAAACTCTTAAACATCGAGGTGTATTTTCAGTTAATGGTAGAGTTCCTAATAAGAACTCCAAAGTTAAGCATGCTCATGTGAGAGCACTCTTAGGATGGGTGATGTATTAGGAAGTTATCTTTTGAGGGCAAAATTGTGAGGCCTTTCAGGCCAAAGTGGACAATATCTTGGTGCTTAAGAGTTTGGGCTATTACAGTAGTGCCCCATCCCATCACCGCGCACAACAAAAGTGTTTAAGTAAGAGCCCTAAATAAATGGTGGCAAAATGACGTGTTACTTGGAAAGGGTTTCTAAACCTTCCCATACACAAAACCTAAGAGTCTACACAAGGTAGATGTAACAACCTGTAGCGCCCTGCCCCGTCGCCATGAGCAAAAGATAAGTGTAATCAGTTTGGCGGTGGAGCGGCGCGCCACTCGGGGAGGAATATCCTGTCTTTCCGAATAGCTGATGACAAAACCCATCTGAAGGGCTGCTGACTCAACTTCAATGTGGGTTGAGGGCTAATATTTAAGATAAGAGTAGTATTCTTATCCTAAGTATTAGACAAATATATACATTGGATTTAGAATACGATAGGAATCCAATATATGTATAAGATATCAGCATTTCCAATATACTGATCACATTACAATACTAAGTATAAGTAATATATAACAGAGTACAGAAGCTTAAAGCAAACATACAAAAATATTCATTACAGAAGCTGTATGAAAATATTTGTCTCAAAAAAGAAAAAAAAACATATCCAGAATTATTACAAACGTTTTACTAAAACACATAAATAAAGTTAAGTATTGAATTGGAATAAACCAAGCAGAAAAGTAAAGTTGAAGAAGAGTCCACTAGTGCTCCATGGGCTCCTCCTGAATCTCTTAGGTGTCCTCCTGGCCTGGCTCAATATAATGCTCAAGATCTAGCAAATTGCCGGATCCCAAAGTACCCCGTGTTAAACAATAAGTCTAACACATCGAAACTAGTCTAAGCAGTTCTAATTATTCATTTAACATTTACATAATATAATTAATTCTGTAGAAAAACTATAAAGATAACTGAAAGTATAAAATTGAATAAAACTGTACAAAATTGAAGTAATATAAAGTAAAACTGAATTGTAAACTAAATACAGAAAGTAAACCAAAAATAGTAGTGGATATAAAACTGAGTAATGATTTGTAAGACTTATGCTATATGTTACTGAAACTGTGCATTTGAATATGCCACAACTCTGTATGTACTGATATGTAACCAAAATATCACTAAACTGTTATGAGTCATACAGTCTAATGTATACATACATCCAGTTGGGAACTGCGATGCTGATGCATCCTGAAATTCTCCAATCAATGTATGCAATATTTTGTAACCCAAAAATCATCATTAATACTCATTCATCATTATTGATACTCAAATTATGCTTATGCTCATGCTCATGCTTCTAATCTACATAAAGTAAATTCAGAAATCTAAAAAAATGCTATAAAATTCAATAATGAATTCAAGATCTCCATTATGCAGAATCCTGTTAAAATGATTCTAACTCCTACATTCTAGTTCGATACTTGGTTAAAGTTGAGAGTTTACTTAAAAATCATTGGATGAGATGATTGTATACACATATTTAGCATGTTTGCAAGAAAGATGGTTCTTAACACTTAGTTTGATTAAGCCATCCTAACGAAGCCATCTTCGATAGGAGGCATCACCCGATAGCAATTTGTATCTCAAGCTAAGTCATTAAGATGCCCAACTCACAATCACATTTAGTGTCATAAAGAAGGTGACTCGAATTACTTAGCTTGTTTAATCCACACCTATTGAAGCGATCTTCGCTAGGAGGTATCACCTGATGACGATTTGTATTTTAATCAAACTAAGGAATGAGTCCCTATTCATAACACTCTTAGTCTTGAAAGATTTACTCTAATAGAACTATATTTGTCTAATTTCTCGGGATAACATCTGGTTATAAGTCCACGTTAGAGTGAATCAACCAATCCTGAATACTACTGAAGTAATTTAGTATTATGAGTATACCCTACTATTCCAACCAATAATATAGGTTTAGATAACTCTATTTAATCAACAAGGATTTATCAAAGCTATTAATCTTTACTCTACATGGGTGAGTCCTACACAAGGCTCTAAGGGTATAATCAATAGCTCACTCAATATAGGTTGCTACCACAAGGAATAAGTCTCATTTTAAGTACTTTAGGTGATTTCTACCACAAGGTATCAAGTTCAACTTCTAAAGTTATGAAGGATCATCTAAGTTTCTACCTCAAAAAGTTACAAAAGCTCTTACTACCTCAAAGTATCAGTAATTAAGGTATTTAAACATTTCAAGAATGATCTTAAAGCAAGACCCTTAAGATCACTTTTCTACTTCTTAGGTTAATATTCAAGTGATCAGATCAGCTGATCAAAATTCATCCGATCCTTTTATATTCTATAATTATGGGATAAAATCAAAGATTTTATTAGAGTTAGATTATTTCATAAATCATTATAATTTTATTATCTATTTTATGCTAATAGTCTTATATAAGAGAAAATTAAATATTTAAAGTTTAGATTCAGATGGTTCAATCACACAGATTTAATTTTAACCATAGCACTTCTAATTCAATGATTTAAGATCAATACTAAATCAGATACATTATTAGAATAATATCAATTAAATTATCTTTCAATTAAGTTAATTGATTACATAATTAAGATTTAGATCTTAATCAAGATAAGTTAGGGTTCAACCCCTAACCCTTCTACCATTAAGACCAAAGGTTAATTTAAAGATCAAAGACAAATCAATGTATTATTAGTGCACTATTTAGATTAACTATCATCTACTTAATTAAGTTATCAAGATTCTTATGTTCAATTATAACTTAATGTCAATTACACATAATTAGGTGTTCAAATAAATGTTTAGAGTTGTTTAACATATATCCAAATATCATGAAAGCATATAAACATAAAGATGACATAACATAAAAGATAATTAAAGCTAACCAAATTCTAAATCAAAATAAAGGGATTAGTACTTAATTACAAATCTAAAAGACTTAGGTTTTATGTTATATAGTTGTTAAGATTATACCTATCCAATATAAGCTTCTAAGGATTCTATTATCTAGCAATTAGCACAATACATTTAGGATACATAATAGGTTTTGAGCACTTGATAAAAATGACAAGGTTTCAAACTTAATTTCAACATATGATTTTATGTATTGCTTACTTTTAACTAAAATAGGTTTAAATTTGATATAATTCAGTCCCACTATGGTCCTAGAGACCTTAAAATGCAAAAACGGAGAAGTTCTGGCAATTTCAGCCAATTCTGGGTAAGTTCTAAAAATTCTGGGCAGTTTTGCAATTTCGGGCGCTGTAGCGCATTGTGGTGCTGTTGGCACTAGAGCGTGCTACAGTGCTTTTGGCACTGAGCCCGCTGTGGCGCTTTTGGCGCGAGAGCGCGCTGCAGCGCTTTTGGCGCTGCGGCCCGCTGTGGCGCGCTATGGCGCGCTGCAGCGGTCCAACTCACAAAAATACTGCTCAATTAATTTATTTTTCTGATTTTCTAAAGTTTTCTTAAAATACCGCTACAGCCCACTACAGCGCGCTATGGCACGCTGCAATGGTCCATTTGCGATTTACTGTTCAAATAGTTATTTACCAAATTTTATATGATTTTTCAGAAATGCCACTGCAGCCTACTGCAGCGCGTTATGGCGCGCTGTAGTGGTCCAACTTGCAACTTTGGGCGCTGCAGCGCGCTGCAACACGCTGCAGTGATAGACGGTATGTTTTGCCTGAACAAAATCGTAAGGCTTACTTTCGAGCTCAAATACTCCTGATCTAGAGTGTTCCATGAGCGGTGCCATATATCAATGGAAAGTTCTTTCCGATACCTTTCCATTGACACTAAAATTGGCACAAACAGAGCATCCTAACTATATGAAAAATGATGATGAATGCAGGGGTGTACAGAATAGATGAAAAATAGAGCAATTTTCTATGAAGCTTTTACGGGCCTTAATGGTTCCATACACGCTTATGGATTTCTAATGATACATTCAAGCAATGTAGCAACATGAAGGAGACAAGGAGAGTAAATAAAAGGGTACCTTAGCCTTGCATGGAGGAAGAAGGAACCTCAGCTTTCTTCAAGACTTGGAGATGAGCTTCTTTTTCAAGGTGCAGCAATGAAGAGGAAGGGAGAGAGCTATAGAGCTTTAACTTGATAGTAAGGAGAGGAAGGAAGGGTTGTGCTTCTCCTTTAAAAGAGGAGAGTGAGAGGGATGTAGAGCATGACCTATAGGAGCTAGGAGGCAAGGCCTTTCCTATCAAGTATGGGGGAAGGAGACCTTCAGCCGCAAGCTAGGGAGAGGGAGGCACCAAATGGGGTGCCAGCTAGGAGAGAGGGGGAGAAATTGCAATTTAAGTACTAATTAATTACTTAATTATTTTCTTTAATTATTTAAAAATTTAGATTTTTGGAATGCACTCTGAAAATTCCCAAAAATTCACCCCTAGCTAATTTGAGGGTGAGGAATCCAACGGCGAAGTCAGAATTCGATTTCGACGATTATTTAATTATGCTAATTTTCGAAGTATTTAGTTATATTAAAATATTTGCAAAAATCCGACGACTTCTAAACGTGTCCAAAACATCACCCCTAACTAATTTGGGGGTGATGATCATAATGGTGAAGTCAGATTTCGATTTTGATATCAAAATAAATACCTCAATTTTCTAATCAATTCAATATTAAACATTCTAAAATAATCAATTGAGCTCTGAATTGCTCCAAACCTTCAGGATTTCATTCTAATATTTAGATGAACTTGATTGAATGATAATAACAATACAATTAGGCTAAAATTAAGCTGGGTAACAACATTTGATTGTTACAAACTCCCCCACTTAAAAACGATGTCGTCCTCGACATCATTATTAATAAGGGAAAAATAAAATGCAGAAAACTAAGAATGGAAATTCTGAATCTTAAAGGTACCTGAATCATCAAAGAGGCTTGGATATTTCTGTCGCATATCGGCCTCTTTTTCCCAAGTAGATTTTTCGACAGAGCGATTACTCTACTGAACCTTTACCATGGGAATGGAATGATTTCTTAGCTGCCTTTGATCACAAGCTAAGATTATGATAGGCTCTTTCATATAAGAAATATTTGCCTGAAGAGATGCCGCTGGAAGTTGGATTAGATGAGAAGGACTACGAAGACACCTTCGCAGTGAGGAGATATGGAACCCATTATGAACTGCAAAGAAATCTTTAGAAAGTTTTAATCTATACGATGCAGAACCAGTTTTCTCTATTACTTTGAATGGTCCGACGTAGCGAGGACTGAGCTTCTCGGCTACACCGAAATGAAATACGCCTTTCATTGGGCTAACTTTGAGATACGCAAAATTTCCAATATTGAACTCTAGAGAACGATGATGGGCATCATGATATTTATTCTGGTGATCTTGAGTTGCTTTAATTCTCTGCTGGATCAATTGCACTTTTTGTTTATTTCTTCAACTAAATCTAAACCGTACAGCTGAACACTGCCTGTTTCAGACCATGCTAAGGGTGTACTACATTTTTTATCGTACAAGGTTTCATACGGATCCATGCCGATACTTGATTGAAAATTGCTGTTATAAGCAATTCCACTAAGGGAATATAATCTTCCCAATAACCTCTGAAATCCAGAATACAGAGATGAAGAAGATCTTCAAGAACTTGATTAACTCGCTCTGTTTGACCATCTGTTCTCTAAAATAGTTATGATCATAATCATTAAGTGTAAGGAAAAGCAGCATTTACAAATTCATCTAGTCAAATCTTAGAAATAAAAATAAAGAATATCTAAAAAGGACACCTTAGGAATGGAATAAACATTAAAATGTACTTAAAAGTAAAATACAAATAACAAAGGACATCTTAGGATTTGAATGGACTTTAAGAAAGTAAAATACACTGGTAAAATATTTATAATTAAAATAAGTGGAAATCCAAAACTAACAATTGAATGAAATTTTAGGAATGTATTATCAACAGTCCAAGTACTACTACTACCTTAGATTATTCAACAAGTATTGGACAAATGATTTCAAAGGTGACAAAGTCTATGGAAGGATCATTAAAGGAGTGTCTCCTTGCAGAATAGAAGTTCTAGACAAGATATTAGTTCTCTCAACCTTCCGAGGGACCAGTCTCCTTGTTCTTGCCAAGGAATGGTTGAACCAAGTGACCATTGCTTTCCGACAGATAGCTCATCTAGATGACAACCATCTTCAGATTTTGGGAACTCTACTTGGAGGTTCAGCTGTTAGGTGGTGGTGCTGGACCTATAGAAGACTATCAAGGAAACATCGAGTAGTCTCATACGATAATTTTTGTGCTGCCTTTAGGGCAGAGTATTGTAGTTGATGTTCTTAAGCTATCTCGTGTATCTTCTTTTCGCATTAGCTTATCCTTTTTGCCTATCGATGTAACTTCTCCTTTGAAAAAGTGATTGAAATAAATAGTATATTTTTATTTTATTTGTTGAGTTCATGCTTCTGGATATTGTAGTCATAAATCCAGGTTCCCCCTCAGCTTCTACACCCATCAAGAACACAATCTCATCCTCATGCGAACCAGATGAAGTTAACTCCTTTACTAGTTTAATGAAAGCCTTCATAGAGAGTAATGTGCAGCAAGCGCAAGAAACTCGCACTCTTATGCTAAACTCTCATGAACAGCCTTGTTCTTAGATCGGAGCCCCATTTGCACCGCACTTCTCGAGAGATGGAATTCTCCACAGTTTTATGCATCTCTGGACACCTACCTTCAATGGGGCACTGAACTCAATGGACACCATCAGTTGGCTTAAGTTAGCTAAGAAGAACTTAGCGAGCATTAAGTGGCAAATTCTGAATGAATACGTCTGGCCACCCACCTGTTCCAAGATAAGGTCGAATATTGGTGGGAGAACAAACATAATACCAAATTTGTCGACTATGAATTGAGGATATCTCGTGGGATCAATTTTTTTAATCCTTCAAGGAATCATTTATTTTAGTATCTGCTCAGGTGATACTTGAAGATGAGCTGCTTCATCTGACTCATGGTGAAAGATCGGTGGCGGACTACCAGCTTGAATTTCACCGACTATCACGTTTCACTTCAGACTTGGTTAAGTCTAAAGCTTCCCATTGTCATCGATTTCTAAAAGGGCAGAAAGATTCCATCAAGGCTCATTAAATTTCTCAGCAGATTAAGAGTTTCCCTGAACTAGTCAAAGTTGCCTATTTATAAGAAAGTTTTCAAGGGCAAATGGATCAAAAGAGAAATACTAGATTTGTGCAGCCTAGAAAAGAAAACTTTGGTCATTTGGAAGGTGGCCAAGGTGTACAATATGGAAGTAGAACAACCCCAGGCAGAACTTTCTGAATGTAAGCGACATCATCCGTACAAGAAATGTTACCATCAATGTAATGTGTGTTATAATTGCGGCCGTCAGGGCCATCAATTTTAACACTGCGAAGCAAAGGTTACTATCGATGGAGTACCCATCTGTAACACCCCGTCCCATCACCGTGTGTAAAAGACAAGTATCATTTTATGGTTCGGCGGCGAAATAGTGCGCTACTCAGGAACGGTGGGTCGTACAAGTAAAACCCATCGTCCTGAATAGGCTAAGGAGACAGAGCCATACCGAAGGCCGCTGACTCGAACCCTAAGAGTAGGTTCGAGAGTCAATATCTAAGATAAGAATGAGATACTTATCTTAGGTGTTAGACTGGCACATACATAAGGTTCAAGGGAGCGAGAAAGAACCCATGTACGTTATGAAATATATTAGCATTTCCAGTACGTCGATCACATCACAATACTATGTATAGCAGTATAACAGAGTGTGGAAGCTAAAAGCAAAACATCCAGAATACATTCATCTCAAGCAATAGTAAATGTCCATCTCAGAAAAAAAAGTAAAAGTACATCCATAGTTTATTACAAACTATTAAAAATGCAGAAATATGAAGAGTTTATCCAAAGTGCTAGAAAGCACTAGAAAGTAAAAGCAAGTGCTCAATCCCCTACAGCTCCAATTGCTCCTCTTGAGTCTCTAGGACGTCCTCCTGACCTGCCTCTAACAACTGCTTGGGATCTAGCAAATTGCCGGATCCCAAAAGTACCCCGTGTTAGACAAGAAGTCTAACACATAGAAGCTAGCTATACAAGCTAAACTAAACATAACAAATGTGCAAGAACGTAATGTAAAAGTATAGGAAAAAGCTGTAAAGACATCAAATAACTAAACTATAAGAATTAAGCAAAGTAAACTCCATCAAAACTAAATATTGAAAGTAAGTGAAAATGTCAGATGCTCATAAACCAATGTGACAAGAAATGTCAAATGCTGAGAAGGATGCTATAAGCTGCACTATATGCCACTGAAATAATGCTCACAAGTATACTATACCACGGTATATCACAGAAATATTACTGAAGGTTTATGAGTAGTACGGTCCAATGTAAGCACAACAGTTAGGAAGTCAGTATGGTGACGTAGATGCACCCTGAAATTCCCCAGTCTGTGTATATAATATTCCGTATCTTATATTGTATCACTGATACCCATATGACACAACAGAAGGAATGGGTTCAACTCATGTTTATGCTTATGCTTATGCCATTATGTTAAATGAATGAAAATCCCAAAATCTATGAAGAATATTGTAAGAATCAGTATTGAATCCTAAGTCTCCCCTGTGCAAAATCCTGCTAGAAGGATTCTGACTCTAAATTTCTAGATCGATATTCGGTTAAAGTTGCTTAGTTACTTAAGGATCACTAGGTGGGGTTATTATATACACATAATGAATATGATGTAAGGGTAGCACTCACAATATTTAGTTTGATTATGCCACCCTAATGAAGCAATCTTCATTAGGAGGCAACATCCGATGATGATTTTGTATCTCAAACTAAGCATTAAGTCACTAAACTCACAATTATACTTAGCGTCTTAAGAAAGGTGAATCCCGTTACTTAGTTTATTTGAGCCAAACCTATTGGAGCGATCTTCTCTAGGAGGCATTGCCCGATGGCAACTTGTCTTTCAATTAAACTAAGGAAGGGGTACCCATTTAAAACACTCTTAGGATTTATTGGTTTACTCTAAGCGAGGTTATATCCGCCTAAACCCGCGGGATAATAACAAAGATAAATCTTACTTAGAGTGACTCAACCAATCCAGAATATTACTGGGGACCAGTAATATGGGTATACTATACTACACTACCCAATAATCAAGGTTCAATCAAGTCTATTTAATAGAACAAGAATTTATCAAAACTACAATTCTTAAACTAATAGGTAAGTCCTATACAAAGTTTTATCAAGTGAATGTGATCAAGGATCACATAATATAGGTTCTACCATAAGGAGATGCATCTCTTCTAAGGTCTTAAGTGACTACTACCACAAGGAGAATAGATCAACCTCTAAGGTGATTGGATCTTCTATGCTTCTACCTCAAGGACTCATACAAGGCCTCTTACCTCATGATATATGAATTTAGGTCTTTTAAATAATTCAAGACGATCTTATGAAGAGAAACTTTAAGGTCCTTTTCTCTAAATGTTAACATTAAGCTATTAGGTTCTGTTCCATAATTAGGTTTAAGATGATTATATTAGATGATTGAGTCATCTGATCACACTCAATCTAAGATCATGGGATCTAAATCAAACATATTGTTAAGGATTAGATCACTTATTTAATCACTATGATTTTAATTATCTTCTTATGCTAGTTTTCTTTCTTAAGAGAAAATCAAGGATCTTAAGATTTGATTCAGATAGTGAAATCACCAAAGATTGTTATTAACCTTAATTTGTCTAATTCAAATATTTAGAATCAATAATAAATCAAATGCATCATTGGAAAAATGTTTAAGTCCAAAGTTTTGAATCAATCAATTAAATTAGGGTTCTTAAGGATTTAGATTCTTCTTAAGTAGCTTAGGATTTGATCCCTTCTCATGCCTTAAGAAAAATCAAGTTATGCATTTAGGATCAATGTCAAATCAGTAGATTAATTATGCATTATTGGTGGCAACCTCAGACCTAAATCAAGTCTTAAGAGCTTGATCCAAATCTTAAAATTTCTTAAGTTAATTAAGATAATTAAGATTCTATATTTTTGAGCTTATTCAAGTGCATTTAATAAGGTTATAAGAATGAATTCAGTTCATTGGCTTGCTGTTCTAAACCAAACTGATAAGTAAAGCTCTAAAGCAAGGGTTACTTAATGCTAATCAAGCCCTAACTCCAATCAAATGGATTAGCACATAAGTAAAAATCCAACCATTCAAATTACATGATTTTTGGCACACAAGTTTTAATTAACCATACAAGAAATCAGAGACTAAGTTTGTAGAGATCCAATAAGTATGAACCCTAAAATTCACTAATCATATTTTAACAAAATTAGGGCATAATTAAGAGTACAGAATATAGAAAAATATTCTATCTAGCACATGCATTCTATTCATCATAAGTAAACAAATGGCACCTTAAACATGCAATTTGGATAAGTGGAATGACTAATTTGCCCTAATTAAGATCCACTATATTAGGTAATAATTAAAGATCTAACTATCAGATGCATGATTTTATTTTAGATTCAAGTTTCTTGTATTTTTCTGATCATTTTCATATATGATAGTATAGGATTTGGACCAGTGGATTAAAAGTTATTAAGGAAATACATTATGTATTTTCTAATTTAATTTTCCTAATTTCCTTAAAAAATAAATATTAAATAACTGATTTATTATTTAACCTGGCGCCGGCTCGACCCCAAAACGCGCGGGCTGCTCGGGCCTGAGGGCCCGTCACTGTTGGACAGCGCGGGTCACGGGTCGACCCGACCCGCGCTGTCGTCTTCTTCTCTTCGCCTGGCCCCGACTGAGGACGATCAGGGTGAACCCTAATAGCAAAAATTCTCAGTCCTTGAGCCAAGCAAGGGCGTGAAAATGATGGCTGCGCATTCCTGGGACCATGGCTGACCTTAGGAAACCTAAAATGCTAAATGGGGTGGACTAATTCTTCGGGAGCCCATTTCCCCATTTCACTTGAAAGGTGCTCATAGTGAGGAGAAATTCTCCTCACAGGGGGCCTGTCTGGGCTAGGGCTCGATTCGTTCACCATTAGGGAGTAAGGACGGATCGAAGCCCTATTTGAACATGTCCTGGGAGGCTCTAGATCTCTGGGACCTTACTCGGTCCCGAGTTCTGAGAGACGGATAGCCCGTTCGATCGATACGATCGAACGGACCTCCCCTAATCCATCAATTTGATTGCAAACAATTTGCCGAAGCTAGAGAGGAGTTCGGTGATCAAAATTGAGAAGGAGCTGAGCCTATACGACTCAGTCCCGATTGGGGGTACCTGGTCTTACTAGTCTGAGTTGGACTAGATGACGGAGCCTGGCACGAAGCAGCAGAGAGGCTCTTAGGGGTCCTGAACTCCAGGAGTAACCCTCTATCAGCTGTACGTGAGCTTAGGAGCGTCTGGAGGAGGCTGGGCCGAGCAGCAATGACAGCAGAGGGGAAACCTTGAATGAACTCAATTGGACAGCCAAAAGCTTCTAAGGTGAGATCCAAGGCTATTTATAACCTCAGGAAGTCGTTGGGAGGAAATGCTGAGGGTTCGCTCGGCTCGACTTGGGCCGAGATCTCGGGCCAGGAGGAGCTTTCAGAGCTTCCACACTAAGGTGCACCGAGCCCAAGGGCCCGATTCGGAGGTGCCACCCTAACGGGAAATGCCCCAATGACCTTGCTGAGCTGGATTGGGGAGTGGGGGACAGGCTCTGCCTGTCGGAGATGCGATTTTTCCTGTCGGGGATTCGCGCGGAAGAGAGGAAGACGAAGAACAGTGCGGGATCCACGGCAGCCGTTGGATTGATCGATTGTTGACGCGGGACGGCTCAAATCCTTGGACAAGTAACGGTCGAACGCGGAGCGAGGATCGTCCGTTGGATTTAGATCTCTAGATCTGACAGATCGCAGCGCTACTTACGGTAAATGGTTGGATACCGTCCGATCCTTCGATCGGACCGCGGAACGGTCTAGATTGATCGATCCTAAGTTAAGGCGCGGGCCGCACGATTTGATCCGAGAAATGGATGGCTCAGATCGTGCCCGCTGTTTTGAAGGCTGCCGCTGGTATAATTGCAAAATTGAATTGTGTGGAGCCCTTATGTGCAATTGTACCATTTTATTTTAAATTGAATTATGGCCTAAATGAATTCCAAATTGCACCAAAATTTCACCCTTAGCTAATTTGGGGGTGAGGAATTCAAAAATGCAATCAGATTTTAATTCTGAGATCAAATTAATTTGGATCTAGATTAAGGCATCTAGATTGATCAATTTGCAAATTTGATTTAGAGAAGTCCAATGAACTTCAAATCTTCTGGATAAGCTTATATTGATGATCTAAAAGCAATGATACTAGAAATTAAATCAAGTAGCTTATATTTTGCATGGTAACAACCTAAGGTTGTTACACCATCACTCGCTCCTGGCATGATCAAGTGTTTCGTCCCCAGCCACTAAATTGTCGAGCTCCTTCCCTGGCTGTGATGCCAACCTCAACTCCTTATACTAATCCCAAAACTGCAACACCTGCTCCTAAGCCAACCTACAATCGTCAAGACTAAAGGCCTCAAAACAAGCAGCCAACAGCTCCAGCTCGAGTATACATGCTAACTCATGCTTTTGCACTGGAAGATAATAATATTGTTTCATGTATGTCTTAAATTTACTTTAATTTTTTGTTTAATCATTTCATCATTTCTTGAATGTTTTAAATAGTGATTTTTATTATTACTATAATCATAAGCACCTTATCAATTAATGGTAAACCATATAATATTCTTTTTGATACTGGAGCAAGTCACTCATTTGTATCAGAAAATTGGGTTAAAGCCCTTAATCTACTGTCATATCGTTTAGTGAGTTCATTAAGCATCGGGTTACCTTCTAGAGCCCGCATGCAATCTCAGCAATTCTATAAAATAGAAATCCCTATTGGTGAACAACAATTTGAAGTAAAGTTAATCATGCTGCCAATTGCTAACTTTGATATAATATTGGGAATGAATTCATTAAGTAAACATGGTGCTTCTATAAATTGCCAAAAGAAGAAAATCACCCTAGGCAGCAGAATTCAATCGAAGACGTTCGATGGAAAATTTAGTACCCAAGCTTTGTCAATTAACGTAATGAAAACCAAGAAGTTAGTTAGGAAATGATGCAATGTGCTCTTAGTAATATGTTAGGTGAGAAGAAAGAACAAATTCCTATCATAGAAAATTAAGTAGTGTGTGAATTTTTTGATATATTTCCTGAAGACCTACCTAGTTTTTACCATATTTGAGAAGTAGAATTCGCAATAGAATTAATTTCATGAATTCTACTCGATACCTGGGTGCTACGGTAAACAGTAGCACCTCTTGGTCGAGAGCCAGGCGCTACGGCGCACTGTGGCGTTGGTCTACCTGAGACCTAGGTGCTATGGTGCGCGGTAGAGCCTCCTGGCAAAGATCTAGGCGCTACAGTGCACTGTGTTGTCGGTCTACCCGAGACTTGGGTGTTATGACGCACTGTAGCGCATCCTAGTCAAAAGCCAGACGTTACAGCGCGCAGTGGCGTCCGACAGTAATTTCGTACGGGCGAACCCTTAAGCTCCTCCCTAGAGCATTCAATTACTCTTGATTTAGGGCACCTCATGAGTGGTGCCATATATAGATGGAAATATCTTTCTGAGACCTTTTCATTGATACCAAAATCAGCAGCAACGGACCACTCAAACTCCACAAATAATGATATTCTATGTACGGTATACAAAAATCTACTTGCAGAATCTGTTCATCTTCCCTAAAATTTATAATCTCAATGAGTTATAATGAACTCCACATCTAAAACACAAATTCTTAACAGCATGAAATAGGCATGCAAGGTCAATATAGTAACTAACTTGAAAATAAAGAAGAGGTACCAAAAAGGTACATTGGCTTGCAAAAATGGAGGAAGAAGGAGTACCTTGGTTTTAAAATGAAGATTTTAGTTAGTTCCTTGTGAGCTTGAGAACTTGAGAGTTTCTTTCAGCAGCAAGCACAATAAATGGAGGGAAGATGAGTGTTGAAAGAGACTAGATAAAGCGGATGAGGAGGCATGGGCTTGGATGGGATAAGGTGGAGCCATCCCATCCAAGATATGGAGGAGAAGGCTGACTAGCAAGAGGGGAGGCTACTTGCAGCCCTTGGGAAGGGAAGGAGAAGTGTAGGTCCCATGCACACAGATAATTTCATAATTATTTAAAAATTAACTTAATTAATTAAATTTAAATAATACGATTTGCTAATCAAAACTTGATGGAAGAACGAGCTTCGAAAAATATCAGAAATTTACTAATAGCTAATTTGCGGGTGAAGAATGCAACGACGAAGTCGGATTTTAATTTGGAGATTAATTTAATATCATAATTTTTGAAGTATTTAAAATACATTAAATTATTTGAGAAAATTTGATGACTTTCAAATAGTTCCAAAACATTATCTCTAGCTAATTTGGGGGGTGACGAGCGCAATGACGAAGTCAGATTTTAATTTTGATGTCAAATTAAATATCTCAATTTTCTAATTAATTAAAAATTATTAAAATAATCCAAATATTCGATTGAGTTCCAAATCGCTTCAAGTCTTTGAGGTTAAGTTCAAATGACTAAATGAACCTAATGGAATGATGATCATAATGCAATTATGCTAAGATTAGGCCAAGTAACAACCTAAGGTTGTTATAATATCCTTAGTGATTAGGAACCCAATTATATGTAAATTAGATCCTAGAGCATAGAGTAGTAGATAAGGAAGCCAATGGGATTGTGCTACAGGTAGGAGACTCATTGTAAATGTTGAATGGATGACTCATAGGGTTAAAGGTGTGCATGTGTCTACAAAATTCCAAACTTAGCTTCATTAAATTATAAAAATTCCAATCGATAAAACTTTTTGGTGGGGTCAAAGCATCTAAGTAGGGTGAGTGTTTTAAGGTTTAATAAAGGATGTCCTATTGACCGTAGCCTCCATATTTGTAGAATTTGCATAACCTTGATTTTGGGATATGATTGATTCCAAGCAAACCTTAGATTGAGTACATCTTCATATTAGAGGGCCTCCTCAATAGGGCTTTTAGACCCAAATGAAGCGTAGAGTGATGGCATTCATTTTAGGATTTAATATATGCTCAGGAATTCACATTAACCCCAAATACTGGTACAGAGGGGATATTGGTTGAGGTCTAGACATCTAGGGATCAAGCAATGGGTTTTTGAGTGTCTCAGAAGTGCAAGTGAGTAGGGAACATTTAGGGATTTAATTTGGGTCCTGATTCAATCGTTAGATTCTCAATTGCTCTAAAATAGAAAACATGGCTCGGGAAAATCTTGGGAAGAATACAGTGGAGGGCTAGGTCAGATTTGACTTGAACCTACTATATGAAGCATGACACCGGGCCAAGTTGACTCGACCCGCCCTACCTTCATGGAATAGTGCTGGGTCAGTGCGCGAACAGGCTGTTGCCCACACATTTTGTGAGAAATATTCATGAGGTAATATTCTCAATATATGAGCATAATTTAATTAAAACCTTGGAAAATTAATACATATGAAATTTTGATATAATATAGTGAGTACAAGTTCAATTTAAATAAAACTAGAAATTTGTGTTAATACCAAAATAATATAATGTAAGAATAAGTAAGGTGAAATGTTGTAATTCAATCTCTTAACGATAAGGCATTCAGTTTGCATCTTAGCATAATAGCTTAGCTTAAACGTTGTAGAATAGTGAATTTGAATAATGTATCCAAATATAGGATGAACATTGAATATGAAATAAATACATCAAAATATTGAATAAATACTGACTCTGAAAAATAAAACATAATCTAAATGTATACTAATTTTGGAAAATGCAATAGAATGATGAATCATAAATAAAAAATAGAATTTAGTGATAGATCTATACAATAAATTTAGGATGATTATTACATAAAATAGGGTATCTCGTATTTCTATTTATTTAGATTGTTTACAATTTGATGCATCTCTCTTGAGCCTAGATTCATTTGAACATTTAGATATATCCATATATAACTTAATTTGATAGAGAAATAATCACAATTTCCTTACAGTATGATGAAAGGTTCCAATTTTGTTATGCAATTCATAGTTATAGTACAACTTCTAATTTATGTGTACCCAATTTTGTTACAGTTTCCAGCTTAGTAGTTACAATCTTGTAATGATTTTTATAATTATTTCTTTTTAATTATTATATAACTTTTAGTTTGATTATTAACATTTCTATTGCACCTTCCAATTTGGTTGTTATAGTTCTTTTACAATCTTTGTCACAATTTTTTGACAATTATCATAAAGCTTCTAGTATGGCTATTACCTTTTTTGTTACAGCTTCCAATCTAGTTGTTACCTTTTATTTTACAGCTTCTAGTTTTGCTATTATAATTATGTTATAATCTTTATCATAATTTCTTTCACAATTACAATACGGCATATAGTTTGGCAATTATCTTTTCTATTACAACTTTTAGTTTGGATATTGTAATTTCTATTATAGACCCATCATAATTTTTTTTATAGTTACAATATAGCTTCCAATCTAGTTGTTACTATTTCTGTTACAACTTCCAATTTGGCTATTATAGTCTTTGTTACAGTTCTATCATAGTTTCCTTTATAGTTATAATATTACAATTTATAATTTTAGCACAAACAACTTTACAGTACAATCATTTGACACTATTTTTAGCTGAACATATTTTTACAATACTGATTTTTTAGTCTACACTTTTACAATATTGTATCTACATATGCTCTGTACAATTTGACAGCGTGTGTAGGATTTTGCTCAGTTCGGTATAATACGATATTGCATTTCAATGTTTGTTACAATTTACTCCCGTAGTTATTCTTTTCATCTTATTGCACAACTTATAATTAATTGTAAATATGTGATATCCTGACATAGAACTAAATTACACATGTACTTAGACCTTTGGGTCTAATCGTATTTTGTTTTCTTTGGTTCACCTTTATATGTACATATGCCAGATCAGGATTTGATTGAGGATCCAGCTTATAAGGTGAAGTTTATGCAGGAAAAAAAGCTACCCATATTTATGTTTTTACTGCTTTATTTCATTTTTAGAGAGAGAGAGATAAATTTTTTTTTAATTATATTAAATTAGATGAATGTTTCATTTTATTTTTTGAGATGGGTATATATTTATGTGTTTTTCTAATATTTTGTAGTTGAAATAAAAATATAGAATATTCTTTTTTATTGGTATGCACTATAGTATCAAATCCTGATAAAATCATGGGCAGTTAACACCTAATATTAGATTAGTCTCACTACCCAATATTAGGACATTACAAAATCATCTACATTTGTATACAATAACAATTATTAATCAAGTACTGGAATGACACTCTATGAAGCATTGAATAGAAGAAAGTGTAACACATCTATTACTTAATCAAAAAATAGAAACAAATAGTTATTCGAGTGAACATGATTGAGAATGCTTCAGTAAATATTAGATTAATTCAGGTTATATTAAAGCTGCTCATTATCATCAATAAATTTTTTTGGATTTAAGCAAAAGTAGACCAATTTTAAAGTAATAGAATTTAATATTATATATTCAATGAATATATTCTAAGATGATTATTTCTTTCACCATTTTATTTTTATAATATAATAATCATATATTTATGTATGAAAACTAATTATTTGAGAAAATCTTACTTAACGTGACTTAATCAGATATATTAGACTATGTCATCACATTGCATGTATTCTTAGAGCGTGTTGTGAGAGTAAGAGCTATAATTTGTGTGCGGATCACTAGTGATGTCTAATGTGTTATTATGAAAACACCAACTTGACTATTGTGTATGGACAACCTTTCGTGATGATGTTGCATTACTAACTAGCATTATATGTATGTGGTGTTATAAAAAAAAAATAAAATAATTTGTTGTGTTTCTTAAAACCACAATCTAACTAAGTCTTTAATGAACAATTATAGTTAAAATTTACTCGAAGCAACTTTTTTATTGAGTCCATGCTATGAGATAGACTAAATTAAATACGAAGCAAAAGAAGAGTTCTCAATCTCTTTAACAAATTAATTAATTAAAATATTAAAATTTAAATTTACAATATATATACACACACGTGTGTACGCATGCGCACACACAATCTAAGATTTATTAGGTGATACACTAGATTTAAGAGGGTTTTAAGTAAAATATTTAGAGAAATTTTTATGAACAATCAATGATCGATTTTATTAGCATGTCATTAGCAATATTCTCTAATTTATTGTGTGAAATTGAAAAAATATACTACAAAGGTAGCTAATTTAGTATTTTTAGTAAGCTTCACTAATTGATTGTATAGGGCCAAGTGAACTCATACACTTTGTTAAGCAAAATGCATAAGCTAATCTCAATATTATAGAAGGTAGGCACTCCCTTTTCCAGTATTTTTCAATCACCTCTTAAGCATTCTTAGCGACCCCTTCCTTCCCACCTTACATTATCCTTCAAACATGGTGATGTAGAGCAAAACTGGGCTCAGATTGAATCTTAAAGTAGGAATAATTAAGCAATGATAACATCAACAACGATGATATATGGGCCAATCTCATTTAGGCTGTGAACTTTGAGTTCAGTGATGCTTTATTTTAAAAATTGCGTCCAAGATCTGTGCATAAAATTTCTATAAAGATTTCAATTTTAATTCAATCTTTCTTTACATGGTGTTAACCTTGATCACCGTTGTTAATAAACTTTTATTAATAGAGGAATACAGTATAAAAATTCCTCAAATTAGCTTTTTTTCTCAAAGTTTGGTCAGTTAAGTTGGTCATTATTCATTAGAATTATCTAGTTCACAAAGCTAGATATAAAAGAAATAATGCTTTGCTCATATATTGCATCGACTATCTAGCTATTTACATGATTTCAATGAATTTTATGAAGAGTTAATTTACAAAATCTTTCATCACAAGTATCAACCTCATCTTGATGACAACCTCATTAAACTGAGAGTTCCTAATGTGAAGCATCATTGTCTTATTTTCATGGTACATGGGACAATTACTTGAAACAACGATGAACATATTCAGCAAAAGTGCAAAGTCAATTAGATCGTTATAATATGCAATCACCGATTAATGTCTTGATTCATTCCATGAACATAGTCATAAACAACTAACATCCTCATCAAGAAATTTAGCTTTTTTAACCCATAACAACATCACAACAATCTCACAATCAGGACAGCTTGAGATGTCAACAAATAAAAAAAAATACAGTACATGCTTTACTTCACTCTGTTTCCTCCCATTCTTCTTCAGACCAACAATAAAAAATGCTATTATAAGAGCTTAATGCAATCCCAATCAGTGAAATCCCATAATCCCAGTTACCAAATACACTCTAAAAATCCTTAGGTAAGAAATGGGTTAGAAATAAGAATTAAGCGTGTACCATAGATTATAAATTTAGAGAAAAAATGCAGTATTTTATTATACTAGGCCTCCACTCACTTTTTTTAAGAAATTTTTGTAACAGTAAGGCCATTGCAGCATCACTTTTCTCTCAATGCAAGAAAAAATGCTATGTTTTCTTAAAGTTTTTTAAAATTACATCCCAAAAATAAAAAATAGAGGACTAGGCAGAAAATGGTGAATGAGGATGATCTGCTTTTTTATTTTCAAGACATTTGTCCTCCAATGATGAACCTGGTAAGGCAGCTAGGATCACGGGCGAGCAGCGCCTTGCAAGGGAGGAGGCCGAGGTCATTTCCGATCTGGCTGCACTCCCTGAGAACGGCGGTCATCTCCGCTTCGACCACCGCGTCCTCTTCTAATTCACCGTTCAGACCCATTCGAAGATCTTCCGCCAGCCGCCTCTCCTTCTCGGGATCGTGCTCAAAGGGATCCATCACAGGCCCCTGCAACATTGCAATCTCCCCAAAATCAACATTTCTGCTTGGGACCTTTATTTTTATCATTCTAAATCTGCCAATCATACCTGGCATAACTCAGCGTAGTGTTTGTAGGCATTGCTGTACGTGTCTTGGTCATAAATTAAGTTCCCACCGTACCAACTGTCTGCTTCATCAACTGATGTCATCGCAAGAGACCTGCATGTTCATAATAAAAACTGATTTGAATGCAATAAAGTTAGGCATATCTATGACTAGTGGAATTTAAACTCTTGATTTATAAAGAGAGCAAACCCAAGTACAACACCATTCACTACAAATGTTGAAAGTTAAGCCAACTATTAGCCCACATATTATTTGCTTCACCATTTATTTTTTATAGAAGAAAATAGGCATACCCATAAATAATTGAAAAAATTGGCCCATTATTGTTAGAACTTTTGTCATGAAGTTAAAGTAAGTGAAAAACCATGGCAAGGCAAACTAAGTGAAAAACCATCCATCATTACCAGATTTATCAAGGCTTCTATGATTTGAAACCCATACCATCAAAAAGCCATAAGAGATGCACTATCTAATGAGCTTATTTTTTTTATACAAAGGTTTAGGGCTAATAAATGGGAGTGACTTACGAGAGATATGTTTCACCAAATGGTTTTGCTACAAAGTAAGTGCTGCAATAGTTTGATTGTGTTCATATGGTTTGATGCGGGGGAATCCAAAATCGTGAGATTGGGATCACTTGGACAAAGTCCTAACCTGTTGCCATTTGGTGCAAAAAAAAAAAAAAAAAAAAAAAAAAAAAAAGAATTGCCCTCGCCGGCCAAAGTTGGTCCTCGCCAGTTGCAATTGAGCCATAGTGCTATGGTCGAAATCAGCCAAAGTCGCTGTAAAGGCTCCTTAATCAAGCCTCGTCGGGCCCTCGCCAGCCAGAGTCGACTGTCTATGGAACAAACTCCCTTTTGGAAGATGTAAATGGAGGATTTGTTTTATCAAAAGAAACTATACTTACTGTTGGAAGGAGTTGACAAGAAACCTGAAATTATGTCGGAAGGTGAATGGAAAGTTCTCAATAGGATGACGCTAGGCTTGATACGTCTTTTTTTATCCTAGTCAATTGCATTTAATATTGTGAATGGGAAGGCTACAATCGATTTTATGGCAGCCCTTACCAGAATGTATGAGAAACTCTCGACTTCCAACAAGGTATTTCAGATGAAGAAGCTATTCAACATGAAGATGGCAGATGCCGGCTTAGTGACAGAACATTTGAATGAGTTTAACACTGTAAAAGGCCATTTAAGCTCGGTGGAGATCAACTAGGCGCAAAGTTAGAGCTTTATTGCTTTTGTTTTCTTTGTCGGATAGTTGTGATGGACTGGTGACTGCAGTCAGTAATTATTCTAGAAATGCCAAGCTAAAATTCGATAACATTGTCAGATTGCTGTTGAATGAAGAAGGAAATACTTCAATGGTGAAGCAACTACTTCAGCATTAAATGTAGAATTTAGAGAAAGTACAGACCAGAAATTTAACAGAAGCAAGTCTAAGTCAAGGTGGGAAAAATCAAAGCCTAGAAAGGGAAATATATAATGCTAGAACGGTGGGAAGTCTAGACACTTCAAGAAGGACTACTTTGCTTTGAAGGAGTCGGGAGGAGGATGAGGTAAAGACAAAAACCCCTTCCTAAATGTTTCAGCAGATGATTATCAAGATGCATTGATCATGTCCCTTGTTAGCATTAAGTCCTAGGCAGTGGATTCAAGTGCTTCCTTTCATGCAACCCCAATCAATGAAATTTTAAGAACTACACCAAAAGTGATTTGAGAAAGGTTTACTTAGGAGATGTCAAAGCTTGCAACATTAATGGAAAGGGTCATGTGGATATCCAATTGCCGAATGGGTTGGTGTGGAAGTTGAAGGATGTCAGATATGTTCCTTGTTTGAGGAGAATATTGATTTTTGTCAGCCAGTTAGCCTGTGAGGGATACGACACGAGCTTCATAAGAGATTCTTGGAAGCGACTAAAAGCGCATTAATAGTTGCTTGGGGCAGTATTGATGGGACACTTGATCAATAAAGCGTTTGACTCAATTTCTGTAGCAAAACAGCTTGATTCACGTCTATGGCACCAAAGGCTTGGTCATATAAGCGAGAAAGAATTGAAGTCTAAGTTATCAACGGGAAAGATTCCAGGGTTGAAACCTGTGAAGTTAGAATTATGTGAAGACTGTGTGTACAACAAGCAAAAGAAGGTTAATTTCTTAAAGAGTGGGAGAGACTTGAAGTCCCAGAAGCTGGAGCTTGTGCACACTGTTGTGTGGGGATCAACTCCCACATCTTCTCTTGGTGGGGCCACATCTTTGTTACTTTCATTGATGATCATACTAGGAAAGTATGAGTATATTTTTTGAAGCACAAATCTGATGTCTTTGAAGTGTTCAAGAAGTGGCCTTAATTGAGAATGAGATATGCTTGAAGCACAAATGCTCAAATCTAACAATGACGGGAAACACTGACAAAGAGTTCAAGGAATTCTGTGCCTTAAATGAGATAAGACGGGGAGTTCATTGTTTCAGGAACACCTCAGCAAAATGGTGTTACAAAGTGCATAAATAGGACTCTTATAGAGAGGACCTAGAGCATGAGGCTACATGCTGGGTTTCCTAAACACTTTTGGGCATGGGCAGGAGCTGTGAATACAACTGCATATCTGATCAACAGGAGCCCTTCAGTTCCTTTGAAAGAAGGGATACCCGAGGAGGTGTGGAGCGGCAAAAAATATGAAATTAAATCACATAAAAGTATTTGATTGTTCATCATATGTGCACATTGATGCAGGTTCCAAAGGCAAGCTTGATTCAAAAGAAATCAAGTACACATTCATTGGCTACAGAGCAGGAGAGTTTGGCTACATATTTTAGGACTATAAGAGTTAGAAATTATCAGAAGTTGGGACATCACATTTATAAATGGAGCTTCATAGAATGTGCCAATTTATATTGAAATAGATAACAACATTGAACAAGATGAGTAGGTACAACCAGATGCTCAAGATGGTGGAGAGTAGATAACTCCTCAGACTCCTGCTACTGAATTAAGGAGATCCACCAGCGCTTCAAGTTGATGACTCAACAAGTGGGAGTCGGCCATGGATGACGAGATGAAGCCACTTATGCCAAATGAGACATGAGAGTTGGCTAGACTTCCAGAAGGCAAGAAAGCTCCTCAAAACAAATGAGTTTAGAGGTTGAAGAAAGAACCAGATGGTAACAAACGCTACAAAGCAAGGTTCGTGGTGAAAGGCTACCAGCAGAAGCACGATGTGGACTACAGTGAGATCTTCGCTCCAATAGTGAAGATGACTACTATCAAAGTAGGGTTGAACATTATGGCAGTAAAAAATTTGCATTTGGAGCAGATGAATGTGAAGACTTTTTTTTCACGGTGATCTGGAGAAGAAATTGTACATGATGCAGCCATAGTTATGAAACCCAAGAAAGAGTGAGCTAGTCTGCAAACTCAAGAAAAGCATGTATGGTTTGAAACAAGCATCGAGGTAGTGGTATAAGAGGTTTGACAGATTCATATCAAATATATGACATAAAGATGCCAAGCGGATCACTGCTGTTATGTGAAGCAATTTGACACCTATAATATTCTACTTCTGTATGTAGATTATATGCTAATAGCAAGATCAAATATGCAGAAGATAAAAAGCCTCAAAAGGTAATTGTCAAAGGAGTTTGATATGAAGAACTTGGGGCTGGCAAAGCAGATAATCGAGATGAGATCAGTAGGGAAAGAAGTGCAGAGATACTGAAGTTGTCTTAGGTTGATTATGTTGAAAGAGTACTCAAAAGATTCAACATGGAAGAGACAAAGCCAGTTTGCACTCCCCTAAAAGTCACTTCAGCTTGACAAAGGAGCAAATGCCAAATACTGAAGTCAAAAAGGAACACATGGAAAGGGTTCCTACGCTTCAGCAGTCGAGAGTTCGATGTACGTGATGATTTTCACAAGAGCAGATATTGCCCATACAGTGGGAGTGGTTAGCGGGTACATGAATAACCCCGGGAAACCTCATTGGGAGGCAGTTAAATGGATTCACAAATATCTGAGAGGTACAGTGGACAAAGCACTTTACTTTGAAAAATCCAAGATAGAGTTACAAGGATATGTAGACTTTGATTTAGCCAGAGACATCACCAGTATGATCCCAATCAAATATGTGTTTACTTTGGGTACTGCTGCGGTTAGATGAAACTCCAGGCTACAAAAGATAGTCTCTCTATCCACAACGAAGGCAGAATCTGTCGTCATCACTGAAGTGAGCAAAGAGATGATTTGATTGAAGAATTTTATGGCTAAATTGGGCAAGGAGCATGGGGTTGGAAGACTACATAATGATAGTACGAGTGTCATCCACCTAGCTAAGAACACTACATTTCATGCCAGGACTAAGCACATTTAGTTGCAGTACCATTTCATCCGATCTTTGTTAGAAGATGGTCAGTTGGCGTTGGAGAAAATTCACACATCAAAGAACCCAGCCAACATGCTCACGAAATTAGTAACATCAGAAAAACTGAAGTTATGCTCAACTTCAGTTGTCTTCGGAGGATAAAGAGAAGGCAGAGTGAGCTACACCACGTCCTTTGCAAAGATGAAATTAAGTTGAAGAAAATTCAAGTTTGAAGACAGATTGAACGCAATTGATCTCTAAGTGAGATTTTTATGGTGTATAGACCAATTGGACCATCAAGAGAAGATCAAACTATATTTTGGTGGATTTCGGGATGGATCTATAGAAGCTAGCAACAAACCTAGCGTCCAAGTGTGCCTAGGCGCATTGATGCTCAGGCACGCCCCAAGTGCCCAGCAAACAAAGAGTCTAGAGCCCAGGCGCATCCAACGTGCCCAGTAAACAAAAATTCTGGCGTCCAGGCGTGCCACAGGCACCCAGGAGACAAAGAGTCTGGCGCCCAACAGAAGGTCTGGTGCCCAGGCACCCCAAAAGTAGCAAGGCAGGTGCCCTGGCGAGCTCAGGCACTTGCAGAAATTCCAGCTCGAGTGTGACGTGTTCAGAATTATTTAAAGCACTTTGAGGGCTGATGTAGAATTCCATATAAAAGCTAACATGATGGGTTATGATTGTCTGTGTGCCATTTTTGTGAGAGAGCTCTTTGGAGGCTTAAAACCTTAGAATGAGAACACGAAAAAATTCAGGAGAGAAGAAGAAGAAGCTCAAGGCGGTGAATCTCTTAACCTCAAAGAGATTGATAAGTTCATTGTAACTTTGAAGTATTATTTTCTATAGTAGGTTTTCTTGTGGTAGTGTGGCTCCGTGATTTTTCTCATTCTTGAATTTTCCACGTATATTTTTATGTTCGTATGCTTGTGTGATTGTGGATATTTGTGCTGTGATTTTTCAGTTTTGTGTTGGTATATTTTTTGTGTTTGCTTCGATGATTTTCAATGGTCAAACCCCAATCTTAGGAATTTTTTCTTTGGTGAATATCTCCTGATTTTCTCACACTGCCTTCACAGTGATAACCCATGCAGATGAATTATTGAAGAGTGTATGCAATCAGCAGAGTTAGCTATGATGTGAGGGAAATGAGTTTATTAGCGAGAAGTTTCAAGACAATAATCGTGGACAATCTCTGCACCCCAACTCATCTCGAAAGTAAATGTTGGCATACCTCTGCAAGGGGAAGTGATTAAGGGAAAGATGTGAAAACTAGAAGAAGAGCTAGCTGCTAACTAGTATTTAACCCAAATCTTCTTTTTGTGTGAAATGTAAGTGATGAGGGCACAAAAAATTAATTACTTTGCACTCACGTAAGACAAAAATTTGAAATGATCTTATTGTGAATTAAGCCCACTTTTTATGACACATCTAGTGATATCACACAATTTTTGCAGCCTTATCAATTGGTTAGCTCGGTCGGTGTCTTGGATAACGACAAACACTCGTGTTAAGACGATGGATAACGACAAACACTCGTGTTAAGACGAGTCAGGCAAAGCCTGGGCTTTTATCTGGTTGATAGATCATGGCAATTTGGTGCGGCAACATCTGGTGCAGTGATTCCTAATAGAGCGATATCAAGATACAATAGGTCGTATCAGAAGGAAAATCCAATCATTAATGTTAAGGCTCACGCATAGCATTTTACTGTTATAAAAAGAGGACAATGAGATTTTGATCCCCACTTAGAAGAATCCAGAACTCACACACTAAAGACTATGAGTGCTATCTCTTTGTTAAAATATCCTCCTTCCAAACGAGTGGTTGGCTGTTCTTTCTGTTGTCCCATGTGAATGAGGCATGAAGCAAAACTACAAAAGCTGACGGTGCAACCTTTCTGTAGTTGCAAGTTTAGGGAGAAAGGCATTATGTTGGTGGCTGAGCACTGTTCTGAACAAGTTCTAAAGGATCAACAGGCCCCAACACAAGATCTTGATTGGGGGGTGAGAGAACCACCAACTGTTGTGTGGTGGAGCCTTGAATGCTTCAAAACAAGAACATAAAGACCTCGAATCAGTTTGAGGTAAGCTGGATGCAAAAAATGACTTAACAACAGCAATGAGAAAATTCTATTGAAATTATCTGGGCTAAAAGACGAGTGCTTGGGAACGCCCAAGTGCCGTGGATATTCAGCAAAAGTGCAAAGGGTCGAGCCTTGGGCGCGTCCAAGAATTAACTGTTCTCAGAAATTCATCAGTGGGTTGAGAGAGCAGCACCCGCAGGGCTGACATTTGGGTATGCCCAAGTGCCGATACCTCTGTCTTCATCTGCCTGTATTCAGCTAGAAGACTGAAGAAGCGCCAAACGAAGCTTAACTTGCGCAGTTACGGGTCAAAGCACCAAATTGAGACCTATCTAGGGTATTTGGGGGATGGAATGCTTACCCTTATTATGTTAGGATTTTGTGTAGTTGTATTGATTTTTTGAGGTGTGTGGCTACTCGATTGAAGACGAGAGGACATCTTCTTCCTTTAGAGTGAAAAGCTCAATTTTTCTACTGGATATGGGTAAGTTTTGTATTCCCTTCTTCTTTATAGTGGATTCTCTCGTGGTGGTGGCTCAATAGTTTTTTCCTATTTTGGGATTTTCCAAGTAAGCTTGTGTATTCGTTTGTGCTTGTGTTTTCTTTGTGTCATGCTTTGTTTTGAGCTGTTTACAATTTGTTTTACTTGCTTTTGTTCTCTAGGTGATCAAGCTTGGGATTCTCGATGGACGAGAGTGGAAGTTCCATCATTGTGCAATGTTCAACTCTCAAAAAATTACTATTGGAGCGCTGCTTTGTGAGGTGAGTACTAATGGAATGCAATGGTGAGTGAAGCAACAGAAAACTGACAAATTCAATTGAACAAATTTTGTGCCATGAAAAATATAGATAGACGACTTACTCTATCATAAAAACTTATCAATTACTTGAAGGAATATAGAAGAAACCCTCAAACAAGCGAAGACGAGTGGAAGTCACTTGATAGAACCACTCAAGGCCTTATTTAACTTTCACTTGCATCTTTAGTCGCCTACAAAATTATCGATGAAAAGATCACAGTAGCTCTCATGTACGTGCTATTAAGGATGTAAAAGAATAATTTCAATATTGTGGTTTAATAGGTTTAAATTGGAGAAGCATGTGTATAAACATCTGAATAATTTCAACATAGTAGGTATTAAGATTGAGGATGAATTCAGGGCATTGTTGTTGTAACGACCCAATGTCGTTACTTTGCAAATTAGGTCAAATCCCGCCTCAGAAATTAGGATCTCGAGGAAACTTCAAATTAGGGCAAACCAAAATACCATTTGTTAGAAATAATGTTTAGATCAAAGTGCCCCAGTTTGGGAGAATCTGGATAACGGAACTCAAGCTTTATTTTTTTTCTGAATTATTTAAATTCAATAAATTGAGAAAATTAAATACGTGTCCGAATTCATCAATCTTTGTGTCATTATGTTAAGTATACTATTTAAAGGAGGCTCGAAAAGTTTATCGATTTTAGAGTGCCGGTTCAACCTCAATTAATTTTTGAAGTTTCAAGCTTCAGAAATTAATATAAAATAAAATATTAGTCTGAATCAAAATTTTTAGCGTGAGGGTGTTCGTTACATGATAACACACATTGGTGTCAAGTTTCATTATTTTTGGACGTCAAATGGAGAAAAATGCGTAAAATTTAATTTTAAATAACTATTGTAGTTTTCCTAAAGAAATTTTCTTCCTCTCTGCCCCCCCAATCGCAAAGCCCCCCTTCCCTGATCGCAGGCTGCTGCGACACTTCCTGCGCCGTTTAGGCACAGGATTGGCTGGCCCATTTGGCAAACCAGCTCCCTCCTCCTTCCCTCCCTACCCTCTATATTTTCTCCCTTAGCTCTCCCTTCTCCTTCCCCAAACAGCGGTAACCCTCCTCCCTCTCCCCACAGCCCAGCTAGCCCTCCTCCAGCCGGTCAGCCACCTGCCAGCCTCTAGCCACCCCTCCAGTACCTTCAGCCACGTCCGGCTCCCAGCTACCCTAACCATTGGTTAAAAGAAGAAAGAAATGTGGGAAGAAATGAGAAAAGATTATTTTATTTTGTTTTCTTTGTTTCTTTTTATTATTAATAAATATACTATTTATATTATGTCATTGCATTATTATTACTGTCATTAATTAATAATGAATAACAATACAAATGCTATAAAATAACTATTACTTCAATTCTGTCAATTTTCAATTCAAGCATTTTCATTGTGGCATTTATTATTATTATTATTACTTTCTGTAATTTTTACAGTCATTTTCATTCTGTCTTTTTCTTTCATACATTATTATTATCAGTAAATAAATGATAATAATAATATATAAATTGCTATCATCAGTGACTTAAAAAATGTTATCTTCTATCAAGAGAAAGAATGTACAAAAGCCAAAATAGAAAAGAAATAAGAAAATTCCTAAAAATATCATATCACTTTCATGTTGACTATAAGACTAATTTAAAATATTAAAAATTTAAATATAAATTTGATCAAATTGTTGAACTTTTGAAATTAAAAGAATAAGGTACCAGATGTCTTTTATTACTCTTATTTAAATATGATTTTCTGCTCAGCATCGCACACCTTGATAAAAGTGATTTTAAAAGTCACATAAAATAATATATGAAAAAGCTTAGATAACTGAGTAGCAAGAGTTCTATGTTGATATATTTTTAGTCTGATCAGACAACTGCTAGGACGAAACTGTCCGACATCGGGAGTCATAAGGAGCCTATACTAATAAGCCTTGAGGGGGCAGGTATAGAGGGAAGTTGGGATATGTAGCGCAAAAGATGAACCCCCTTTTTCTCGATTTTGTACTTGCCTAACAAAATCATGTTTTGCGCAAGATAACAAACGCTAAAATTCATTATTTATTTTTGTGATTGTAATTATTTTTATGCTAGTTTCAAGTGCAATTGAAACGTATTTGCAAGGATAATTTCGTACAACTTTTTTATTTCCTGTCAAATTATTGATTATTTTGCTTATTATTAACATTTGTAAAGATGTCATCTATCAGTAATTAGTTTCACAACTAACTGGTATTCAAATGCCCACAATTTTCAAACGCGCCCAAATCAGGAGTTCATCTTAGAGGAAGGGTGCTAAGAACCAAGTAGTGCTGATACTGTTCCATGCTGATTTATTGCTCTTTTTTACTCTTTTTAAAAGTTTGTAAATTATGTTTTATTTTGATCCTTTGTAATCAAAACTTATAAATTAATGAATAAATGAGTTATATTTGATGTCTATATATTTGTCTTTTAAATCACTCAATATGATCTTGTGGCTAGAGGACTTGTTACCCCCGAAACCGGTGATGGATTAGCTCCCGCTGACCCGACATCGGGTCTTCACAGTTGCTGTTATCTTTGTTGTATAGTTTGGATAGTTTTGTCATAGCGATGAGTAGTTCACCAGGAAATGCTGCCTTAAAGTTTGATGACATTGTTGTTTTGATCATTGGTGAAGAAGTTTTAATGAGAATGAATAATGAAGTGTCTACCTCAGCTTTGAGCATTGACTATAGAGGATGAAACTTGAATCAAAATAGAAATTGAAATCGAACCAAATCCAAGAGAAGATGCATTTAATGCTGGAATTGCTGCAAAGGTCATTGGAAGGACCACACAGCTCTCAAGAAAGGTGTGGTTGCGGTACACAAGGTGCAGCAAATGTTACAATGGAAGGGCTCTTGGATATGTAGATATTATCATTGGACAACACCAAGTATGGGGTAGTAGACCTGTGCACATTTTTTCATGCCACACTAAACGAATGCACGTTTATATCTTATGTCGTAGGTGATTTTAGGAGCGTCTAGTTAGGAGATGACAAGGCATGCAACATCATCGACAAAAGAGATGTTAATATCAAATTTCCAAATGGTTCAATATGTCAGCTGAAGAAAATCCGATACGCACGATCATTGAAGCAGAACCTAGCTTCGATAAGTCAATTAACTCGAGCTATGTACAACACTTTCACTAGAGATTCTAGGATAATTACCAAAGGAGTGCCAGGGCATGAAAAATGCTGTACTTGATCAATAAAATGTCAAATGCTTCAACATCAACAAGTGTAGAGGATTTTAGTTGTGGTACAAAAGGCTCAGATACATGAGCTAGAGAGAATTGAAATCTCTCCTCTAGTGATGTAAATTTCCTAGCTTAAAATTTATTAAATTTGATTTTCGTGAAGACTATGTGCTAGATAAACTAAAAGATTAGCTTTGTGAAAGCGGGAAGAAAACCAAAGGCATATAAATTGAAGCTGGTGCATGCAAACGCTTGAGATTCAACTCCAGTTTCTTCCTTAGGAAGTTTTAACTACTTCGTTATTTTCATTGATGACTACACAGAAAATGCAGGTATACTTCTTGAATAACAGTTAGATGTATTTAAGATCTTAAAAAAGGTGGCTAGTTGTGGTTAAGGATGAACTAGATTCAATTTGAAGCGTTTGAGATCCAATAATGAAGGTGAAAATTATGACAAGTTCAAAAAATTCTACGCCAAAATAGGAATTAAGAAAGAATTCTCTATCCTAAGAATGACACAATAAAATGACATTGCAAAAGGATGAGTCAGATGATCACGGAATGTGCCAGAAGCATGAGATTGCATGCCGGATTGCCCATACAATTTTGGGCTAATGCCTGTTAATGAAGTGCAATGATGTAGACTTATCCTACCTAAAAATCTTCGGTTGCTCTGCAATATACATACCGATGCAAAAAATTGCAACAAGCTGAATCCGAAGGCACTAAATAAAGTGCAGATTCATTGGATATGAATGACAAATTTGAATACAGGTTTTGAAATTACCAAATGACAAAATCATAAGAAGCAGAAATAGTACATTCAATGAAAGGAAGATGTACAAAGACAAGAACAACTTTAAGCTAAAAGATTCAGAGGCATCGAATGAGTACATGAACACATAAGTGAACCCAAGAAGGAAGCTGAACAAGATGAGGTTCAAGCCGAACCTCAATCTCCAACAGTACAATTTAGGAGATCGACTAGAGTATCGTTCCCTCAGAAAAGGTAAGGACCTTCTTTTATTAACGGATGTTGGTGAGTCAAAAAACTTAAGTCATGCAAATTAAGGACAAGCTAAAGAGCGCTTGCAATAGAACAGGAGATGCAGTCACTAACATCCAATCAAACTTGGGATTTGATGGAGCTACATACGGGAACAAAAGCACTTCAAAATAAGTTGTTGTACAAGTTGCATTAAGAACACAATGCAGGCAATCACTACAAAGCTAAATTGACAGTGAAGGAATTCTAGTAGAGATAGAGTGAGCTACATGAAGATCTCGTTGATAGTCAAAATGACGACGATTTGTCTGGTGCTAAGCTTGGCGGCGAGCGAGAATTTGCATCTGGAGCAAATGAATGTCAAAACAACGTTCCTCTATGGTGAGCTGGAAGAGGAAATATGAAGATTACTGTCACAAGGATTTAAAGCACACGACAAGGAAACTTCGGTGTGCAGGCTTAAGAAGAGCATGTACAAATTAAAGAAAACCCCAAGACAATAGTATAAGAAGTTTAATAGGTTTAAATTGGAGAACTAGTACACCCTTTATCAAATAGGCCTTTGTTGCTATAATAAGAAAATTGGCAATGATTATATAATATTGTTATTATATGTGGATAATATATTGTTCGCAAAAGCGAATATAAAAAGCTATTCAGCACCTTAATGATCAGCTTTTGAAAGAGTTCAAATGAAAAATCTCGAAAGCACCAAGCAATTTCTTAGAATAAGTATCCATAAGGATAGGAAGAGGACTCTAAGCTATAAGCTATGTTGTGAAAATTCTACAGAAACTTAATATGAATGCAGCAAAACTAATCAATACATCGTTGGTGAGTCACTTCCAACTATCAAAAGACGAGTTGTCGAAGACCAATGATGAAAGAAGAAAAATGGTTTGTGAAGACTCCATATGCTTCAACCGTTGGAATTAAATGTTTTGAGAGAAACAAGTAAAACACTTCGTTTTAGGGGATCATAAGTCAAACTACAAGGCTATGTAGGCTCAAACTTAGCAGGAGAAATGAATAGCATGCAAAGCATTACAAAATATGTTTTTACCGTTGGAGGCACTATAGTAAGTTGGATATCACGTATACAAAAACTCGTAGCCTTTTCTACTATGAAAGCAAAATATGTCACAATCTTGAAGGTGAATAAGGAGATGATTTGATTGCAGGGTTTCATGGAGGAATTAAGCAGCATACAGAAGAATAGCAGGTTCCATAATAATAGCCAAGTTGCCATTTGTCTAGCTACGAATGATGTATTTTCTGGCATAACAAAGTGCATCCAACTATGCTATCATTACATAAGGACACTTCTAGAGGAGGGACGTCTAATGATGGAGAAGATTAATACTTCTCAAAATCCACAACAAATATGTACAAGGACGGTGATTTTGGACAAACTGAAACTGTGTTTAGCTTCAGTGGACCTTGGTACGTAAAGAATCACACTCAGTTTCCAAGTGAGAAATTATTGTGTGGTGAGGCCTTGAGTGATTTGGAACGAGCACATGAAGATCTCATATTAGTTTGAGGTGAGGTAGACGTGAAAATAACTTAATAACATTAAGGAGAAAATTCAAAGTGCTTGAGCACTCCCAAGCGCTAGTTGAAATTCTCTAGGCCGAAGGACCGGCACTGGGGCATGCCCAAGCACATGGATGTTTAGCAGAAGTGCAAAGGCCCGAGCCTTGGGCTATTAAGTGTGCCCAAGCGTTAAAAGTCCTCAGAAAATCATCAACGGGACCGGAGAGTAGCGCTTGGGCACATGTAATCGCCCGCTATTTATCTGTGCAACCAACAGTACCCGAAGGCTGGAGCTTGGGCACGCCCAAGCTCAAAGGCCAATGTTTTGTGTGAATGCATTGATTGTTTTGAGATGTGTGGCTACTCGATTAAATAAGAGTAGAGGTTTCTTCTTCTCTTAGAGCGAAAAGCTCTGTTTTGCAGCTGGATAATTATAAGTATGTATTCCCTTCTTCCTTATAGTAATTCTCTTGTGGTGATGGCTTCGTAGTATTTGCCCATCTTGGAATTTTCAACGCAACCTGTGTATTCGTTTGTTGTTGTGTTTTTTTCTGTTCTGTGCTTTAGTTGACTAAGCTCAAGATTTTCAATTGGAGATAATGGAAGCTCCATCGTTGCGTAACATTCAACCCTCACTACACCAACAACATTCCTCGTGGCTAGATTGCAAGGGATTTTAAGACATCTGTTTTGCTCACTTCCCAATGTCTATGCTGCAAGGGTTAACAACTGCAAGATCTTATTAGTTTTGAAAGATTTTTGAACTGAATTAAACAATTTTAGGCCTTCATGCTTCAATTATGGCTGCTGTATAGAGCCATGAAGCCTCAATACTTGGTTACATAAGCTTATGCTTTAACCATGTTCTAATTAAAAAATAATAAGAACTAATTAAATCAATAATTAAAATTTAAACATACACATCAATTAGATATCTTTTAGATGTAATTTAAATATTAATAACATATCTTCATGAAAATAGACAATTTTATTCACCTAAATCCTTGCATCTTAAAAATTTTCAAGCAATAATGTCTTAAGATTTAATATGATTTAGCATATGGCATATCAACCAGTTTTAATTTTTCAAGTTTTACAAAATCTTGCATCCAAGAATTTACAAAATCCTCAGAGCTTTTTGCCAAACAGACCCATAGGATGGGTATGACTAAGAGTATCACTAAATTTATTTGACATCTGGAATAAAACATAGCTTTGTACCTTTGAAATATGTCATCGCAAGCATCATCTTGAGAAAAGAGTGAACTCAAGTCAATTTCACAAGATGCAAGAGATTCTTCCTTAGTGGCATTTGACCTTTCATTTGCAACATCTTTCAGTGAGGTAACGTTTTCTTCATACTTCCTCTGGCCAAACAACCAGTTTGGGCTTTTAAGCTGTATTTCACTGCATCGATATTTCTTTAATTAGTTTTTACAGCAACAAATTCATAAAATGAGTGTTATTATTGATGTACAAGTATGCTTTCTTGAAGGACCACACGACAGAAGTATGAACGGCAAACGCTAAATAATAAATCTGAACGGGGCTGTAAAACCCCATGGCTAAGAATGCAAAAGAAATCACATAAGCTTAGCAAGAAATAAATATTAGGAATGAGCAAGAGATCTGAAAGATAACGTGGCATCAAAAAAGCATAGATGGCTGATACTTGTTGCATATGAATGCTAAAATACACATTGAGAACTATTCGTACTTAGGATAGCAAAACGTTACTGATACTGGTTTATAACACGAGCATGAGGTCTATACCATTACTCTTAAAACTAGTATATACGATATTCGCTTCATTTGATGGACATATTGTGACATGCCAAGCTTAAATTCACGGCAATGCCACCAAAGTTTATGTAAAACACTATGAAAAAAATACTGTCAATGACACCTATGGCACATGATGATAAATATGATTGTGTAAAATGAATTTTGACAATTTATTCATACGATTGAAGTACTATCGTAATACATAAAATGATAAAAGTATAAACTAGTTTGTCATAAATCCAAAATATCAATTCATGATATTAAGATTGCAATATTTGAGAATATATATAATAACTTTGAAATTGTTAAGTTAGAGAAATATTTATAAGCTAACTAAATAAAGAGAAAAGAACTAGGGACTTGACCCTATTTAAATATATTAAATATGATAACTAATTTTTTTCTTATGATAAAAATATTCAATATAGATGAATGAATTATTTTACTAAATTTTTTAATAAAAGTTGTATTAAAATAATTAATATAAATGAGTTTATTAATTATAAAATATCAAATACACTTACAGTTAGCTTTAATATATTAATGATTTGAAATGCTTTAAAAAAGATGAAGAATAGAAAAATAGTAGAATCAAATAACATCCTATCGATGTGTGAAAATGTTTGGGTGAAAAGAAATATATTGACATACTAAGTTATTTGAAGTTAGTTTAAAAATTAAAAGATGTCAGATGAGTGGAGAAAGTGTATTATTGCACCTACATATAAAAACATAGGTGACACTCAAAAAATGTAAATTATAGGGGAATTAAGTTAATGTGTCATACGTTAAAATTTTGAGAAAAAGTAATTAAATACAAATTATGAAGGGATAATTGTATTTCAAAAAATTGACTTGGTTTTATGCTAGGCAGATCTACCATGGAAGCTATAATTTACTAAGTTTGATGAAAAAATATAGAGAAAAAAAGATCTTCATTTAACCTTTATTGATCTTAGAAAGGCTTTTATGATAGAGTACTGAGAGAAATTTTTTGTAGAGCTATAGAGAGAAGAAATTTGTGTAGTATATTAATGTTATTAAAGATGTATAATGGGGCTATAACATGTGTTTGATCGCAAGATGGTTGTTTAATGATTTGCATTACATAAAGGCTTTGCTCTCATATTATAGCTTTTTGTTTTAATTATACATATTCTTACCAAGTACAATCAAGAGGAGGTTCCTTGATGCATATTAATATTTAATAAGATTAGGAATGGAGTTGAGGAAAATCTCAATATGTGGAGTACTTCAAAATCTAGATTTTATTCTTAATAAATTTTTAATAATATATATGGTGTAGTAAAAGCCCTAATTTTGAAAACAAAGCTATTGAAAATCATGTGATTAAGAAGAGCAAGAGGTTCAAATATCTTGGTACGATTATTCAAAATAATGGTTTAAATAGAAAGCGATGTGATTAGTAAGATCCAAGCTAGTTGGATGAAATGGAGGAGCGCTTTGGATGTTGAGCGATTGAAAATTTCACTTAAAAACTAAGAAAAATTTTATAAAGCAACTATACAACTAACTTTATTATATGGGACTCCAACAAAGAGCTTATTGATAAAATAATTACTTTAGAGATGAGGATGTAAGGAGGATGGTAACCATACAATGAGAAATGAGTTCATCCATAGCAAGATTGAAGCAGCTCCAATAGTGGATAAGATTAGAGAATAGTGTCTTATAGATGGCTTGGGCATACTAAGCATAGACTGTTCAATGCTTCTGTTAGAAAAATTGTGATGAATTTTGCCCACATAAAAAGAGGAAGAGGAAGACCGAAAAAGACACTGGAAGAAACAATAAGAATATATCTTCTCTATTTAAAACTTAGGGAAGGGCTTCTATTTGGCCATGCACAATGCAAACAAAGGATTCAAGAAGCCGAATCCATCTAGTGGGATTAAGGCTTCGTGGTGTTGCTGTGATCTAGTGTGCATATGCTTTCTTTGCTTATAGGTTGATGCAGTTTGGAACAGAATCCCACTGAATTATATATTTACATATAAACAACTCACCCTCAATAGATTATAACTTTATTAAGAAATGCCTCTGAAGTAGATATGAGTATTGCACTCAACCAATGTCAAGAACCTCCGGTTAGGTTTTTGTGAAAATATAAAAGTAGTTTATACACCTTTGTTGTGTTTTCTATGATACATTGAAGTCACAAAATTCTAATGTTTGTATGAATGGATTTTGTAACAGGAACCACATAATAATGCATATGGATGCTATTAAGGCACAGGCACAATTTTGTACTTGATTTGAATAATGATCAAAATCTATCTGCTATTCCATAGTTCCACATGTAATATTTCAAGGAACTGTCCACATGCAATCATTCTATTAATACGTCTGCAATACTAATCCAAAATGCGGCACTTTATTATCCATGTTGCCAGGTGTGTTAATCCAAGTTCCAACTTCATGCACTTATTTGTGATAATTTCAAGTCCATGATATTCAATTAGTACAGTTGCCTCATTACAAAAGAGGGGTAATAACATGGATCAAATCTCATGTGCAGGGTAAGCAAGCCATTTTTATTAAACTACGTGCAATAAGTGTTAATGATTTAAAAAAGTTAACATAACTAAACAACATAAGCAAGACTGTTTACGCTGCATCTGGTGCCATTCCACGATTTCCTGCACTACCACTTGCTTTTGCTTCTTCACTTATCAGTCTCACATTTTTTATAAAACTACATGTTCTCTCCATTAACTTATCGAAGGATGTCAATTTCATCCGTTGGAAGTCTTCCTTAAAGGCTGGAATTGGTGCAAGCTTAATTGCATTTTCATCCATGCAAGTAATATCCCTGGACAAACTGCAATGACACAAAAATGATGGCTTCAAGATGCCATCTACAAATAATCACTATAAAGCTATAAAATATAGTTCATAAGAACATAAATAAACACATTAATAAAGAAAAAGCACAAAAAATTATAGATTTTTAAAGCATTAATGCAAACAGTTGCCTGTTGCCCGATTCTTCATCAGTTCCTGAAACATGAAGATAGTAATCGGAGTCCAACTCCCATAGGGCTGGTTTCCCTTCTTCTGGTTGAAAGTACCCAAGAAATCTAGAATATCACAAAAGAGTAAAGCAATGTCAGTAATATTTTGTTCATGTAAACAAAAATAATCACTGCAATAGAAGAAAGCTCGAACTGAATCCTCTTAAGAGGAAAATGGCAGCGAAGTAACAAAAAGATGAATCTGTATATGATTAGTGAAAATTAAAAAGAGTTTAGAGAAGTACAAATTTATTGCATCTTGCTTTTCACCATCCGTGTATGCATTGCTATAGTACCTCTTTATGGACTTCAAAAACTCACGAGACTGGGTGGTTGCCTTCCACTTGCCTTGTCTTTCGGGGAATACCTGGAAACATTATTGATAATACCAGAATAATTATTTTAATTAATATTCAACATAAGTTTATCACAAAGTGACTAAATTAGTAATAAAATATATCATAAGAGTAAAATCCCACAGTGTTATGTGCTGCAGAACCTCCATATTGATGAGCAAGTGCATCACCCATGCTCTGGTACATATCCATTAATGCTGCAGCAATGCTGCTGTCTGGGTCTACTTTTGGTACATCTGTCAAACCCATAGCATGAAGCTGGTGTCCTAATGCAGCTAAGCCATAAGCATACTGTGCAACATTTGTACGGTCCAAACAGTCAATGCAATTTGTCCGCAAAACTCCACTTTGATAATGAGGGCCATTATCCATCCATTGCTGCTTTGGCCTCCCTTTGTCATTAGCAGTAATAGAGTTTGATGTCTCAGAATTACTAGACAACCTTGAAATATCTACTGAACTGGCTCTAAATTCACCAAGAGAGGCATCCCTGCATTTAAAACAAACAGTAAAGCTTGAAAGAAAAAAAATTATAACAAAATACTTAAAGTAATTATAGTAATAAAATAATCAAGGATACTTAAAAAGGTATTTCTATGTAACGTTTTTGTGCAATACAAAACAAAGTACAAATATTTCCAAAAGTATAAACCAGCTCAGAGAGGAAAAATGGATACTGTTTCAATTCGTATATACGTTTTAGAAAGAAATACATAGAAGAATATAATGCGTGCGAATACAATTTCATTTGATTAATTAAATAGCCTTCATTTATTAAAATTGATTGGAAACTTCATAGTATTTTGTGACCTATAAAATAGTACATAAAAGTTTTTACCGCTTATTCAATTTCATAATAATTAATTTAGAAAATATCTCTATTAATACAAGCAATTTAATTTTTATATTTTATACAGAATTTCCATGCATTCAACTCTTTTTTTACCTTACTATTATTTAGAAATATAATAATCCCTCGATTGAAAAAAAGACAACCTTTTAATTTATGTTTTTTCAGGTGAGCAGGATAAGATCTGAATGCAGTAGAAATTAGTATATCAGAGAAAATATTGTATTCTAAATATTTGAATATCTTTGTAAAGCATATAGAACTCAATTTTTTGCACAGATGTCAATGAAAGAAAAAACAAAGTTAAATATCTAGTTTTATATATTGATAATTATACTCATTATGAATGAGATACACATATAAGTTGGTAAAATTAAGAGATAAGAGAACAAAGAGTTTGATACAAATAAAATATATCAAATATGATGATAAAAAGTTCTTTTTAGGGATGAACTTATTCAATATAGATGAATGAATTATTTACTAAGCATTAATGAAAGTTGCACCAATACAATAAATATATATGAGTTTAATTGTTATAAGAAAGTATCAATTACACTTTAATTAAAGAAAAACTCAAGTTGTAAATGGCTATTTTGAAATTTAAAAAATTTCATCTTAGTAGATCTATAACTTAATATATATTGTGAAAGTTTAATAGAAGCCATAATATTGAGGACATAATTATTGAAGATCACGTAATTAAGAAGAGTGCAGAATTTAAATACCTTTGTTCAATTATTCAAAATAATGGTGAAATAGAGAGCGATGTGATTAAAAGAATCCAAAGCTGGTTAGATGAAATGAAGGAGCTCCTCCCAAAATTATAGGAAAGTTTTATAGAGCAGCTATACAACAAGTTATGCTACATGAGCATGAATGCTGAAAAGCAAAGAAGAAATTTATCGATAAAATAAGTGCTGCAAAAATGAAGATGAGGATGTTAAGGTGTATACTGCAAAAATGAAGATGAGGATGTTAAGGTGTATGATACGATATAGTCAAAATGATAGGTGACAAATAAGTTCATTCGTAGCTAGGTTAGAGTGGCCCCAATAGAGAGCAAGATTAGAAAATATAATCTTAGATGGTTTGAGCATATTAAGTGTATACTATTTGATGCCCCTATTAAAAATAATGAGCATATAAATTTTGCCTATGTTAAAAGAGGAACAAAAAGACTAAAAGAGACATGGGAGGAAGCAACTAAAAAAGATCTTCTTTACTTGAAACATAGAGAGGATCTTCTATTTGACCATAAACAAAGAAACAAAGGATTTACGTAGCAAACCCCATCTTATATAACTACGGCTTACTGTTGTTGTATTGATTGTTTATTATGAATGAAATGAAACTTGTAATTAGAGGCTATTTTTATATTGGATGTTTACTATAACAGATGTAAGAACTTCAAATGGTGATCCTTGTCATTGCAATCTTTGCTTCCACCTCAGTATTTCAAACAATGGGTTAGTTGTATTAGTCAATAGTAAACATTAATGTTCTTTATGATATATTCAATTGTCATAGATGGAAGGTTGGTGAACTAAGTCGGCATGAATCTATGAATGCCATTGGTCAATGTCAACAAGGAGAGCATTTCAAATTCTGTTGGAGGGAATCCGCTATCAAATACCACAAAAATGTTAAAGAGGAAAGAGGAAAACTTTATGAATTGATTTATTAATAGGATAAAAGTTTTGCAAAAATGCAATGTAAATTTAAAAATTACAATAATTCACAAATAACTTCCCTAAAGGCAAATAACATAAAAACTAATATTTCACAAGAATCTAGCTAGTCAACTATGGAAGAAAACACCTCTAGAATATATGGGAGCTATGATGAACTGCTGGATTAGGAAAGCATATGATGGCTACATCTAATATATAGCAGCACCTGTGATCCAAGGAAAATCAACAAACAGTAAACAGACGACCATGGTAGAGTAGCATGGAATTATAAACACATACAGGTGACAGCTTTTATTATCATAACAGTTATAAGAAAATTCATTTATGCTGCCACTTTTTAGTAATGATAATATGCTTAACTATCAAAACCGTAGTGCAACAATGTTTCAAGCTGTTTATCATAGGCTATTGAAGTCTTACCTTCCAGTACTTGCTCTAGTATGCTTAGTTGATCTTTTGACTGTGACAGGTTTTCCACTATAGTAGAAGCCCGTTAAATCAAGTGCTTCACTGGCCACTGCACCAAGCACAGCCAGAACATTTGCAGATTTACTAATGAACAAAAAAAAATATGTTCAGCCTTCAGCAAAATTCTATTAATCAGAGGTCATACTCAAGGAAATGACCTTTTGGCAAATTTATGGAAATCCCAATGAATAAACTTCAAATGGCCTTCTTCAGGGAGAATTTGATTAAGATAGCCAACAGAATTTGCAAACTCGCGACGCAACATCATTTCTCGAGGCCTTTTTTCAACTGTCTGCATGGATGCAAAATGGAAGTTCATGAGAAGCAGGGGGGATTCAAAAAATGATTAACTTGTAAGAAAACTAACAGTTACCATTCACAGGCTAGTGAATTATCAGAACAAAACTGCATAGTGGAACCCAATACTATGTGAACCAACTAATTAACCAACTCTGTATCGTTAGGCATTAGTACTGAGCAAAACTACAGCTAATCATGAATGTTTTAAACAACAGTAAAGCTGCTTTAACTAAAAGAGCGCATTACCAACAAGGATCATGAAATTACAATCATGGTTAGAATTTTTTATTCAGTTAAGTTGATGAAATAAAGAAAGAAACTATGCTGGGGTTTCATATGTAACTCTTAATGGTTGAATAGTTTATTCATCGTGGTAGAGGCTAGATGATGAGAAACTCAGAGCTCATGCATCAAATATAAACTTGGTTATACAAGATACTAATATTTGAAAATTATTTTAAATTGGATATTTTACTACCAAACATCCTATTCTATAATTTATACAATCAGTACCCAAATTTAAATATTTACAAAAGTATCACCTAATCATACTCATGTATAGAATCTCATCCATTTAATGATTGGGATGTCACAACCCAGCCCCATAACATAAGGAAACGGAGGTTGAATGATGAAAGCATGGGCTTTTTATTATTATTATTATTTAATCAAACAAAAATTCACCATAGTAATAAAAAGAGCCACTAATCATCCAGTTAACATTTTCATAATAACGAGTAAACAAGATTAAAATGAAACAAATCAATCAAATATACCTATTATGAGGAATCCATTTGTGGGGGTAGACCTCGTCAATTCGATGGTTATCTATGAATCCTATAACTCTGTGGGTATATCTTAGTTCAAATTTATAGAAACATGAAGGGAAACACATCAAAATACATGCAAATTAACATTAGAAACTCATGAATATTGATATTTCCATAACAATCCTTATAAAAATATTATATATAATTAAAATAATTATTATGACTTTCAATAACAAATAAGAAATATCAAATTAAACCTCATCCAACTTCTACTCATACACATATACTTATCATTTTTTAGAATCATGAGCAATAGCATTTGACCTATGAACATAATATAGCAAATCTTAACAATTTAATCAATTAACACGTTGATTAAAGGAGCACATCATAAAAACAATTTTCATTTATATAGCCTTAACCTTTTTAAATTTGATAACGTCTTCAGCCAGTACAATCATGGGGTTTGCTCCATAGATGGTCACACATATACAATATCATACCTTACACCAATAGCCAATTTTCTTAATTAATACTATGAGACATTAACAAAACCATATAATACTAGACAAATCACTCTATTGGACATTAACAAAACCATATAATAATAGACATAACTGAAAAGTTTGAAACTTATATATGGATTGAGGATGAAGAGGATGGATACCTTCAAGAATGCATCTTCGAAAACATGCTGTTATAATTCAATCATTGACACACTATTGGACATGAATCGATGCATTGTTTCAAACTCCATCCTTAGTTTAAAGAGAAACCTTTGCTAGTGGAGTAGGTTGCCTCTAAACCCAAAAATAAAAATCAGCTTATGTATGCGCCTAAATATATGGTTTTTTATTTAGAAAATATTAAAATTTGAGAGTTGGTTACATAAACTAAATTTATTTGATGTTAATTTTAACATTTTACAATGGCTTAATACATCACAATGCATACATACTTTCAAGATGAATTGACTCAAAAGAATATATCATAAACAATATGAAACAATTAGCAACTTTGACATCAACTAAGATTTCACTTGAACCTCAATTGAATTTGGGGTCAAGTCTGACATGTCATTAGCCGTGTAAATTAATCAAGCTTGAGAGTTAGAATATGTTTGAGTTTATTTTGTTTGACTTTGAAGTTGCTCGATCTTGGTTCATGTTCGAAATTATTCAAAAAACCTATGAACTTCAACTCAAATTATGGTTTATATGATCATGTTAGGCTTATGTCCAAATCAAACTGCCAATTTGAAATAAGCTCGTGTTGTTTAAGACTAGACTTGCGGGCCTGTGTTTGTTTTAGGATTGTGGACTCATGCTAACAAAGTTTAATATATTTCTCAAAAACAAATTAATTAGAGAAAATTATCAAAAATGTCCCTTAACTCTTGTAAAATATTAAAAAATAGCCATTGACTCTTGTATATATTTTTAGCCCCCTTAACTTTTATTTAATAGATTTTTTTGGTCCTTGTCGTAATTTGCCCTTAACATCTAGTCCCTTCAATTCAAAAATGAAAAATGCATAATTCCAACAGGCATCACTTCTTTGTCTTTGATTTCTTCTACTGATTTCTTACAGGCGTGCGATTTTTTCTACAGGTCCTTCGTCAAAGTCGATGAAGGGGCTCAGCCAAATTCTTACAACTCATTTCGATTCCAGCTGCAAATAGCAAATTCTAGCTGCAATCTGCGATTCTAGTTGTAAGAGGCCAATTCAATCTTTTATTATTTTTCTAATTTTCTCTCGCTATCTCCTCCACTGCTCGACTTGAATCCCATGGAACACTTGACGATACCGGCTCAGATGGAGACGAAGACGTGACGGGAGGCGTTGCAGCATCCGATGACATCGAGGACATTTCTGACATCATTTACAAGTACTTGCCAATGTATATTGTTGCATGCGTCTTTGGAATCGACTCACTTGCAACTAGAATCGGCCACTTGTAACTAAATCAGCTGCTTGCAGCTGAAATAGGTTACTTGCAGTTGGAATTGAAATAAGTTGTCGTAAGAATTTAGCTGAGCCTCTTCATCAATGTCAACAAAGGACCTGTAAAAGAAATTGAAGACGAGGAAGTGTTGCCTGCTGGAATTACGCATTTATCCTTTTTGAGCGGAAGGGACGAAACGTTATAAGCAAATAATGGAAAGGGCTAAAAAAAACTCTTAAATAAAAGTCAAGTGATCAAAAAACAGCATTTGAGATCAAGGGTAATATTTTTATATATTTCTCAAATTTTTGATAATTTTCAATGACTATTTTGAACATTATGCAAAACAACAAGTCAAGGGTAATTTTTTATAATTTTCTCAAATTAAATATGACAACAATGTTCTTTTTATATTTTAACTCATTGAAAAAATGAACTCAACACATTTGTTAAAACTTGGCTTGTTGCCCTATTCATCAAACTAAACAAAAGCATCTTAAAGAGTTGAACACAACAAATTTAAATCAACAAACTTCTTCATAACACAACTTGTCATACAAGTTGAGAAGCAAATCCACAATATTTAGAAATATCAATTACTATCTAACTTTCATATATAACCCCTTTCTAAATGCAAATACAACAATCATTTTCCAAATTTGCATTGGTAGGAACTTCAACATGAGTGATGCCCTCACGTTCTGTAAGATTACTAATGTTCTGTTTAGAAAAATTATAGCTATCTAAAAAAGCTTCTGTAAAGCTACTACAGATGAAGCTATTATTATTGTCTGTTGAATGTCCCATTGTCATATTGTAGTGCACAAAGTCAATACTTAATGATGATGAAAAATGAATAGTTGGCAGGTGAGCAGACAATTGGAGAGTTGGTGGGAACTGGTGATGGATAAGGGCCATTGACAGCAGAAAATTTTTTATATTAAACAACATAAAACAATCAGTCCAACTTCAGAAATTATTTCTTGAAATCTTCTTTCTAAAGACCAGCTTCTTGAAGAAGCAACAATGCAGCTCCTCCAACTAATAGAAACCCAACAACATGGGTGCTTTATAAAAAGCGCAACTAAAACGTTGCCTCAAACACAATCTAAATCAAATCCTTCGAGCTTAAATGTATCCAAACTTCATAAAACAAAACATCTGAAATAGCTTTAGAGTTCAAATAAAAAATTTACAAAATATTAAGAGGAAAAGTTTTTCTTCAACTATAAGTTCAGAGCATTAAATGAAATTTAAGGCTTAACTCTGTCTTAGATGTAGACACTTCTATCATGCAAAATAGCATCATTATCAGTAATTATTTAAAAATATATATAGAACATCCACAAAAACAAACGAAACTAAGAAAAAACATTATATAATCACACATTGATAAAAATATTCTGGATAAGCTTCCTTTGTCATTTAGGTTGCGCAATAAACAAAGCAAACAAACAATGCCATCTCAATTTATCAATGAGTTCTTAGTTTATTCCGGATAAATTTTATTTCGTTGCAGGTAATTGAAGCTGGAGGAAATAAAAGGCATGCAAAAACAGTAATAACTCACCTTAATTAGATTAAGCACAATAATGGGATTACCATATCTCCTAGCTAAGTCTTCAAAATGCAATTTTGTTGCCTGATATGTTGGATCATATCTCTGCACTACATAAAATTTAAAATATGGAGTCAACCATTTTGGACCTTCAATTAGACTATATATACTGAAAAAAGAAAAGGATGTCAAGGAAACGACAGTAAAACTATATGCATATTTTGTAAACCAACCACTCTATAAGAAGATACATATAAAGTACTGTACAATAATGTCTTATAATGTATACACACAACACCCTACCAATAGCATATAGTACATGAGCGGGCGTGCTGATGTGAACACAAAAATATCCCACTAAGCATAATCCATCACATATAAATGCAAAGAGGCGAGACAGAATATCGAGTAGCATCAACTTACAAATAATATCCGGTTTAGGACTAAATCTTGAGGCTTCTTGCGACCAGAAAAGTGGGATTGAACCTCTCATCTGTACAACTGAACTCATTTTTCCCTTACAACAACCAGCTTCTTCGTCAAGAACAATTTGCTCAGTTTCAACATCATTTGCAACTCTGCCTTTATCATTTACCCCTCTTTTCAAATAACTACATTGTAACATTTTAGAAGAAAATAATATATAAAAAATCAGGGGACATTTTCAATCTTGTGTGCAAGTGTGCCAAAATATTACAAAAATTATATACATCTCTCACTTTAGGTGTTGAGGGCTACGCATAGCAGTGTCACTTGGGAATATCAAATTTTCTTAAATTTGAAATGTTTCGATTAAAGAACATTGAGAAGCATTCATGATTTCCTACACCAGCTATACCGCCAGTTATTGCAGCTCAAACGAGTGGTTATTGGCATGTCTATCTTTCCCAATATTAATTTTATCATCATTTAGAAGCCAAGGGCTATTCATATCAATGTATGCTGTTTGTTAACAGAATTGTTATCATATTTAAAATATTAAAATAATAGATATTGAGAAATATTCATGTTACCTACACCATCTGCACTGCTAGCTATGCAGCTTAAAAAAACGTTATAGGTATATGTCACTATCTCCCTCCAAAATCATATTTCTCAAACCAGTAAATATGCAAACGAGCTGAACCTCTCGTGAAAAAATGAGACAGAAATTGATACTCTTGTTGATAGTTAAGAATTAAACTAAGAGGTTGTTTGGATCCAGGTTAAGTAATCCAATGTTTAAGGCCAAACCAAATCTGCTGCAGTTGCGCTTTTTAAAGATTAAGCACCACCTTCCCAATAATTTCATGATTGTGGCACTTAAGCGGCATAAGCTGTAACGACCCAATGTCGTTATTTTTCAAATTATGTCAAAGCCCGCTTCAGCATCAGGACTCCGGGGAATTTCAAATTAGGGCAAACCAAAATTTCCATTAGAAAGAAATAATTTTAAGATCAAAGTGCCCTAGTTTAAGAGAATTCGGATAACAGAAACTCCTGATTCATTTTTCTGAATTAATTAAATCCAATAAATCAAGAACATTGAAATACATGTCAGAATTCATCAATTTCAGTGTCGTTGTGTTAAGTATAATATTTAAAAGCTGCTCGAAAAATTTCATCAAATTCTGAGCGCCGGTTGACTGTGGTTAATTTTCGAAGTTTCTAAGCTTCAGAAATTAATTAAAAATAAAATATTTGTCCGAATCGAAAATTTTTGGCACAAGGGTGTTCATTATATTGAAACACACCTCGGTGTCAAGTTTCGTTAATTTTGGACTTCAAACGGCGAAAAAATGCAAATAATTTAAGTTTAAGTAATTATATATATATATATATATATATTTTATTTTTTTTTAATTTCCTAATTCCTTCTTCTTCCCCCCCTAACCTGCGACCCACCTGCAACCCGCCAGGAACAGGCCGCCTGCGCCATTTTTCTCGCAGGCTGGTAGGCCCACCTGGCCAACCCCCACTCCCCCCTCCTCTCACTGTACATAAACCCTTCCCACTCCCTTCCTTCTTCCCCCACAGCCTCCTCCTCCTCCAAACCCTAGCCAGCCTAAACCTGCAACCCCTCCCCCCCCCTCACAGCAGCCCAGCCAACCTCCCTTCCCCTGCCGGCAGCCACCCTCAGCCTGCTGCAACCCCCTTCCAGCCCAGCCCTCCCTCAGCCGGCCAACAACCAGCGAGCAGCCGTCCGGCCACCCCATTCCTGCCAACAACCCTACTCCGACCTCCCTCCGCTTTCCGGCAACCCTGATCCTAAAGGTAAGAAGAAAAGTATAAGAGAAAGAAAAAGTGGAAGAGAAAAGAGGAGAAATTTTTTCGTTCTTTTATTTTATACATACTTAATAGGCATTATTATAAAAATAATAATGATATAATATCATCATTCACATTAATATGGTTCTTATTAATTAATAAAGAAAACTATACATATGTTATAAAATGACTATAATTTCAGTTCAAGCATTTTTATTTTGATAGTCATTTTTGTTATGTTATTTCATTCTTATATTATTGTTATCATTAAAATAATGATAATAATAATATTATATCAATATTATTACTATTCTCAACAACTTAATAAACGCTACAATAAATATTACTGCTATCGCAATATCTTAAAAATAAGACTTCAATCATAATGAAAAAGCGAAAGAAGAACATAATCGAAATGAAAATAAATATTACTCCTAAAAATATTGGCTAAAAGCTAATTTAAAATATCAAAAACCTAAATGCAGATTGAGCGAACTGTCACTCATCCGAACTATTGAACTTTTGAACTTAAAAGAACAAGGTACCAGATGTCTTTTATTACTCTTGTTTAAATATATTTTTCTGCTCAGCATCGCACAAATTTGATAAAACTAATTTTTAAAGTCACATAAAATGATATATGAATAAGTTTGGATAAGTGAGAAGCAAGGGTTCCATGTTGCTTTATACTTTTTATCTGATCAGACAACCGCTAGGACGGGGCTGTCCGACATCAGGAGTCATAAGGAGCCTATACTGATAAGCCTTTGATAGGGCAGGTATAGAGGGAAGTTGAGATATGTAACATAAAAATGAACCCCCCTTTTCCTCAATTTTGTACTTGCCCAACAAAATTATATTTTGCCTCAGATATCAAGCGCTAAAATTTTGTATTTATTTTTGTGACTGCAATTATTTTTATGCTAAGTTTCAAGTGCAATTGAAACAAGTTTGCAGGGATAATTTGTACAACTTTTATTTCCTATCAAATATTGATTATTTTGCTTATTATTTAACATTTGTAAAGATGACATCTATCAATACTTAGTTTCACAACTAACTGGTATTCGAATGCCTGCACTTTTGAAACGTGCCTAAAACAGGAGTTCATCCTCGAGGAAAGGTGCTAAGAACTGAGCAATGCTGATACTGCTACCTGCTGATCCACCGCTTTCTTTTTGACTCTTTCTATTTTTAAAAGTTTGTGACTTTTCTTTTATTTTGATCTTTTGTATCCAATGCTTATGAATTAATGAATAAATGAGTTATGTTTGATGTCTATATATTTGTCTCTTAAATCACTCAATATGATCCTGCGACTAGAGAATTTGTTGTTGTTGCTTGTTGTTATTGCTATTGCTATCCCACAAGCAACCAGTGCTAGATTAGCTCCCGCTGACCCGACATCGGGTCCTCACATAAGCTAAGCGCCACCTTTGGTGAGCTTAAGTGCATTCCAGTCGTGCATTGAATCCAGCACCAATCTCTTTAAGCCTTTGCGCAAGTTGTCCTCACGCATTTAAAAATGGGGTTTCCTTTGATCGCTGTCCTGTATGATTTGTCGGCTGTAAAGTTATCATCGGTGGTATCCCCCTGCCTGTAGTCATTCTACTGTCACACTGGACGTCAAATAAAGCAAGAAGACTGAGCTTTGGCATCGAAAGTGCTGGCAAAAATTACCAAAATCTTTTGATAATGAAGTAACTACTTGTTATATCTCATAGTTTAGTACACCACTGGATCATTCCTTTTTATTTTTGGGCTTGCAGCATTTTTGGTGAATTCCTTCTCTTTACAATCTGCGCACATGACTCAAATATACTTTAGCCTGTTCAGTTCTGCGCGAAATCTATTTACAAAAAAAAGCTAATGTGGTTTTTTTTCTAACGATTTTACCAACTTGCTTAATCAGTACGTTAATTTCTGTTGCCAGATAATTTTTTGTCCATGCTTTGCTCCGGTCATTAGCATGCACAGTCCCAGACTCCCTGTTATATATTCGTGCCATGTTTTTTCATTTACAGCCGCAACTTAGGTTCAACTCTAAGCTATGACGATATGAATTCTGTTGAAGAGTCGTTTTACTGTTTTTGTGGGTGTCTTTGCAAAATTTTGCTAGCATCTCTACCTATAAATCAATTTCTAGGAACGTATAAATGTGAAGGTCGCTGATGTTTTCCCTCCGCAAAACACACATTACTTGGAAGATAACATTGATAGAATTTGAACCAGTTTTCTTTATGAAATTTGCTGGTGACAAAATACTCAATTTCATCAACTAGAAAAACACATACGAGTCTACATTTATGGTGGTTTTGTAGTTAAGTAGCTCTGCATGATGAATATTATTTTCCTTTTTAAATGGATTTGGAAATTATACATATTCATAGCTATTTACTTGCTTGTTCAATCAATAAAAAGAAATACACGTTTAATTAGGCACCTAATGATTTCTCTAAGAAGACCAACAACTATGGTTCTCAATTCATTAAATGAGCTTGCAATGGTTTTCATCTATTCTTATCTCATATTTCTTGTAAGTTAAGATTAAAAAATCTATTAAGAGTTAAATTTATTGTTTACTCTTCATAAAGAAGTTATTTCAAGTATATTTTAGCAACAGAAGGTTGGGCATTTGCGTTGATCGTGTCTTTTACAATTTTCATGTGAAAGTTGAAAGTTATATTCTTTGCATTTTTTTAGCATTTATATCAAATCCTGATCCACATGTGAGGAACAATGATGAGAAAGATGCAATCTAAGTTATTTTAGCACCATTAGAATGACACTTGGAATCGTCTACTGCTTGCCACTTGACTTTTAGAGCTTTGCCATCTACATTAAAAATCAATATTAACTTGGTTATGTGTGAAATCAATGTGTGCGAGAGAATGTGTGATGTCCCAATATTCAGGTGTTCACGTACCGCTGGATCATATTAAGTAATTCGAAAAAAGAGGAAACATACATACAAAATCCAAAAATATTTTCCATTCATTTCAAAATTACATATTACAAAACAAACCTTCATCGCACATAACAAACATTGATCCAACTTTTTTTAGAATTTAAGAGATAAAAAGTTTAAGTAGCGCCATCGTAGATCCATCGGCAGTTTGATAATTTATATTTTTAAAGTTTTTCTTCGAGCTCCCCCAGTACCTGATCTAGTATTATTCAGATAACAAAACCGGGATTGGAATTTCTCAGTAATTAGATAATACTCTAAGTACCGCAGTAAACACAATAATATTACATTTTTATAAAACAGAAATGCGATTAGCAGATATAAGGATGTAATAAAATGCAAGAAGAATAAGAAAATAGTGCGAAAGAAATAAAAGTTTCCTGCAACAAGTGTTATCACAAAGATATTGATTAATTAATATCCTTTTTCCAATAACCAACCACGAATATTACTGATGTCATTTTTCCAATGACAACCACAAATAAAATAATGTTGGTTACTTGATGTCTTTTTTTCAATAACTAATCACGAATATCATTGATGTCATTTTTCCAGTGACCCACGAATGTACTAATGTCATTTTCCAATAACCCACGAATATTCTCATGTTAGTTCCGAACAAAACCAAACTTCAATTGAATTTGGCTCAAAGCAAATAAGCGAAGCTAAGCAACAATAAATTATAAAAAATAATACATGTTATATGCTTGGTACCTTTATTATTTAAGATCCAAAGTTTGACAATTCGACTTTTAGATCTGCATTTAGATTTTATATTTTTTTTAAATTAGTCTTTTAGCCAATGTTCTTAAGAGTAACTACTATCTTTTTTTCCATTCTGTTTTTCTTTCGCTTTTACATTAGGTTAGCATTTTTATTAAGATAATAATAATATACGAAAGTAAAAGACTGAATGAAAATGATGAAAATTTATTGCAGAAAGTAATAATAATTATAAAATATTAATGAAAAGTGCCTGAATGAAAATATAGTCATATTATAACATATGCACTTGCTTATCATTATTGATTAATGAAAACAATGCTAATGTGATGACATAAGGTTTATCATATTTAATTTCATAATAATGAAATATTAAGTATATAAAATGAAATACATAATAATAAAATCTCATTAGTTCTACCTCATTTCCCTCTCCTCTTACTGAGGATAGTATTGCCAGGAGACTGAGGGAGGTCGAACAGCTGCAGGAGGTGGCCGAAATGGTGGCTGGCAAGAGGAGGGCTGCTGCTGGAAGGGAGGGGCTGCTGTTGTTGGGAGGGGTTTGAGAGGGGTGAGGAGGGCTGCTGCTGTTTTGGAGAGCCGGGAAGGGGCTAGTTGGATTTGGAGGGTCCAAAAGGGTAGTCAGGATGGTTGCCGGGGTGGTCGGAGTGGTTGCCGAGGCTGGGCGCTGACGGCTGGCTGACGGAGCTGGCAGCAAGGTGAGGGAAGGGGTGGGGGGAGAAGAAGAGGAAGGGTCAGAAAATAAGGGGTGGGGTGCTAAACTGGCGGAAGTAGCGCCCGGGAGCAATGGGAAAAATTGGAGGGGTAGGTGGGGAAGAGGAAATCCTTAAGGAAAATTTTGAAAATTTACTTAATTTTTTCGCATTTTTTCGCCGTTTGGCGCCCAAATACAACGAAACTTGACACCGAGGCGTGTTCATGTAAAAGCAAATTGACGGTGGGTTACTGAAATACATAAAACAAAGATACTTAAATATTAAGTATATAAAATGAAATACATAATAATAAAATCTCATCGTTTCTACCTCATTTCCCTCTCCTCTTACCTAGGATAGTATTGCTGGGAGGCTGAGGCCAGCAAGAGGAGGGCTGCTACTGTTGGGAGGGGTTTGAGAGGGGTGAGGAGGGCTGCTGCTGTTTTGGAGAGCTGGGAAGGGGCTGGTTGGATTGGAGGGTCCAAAAGGGTAGCCGCGATGACTGCCGGGGTGGTTGCCGAGGCTGGTGGCTGGCTAACGGAGCTGGCAGCAGGGTGAGGGAAGGGGTGGGGGGGAGAAGTAGATGATGGGTCAAAAAATAAGGGGTGGGGACCTACGGGCGCTAAACTGGCGGAAGTAGCGCCCGAGAGAACAGGAAAATATCGGAGGGTAGGGGGGGAAGAGGAAATCTTTAAGGAAAATTTTGAAAATTTACTTAAAGTTAAATTTTTCGCCGTTTGGCGCCCAAATACAATGAAACTTGACACTGAGGTGTGTTATGATGTAATGAACGGATATCCTAGCGCCAAAAATTTTCGATTCAGACAAATATTTTATTTTATATTAATTTCTGAAATTTTAAACTTCAAAAATTAATTAAGGTTAAACCGACAATCCAAAATTGATGAAACTTCATGAGCAGCTTTTAAATTATGCTCTTAACATGACGACATAAAAATCGATGAATTTGGACATGTATTTCAATGTTCTTAATTTATTGGATTTTAAAAAGTTCAAAAAAATAAGGCTGGAGTTTCCATTATTCGAATTCTCCTAAACTATGGCACTTTGATCTAAAATTTATTCTCATTTAAGGGTATTCTTGTTTGCCCTAATTTGAAGTTCCCCGGGATCCTGATTTCTAAGGCGGGATTTGACCTAGCTATAAAGTAATGACATTGGGTCATTACAAAATATCTGGCTTACTTCCCATGGCTATTGTATTGTGCAACCATCAATATACTTTTAGTTAAAGACACTTTTGCTTCATCAATTGTAAATTTAGCTATGATCACTTAGATTGAATAGAAATCATATTGCTTAACCTAGACAATTCAACCATGACTAGTTGAGCTACTAGGAATCAGATGTCTAAAGCTCTTTTAGACATGTATGTACATACTACATTGCTATTGATTTCATTTTTTAATTATTTTTACCTCTTATATATTTCATATACACACATTTTCATGTTTTATAGAATTGATCCTTTGCTTATTTGTGTGCAGGTTACAGCTTGCAAGTGGAGGGTAAAATTTTTGCAAATTTGAGGATTAGAACATGTGTTTTCTATAATAGTATATGAAGACTTAATTCTTTGAGATCAGTACAATGAAAGATGCAAGTGTGAGATCAATACTACGCACTCAAGGAGATCCATGCTGTTGAAGATAGAAAAGAGAGCATTGAAAACAATACCAGTACTCAGAGTACTGTCAGCCTTTGAAAGACATTTGTATTCAGAGTGATATAAGCCCTATGAGCATTTGAGAGATATGTACCATTGTTGCTAATATTAAAATAAAGAGATTTATCTTTCAATTTTTTGTTATATATAATAGTAATAAAATAATATTATCATTGAATACTTTAGCTTAAAATTCCTTTTGAATGTGACAATGCTTTCTCATGTTTGCCATAAACATTAAATAATATTATTTAGATAAAGTTAACTTTTTCTTAAATATTTTAATAATCAAATTAATTAATTAATCAAATCTATAAATATTCGATTATTTAAGATCAATCATTTAAATACTATTGATTAATAAATTATTTACTTGGTCAACTTAACTTATATTTATAATAATTTTTTAAATAAAATTCCTCTCAAAACATGACACTAAAAATTTTGCCAAAATTTTCAATATAATTTTGGCAACATAACTCCACACAAAATTTTATTGAAAAAATTCCCTAGATCAAGATTCAACAAAAGAATTTTCATTTTCCTTACTGGCTCCAAGAGCATTAAAACATAAGGCCTTCAAAATTTTGCCTGACTAAGTCTAAGAACATTGGCATGTGAGGTCTTCACCTGAGACTTGGACAAATTTTCATATGGCTACTTGGGATTTGTGTGTGTTGAATGTTTGACAAGGCCTAGTAATTGTAGACAAAAAGGTCCAAGGATGACTCCTGATGCGTTTAACAAAAACAATTCCTTGGTGATCTAGCTAAAACCATATAAGGATCATAAGTTTGTGTTCCAAGGCTCACGTGAAACACCCTCTAGGTCATCGATTAGTAAGATTGAATGATTGGAATCAGCCATTCTGCAAGAATCAGAATTCTCTCCCCACATTTGCATGGAAGACCATAACCTGGTCCTTGCAGTCAAACGGTGTGACTAAGGGCTGACTTCTCAGACGTGGTCATGTGTGTCAAAAAAGGAATTGGCTGAACATGTTGGCTTATGAACCATAGAGGCGCAGGATGCTTGCAGTGGTGGAGGCTGAGGACAAACAAAGCAGACCCGTGCAAACAAAATTTGTGCATAGTGTGAGCGACTATGGGGTTATTAGCAGTGAGTTTCCCCTTCTTCTTCTCATTTCATTTTCAACTTCCATCAAAACATTTCTATTTTTTTTTTCAAAAATCTAGCTATGTTACATGAGACTTCTAATGCAATATGAGATTTTACTGACTCCGCCTTTATCAAAGTAACATCACCAAAATACAAATTTGCACTAACTTATTTCCTACATAAAAACAAGTTAAATTTGAATGGTAATTTAGATTGATTTTTAAATTGGGAACAGAATGTAGTGATGAAAGCCAATTTGATACCCAAAACTCTTTCAACATTTCTACAACCATAATGTGAATATGTTTCCATTTAAATAGTTCTAAATGACAATATTTATAAAGTAACATTAAGTCAAAACAAAACAGAGGTGAAATCACCTTACAATAAGTGCTCGCAAATGCTTTCCAAATGTGACCGAGTATCTTCAAAGCATTGCATTAGATTGTTTCGTTGGGCATGAATGACTCTTAATCGTTGAAGGTCATTGATAAGCCTCTTAATGATGAGTATCTCCTCGAGGGTCTACCCTTGAGAAAAAACCGCATCAAATCAGTCTCGGCATCAGTGCCCTCTGACGAGCATCTGATTGTCATCCCAAAAAATGTCCGAGTCTTTGTCATGATAGTTCAATTACGTTAGATATTTCCAGGAGATCACACTGCGCTTCAGTGACTATATGCTGGTGAAGTCTCAACAGTCTAAGGCCGGAGTGTAAAATTTATTCAGAGATCATTACGATCAACTAGAGAAATGAAGTAAATCTCAGCATTTGTGAGGTGAATCTCTTCCAACTTCTGGCAACCAACTGAAGTAGCTTAAAGCAACTCCCATCGACAAAAGCTAGTTGAGAGAGCCATAACGCAGCAGCACAATCTAGAAGGGGGCAGTCCAAGCAATAAAATGAGAGACATTAATTGGCGCCCAAAAATCCACTGATATTAAAAGGCACTGGAGCGTATGCATGACTCCTTGGAAGGTACTACTAACAACCCCAAGGGAAATGCGTAATACCATAATCCTATGTTGGGATGTTGGTTGTCGGAAGGCTGATGATCTCTATTTCACAAGTTTGATCAAAAACAAGTAAAGTGCTCCCAATGTATGTTGAATGGGGGTGAGGATCCAGCGATGCTGCAAATATCATCCTCAACGTCATAATTAAGAATGATGGTATGCTCACTCGAATGGTCTGATGACAACAGAACAAAAGCAATCTCATCAGAACCATCAATAAGTAGTCTAGCAATACACACCAGATCCCACAGGATAACTATCATATCATGGGACCGATCCAATAAGTATTTGAGATACTATCCCAGTGCTCTAAAATACCTCAGATCTATGGAGGTAGTATACTATATCAAATAGAGAAGAAAAAACTGCATAATATACTCCTGCTTGATGACGAGTCGCCTAATGGGTCCTCAAGGTATGGGGAGTCCAATACACATACCCGTTGTGAGCCTCAGGAGACCTTCCCAGCAATAACTCTCGACTCCAACCCTCCTTGCAATGCAATAATCTGTAGATAAAAGACAAACAACACCAGCATGTCAGCAGCATCAGTAGCTGGCTGGAGTATCATATCCTGGTCTCCATAACTCATGCTATCGGTAATCCTTTTCATTACCTGAGGGTGGGTCCCCATGGCGTAAACTTTTTTGGGATATCCAGTCAATAGGATCACGGCAGCGAGAGTCTCCAAGGTCGAGAGCTCAAGACATGGATAAGGGTAGAAATCCCATCATAAACATCCTGGCCTAGTAACATCTTCTGATGCCAATCCAAACGATCTTGTACATGAGCCAATCTAAGGATATTATGCATGTTAATTTCCTCCCAAATTCTCACCTCAGAAGGGTCAGCACGAGGCATCTGACAAGGTCTCTTCCAGCATAACATCCTAAATGGATCATAAAATGAATAAATCAAATAATAAATTAGCATCAGCATGTGTAATTAATCAGAGAATCTATCAAAATGGCAAACCATGATACAATGATCCTTTACTTGATCAAAAGTAGTCTCTATGTGTTAGCCTGCACCATAGATCCCACCACCATGAATTTGTAACTCAATCAGTCGTCGTCTGCCAGCTCATAGACCCAAGAGGTGTGTCTAATTGTTCGATTTACCAAATATCAGATGTAGTCATTGGAGTCAGCTCTGTGGATTATCAGCTCAATCAGCCATTGCCTACAAGTTCATAGACCCGACGAATGTGCCTGACCGTTTGATCACTAAAAAATCAGATGTAGTCACTCGAATCAGCTCTGTGGATTAGCAGTTAAATTAGCTGCGGCCTTACAGCCCACATACCAAACGAGTGTGTCTGACAATTCGATCAACCATAGAACAAGTATAGTGCTTAAGTCAGCTCAACGAATCCACAATTCAGCAAGCCACAACACGAGCCCGACAGATGCGCTAGATTACTTGATCGAAATGGGAATCGACAGATGCAGACCTCACTATCCTTCACCCATGAATCAAGATGCCCGATAATTGTTGCTCGGGAACCAATCTGACAACTACAAGCGGCAACAGTTACATGAATCGTTGCCTCCTATGCTTAAAAATACTGATCGTCCCTTCCTTCGACACACACAGAAAACAATCGAACTAAGGCAACCGTGACATAGGCAATCGAGTGAGCAACAGAAAGAAACCCGATATGCTAGGAGTCGAGCAGGAAAGAAAGAAATATAAAAATAAAAAATTAGGAAATAGAACAAGTCCTAGGACAGGTACATCTACAAGTCTTAAGGGAGCTGCAAGTACAAGTACAAGTCCTAGGACATGTACATGTCCAAGAACAGGTAAGTTTCATGTTATAATATTTTGAACATGAATTAACTTCGAGCTGATTTCGAACAAGGGACAACTATCTCAAAAAATATTTCAAGCCAGATCTAACAATATTTATAAATTTGAATCAAACATAAGCAATTGATAAGTATTTAGCTAAATGGTTTCAACTCCAAATTTTAACTAATTGATTCAATCTCAAATCTTAGAGTCATTAAATTTTTGTTTTCAAGTTAAAATTTGAGTCAAGCTAAGCTCAAAATTTATAAGCTCAAGTTCCTTTCCACTCACTTTAATAACTTAAAGACTCAAAGACAATCCTACTCATTTCCCAAAAATATCAGCAGCACCTGTAATGATTGGCGTGCAGTGACCTTGTACTAAACGTGCACTTGTAAAATTTCATTGAATTGGCACACCCCTTTATTGTAATTAACTTTCACATTTACAACAACACTAAAATATATTACTTGTATATTGCATTTAGAGCTACCAGCGATATCCCTTGAAAAAAACTTGCATACAAACTTTTTAGATCTTGCACTTCAAAAAGACGTCCAGCAATGAAAAGTGAAAAGGCCAACCTAAAATGTTTAAAGCAAAAGGTGAATTTAATGTCCCAGTTCAATGTGTGATATTTGTTCTAAGAAGAAATGAGAACTTGACAACTAAGAGACTACAATAATGGTTCCGTGAAAAAAATTTATAAGAAAAAAAAACTTTTAGTTATTAAAGATTGATGGCAATTAACTTGCTTCCTTCATACACCGTTATATGACAACAGAAAAATGCAAGCTAAGTAATGTCAAATATAACTTTTTCTAGGTAAGAAATTCATACCACAAGCACAAACAAAAACTGAAACTAAAAATTAAAAGTAACAAACCAAATAATAAATACTAATTCAGAGGCAATACAATAATGGTTCCGTGAAAAAAATTTATAAGAAAAAAAAACTTATAGTTATTAAAGATTGATGGCAATTAACTTGCTTCCTTCATACACCGTTATATGACAACAGAAAAATGCAAGCTAAGTAATATCAAATATAACTTTTTCTAGGTAAGAAATTCATACCACAAGCACAAACAAAAACTGAAACTAAAAATTAAAAGTAACAAACCAAATAATAAATACTAATTCAGAGGCATAGATTTACACAGTTAAAAGTGATAGGTACAACAACCAACATGAGCACTCCAAAAAAAAAAATCAGGCACACAATTTTCAGGTGCTTAAAGTATAAAACTAGTAGACAATAGCCTACAATTGAACATTCATCACATTAACAAAACTAAAGAAAGTACCGTGTCCCAGCAAAATGACGAGACCGTCTAGAAATTAAAGCAACACTGAATTCCCGCCAAAAAATTGATAATCTCACCTAAAAAAGTATGCAATACACAAAGTCAAATCATTTCTAGACATTAACGTAGAAATCTATTGCATTTGAACAATTTGCAATGAGACATTATAATTATCACCAAGGAAAAAAAAAATCCAAAAACTGCTGAATAATCATGCCATGAAAACAATTAATTTCTGTTTTTTCTTTTGAAAATTTTGGGGAATTACCCCTTGCAATAACTCAAAATAAACAATTACAAAAATTAAATATACTAATAATATATTTGATTAAATTAAGAAAACTGCAAGAGTTTGCAAGCCACACAAAGCAAAGAAGCAAGCGAAGGCAAACAAGCGACACAAGCAAATGAGATGCTACCACATATGAGAGGCTGGTCTCCCAAACTGTAATGACCCTAGGTCATTATAAGGTAAAAACGTTGAATTCCCGATTCGCTAAATCACTTGCAATTTCAGTTTACCGTTAAAATCTCCCGCTAAAACAGCTTTTTATGAAGTTTTTCAAATTAAAAGCTGGAATAGAAATTAAGGCTATCATTAACCCATACTCAATTTAGTTAAGCATAACTTAGCTCTTTAAGCCGGAATCAATCGAAACAGACGAATTGTTTTAAGAAAGCGTCGGTACATTTTTCCCCTGCCTGCGAGTAACGCACGGAGGAGACGACAGTTTTGGAAGGACGCACGAGCCCGGTCCATAACCCCCGCTGTGAGGAGCAGGCGTGCGTTACATACGCACGCCCTACTTAAGCACCAGAAGACCCTCGACTCCTCACAATCTTCCCTCGCCTCTCCCCCTCTTTCGTAAGAAGCGTACCTGAGAGCCGCTCGATTCTCCTCCCGCTGCAGCGCCGAGAGACGGACGGTCGACCTCTGCTCGCGTGCGGTAGCCCTCACCCAGTCGACGCAGTGCCGGACCTCCTTCCGCTCGGTTCGATCTCTTCCAGCGCCGACTCCTTTCTGCATATCGCATCGATTCTGCGCATCGCTCGTCTGTGCGCTCGATCCTTCGGCTAAGGTAAAGACTTCTCTGCCAATCCTCTTAACAGAATAACATACAAGTACTTATATATATATATGTATATGAATATATATATATATATGAATATATATATGTATATATATTTTTATATGTATATATATAATAATATAATAATAATCATAATAATAATATTAATAAAGAAATTATAATAGAATAAATAAATTTGATTTCAAGTTTTATGTTGCATTTTTTTTTATGAGTAGAATAATTCAGTTAATTTATTAGCATGCATTAGTAGCAAACCCTAAATGTCTAATCCCAGCTTTAGTTTAATTATCAAATCGTGCTATTAGAAGATTTAAGAAGTAGAATTTGATGGGGTTTAAACTCGTGAATGCTTAGTTATTTTAGATATCACCTATAACTAAATTTCAATATGAGAAAATCTATGCTATATAGTAACTTTTATTAAACGGAATTTGATACATTTTCCTAACCTATAAATATTTGCATTCAAACTACGCATGAAATTGGGAGCAAAATCGAGAGTTTTAGGAAAGCATTGTTTAGCCTATCTCCCTACGACTTTGAGATTTTAAAATCAAGTTTAATAATCAAAATGTAAGTTTTAAATCTTATAAGTAGATCGTTGTAAAGTTTAATAGGATCTCAATTATAAATTTTGCAGACACATAGAAATTGTGAGTGAATCATCTTGAATAAGTCAAACATAAAGGTACATTGGATATTACTCTATATGCTTTTACTTTCATTTGCTGCTTATGCATCGCTTTGAGCTTATTGCTACTTAATATGTTATTCTTACTACTAATGATGTAAGAAAAATTGAATGATGTTTATGTGTCTTGTGAATGTTGCAAGAAGAGTTTCGAAACGGAGCATGATTAGGTTAGGGACGGGGCTAGTCCTCGGGAGCTATAAGGGTGCCATCTGAAGCCTTTGAGGGAGGCACAGGTGAAGGTTGCTTAAATGCATGTTGTCATCTGAGATCCTTAAGGGGGTCCAGGTGAAGGTTTATGCTTAAATGCATAAGAACCCAGCCTTATGGTTCTGACTTTGCCCATCAGAACTGTTATTATTGCTTCATGATATCATAGACATAAACATAAACATGAATTTACGCTATTATTGCTTTTCTTTTTTGACACTTGGCATGTGAACAGAATATTTATTTTGCAAGTGACATGATCATCTTTTATTTGAAACATACTGTATTTCCCTGCAATTGATATATCATTTTTCTTTGCCTTCCATTATGCTTTAAGTATATTTTTAATATCCTTTGTATTTAGAATGTGCACTAAGGCATTATTTTTATAATGTCAGATCAGTTACAGTTGGAGGAAGTTGAGATAGTTTAAAGACATGGCGCGATAATTTAACAGAAAATAACTGCCCCTTCAAGGGATATTTATTTTTGTAAAGTGAAAGCCATGTAATAAATTCTGGATATTGTTTATTTTAAATTGAATGAATGTTGTTTTTCATATTTGAATGGCTATGGATATTTGTTAACTGCTATTTTACCTAACTGTCAATATGATCCTGCGGAAAGATGCATACGATGTTAGTTTGGTTATTACCAACTTAACATGGGTCATCACACAAATAGAGAAGAAGCTGCAACACAGTGTATCCGTGCTCAAGAATCAAAGTGAGAGATGGACCGCATACTAGTAGTTTTAGAGTGTTTATGAAGCACAAAAATCAACACTAAGATGAGCTTTGTGGTCATCAATCTTCAAAGAAAGAATAATTTATCAAAATAGTACTTTAACTAATGGCATGTGTCCAAAGCAGACCTTAATTTTCAAAAATCTCTCACATTTTTACCAAAAGTAAATATCGTTTATCAAAAAATCTAATGATATAACACCGTAAATATCTTCGTTAAAAGAATGAAAATTAAAATTTATTTTTTACATTTTGGTATATTGATAATAGGTTGCTAAGAATTTAATATTTATTATTCAATGAGAAAACTTTATTATAATCCTTTAGGATTAGGTGTACTATATAGTTGTGTGAAATAAGGGAATACTTATAAAGTTTTCTCAATGAAAAATAAACCAACCTTTTGGGCAATCTATCATCTATTCATCAAAATAAGAAAAAAAAACATAAATTTCAATTTTTTTACAGAAATGTTAGCACTGTTAAATCATTACACTTTATTACTTTTGTTAAACTTGGGACCATTTCAAAATTTATTGAACGGTAAGGACTAAATTGAGCACATACCAATATTCAATAGAGGAATTTGATATTATGTTTTTCAAAGAAATCATAATTAGAAAAGACATCCGATAAAAAATGTGCAATCACGACTAAGGCCTGATTGGGAGAAGATGAATGCTTCTAGAAAAGGAAGGCACATCTATGGCACACAAACATAAGTTACCACTAAAGAACTAACTTAAAAGAGGCTCAGATTAAGAAACTTCAAAGAACACTAATTGTTTCCCACCTTTAAAAAATCAGTTGGCGAGTTTGATAGTCAAAAGAATGACATTAGGACCATTAATGACCTAAATGATCTTTAAGAAGATGGACGTCGTTCAAATTTATAATTTCAAAACTATTTCATTGTTTCTAAGAAACATTACTACTTGAACAAAAAAGCAAATAAACCTTCACAAGCATTGAAACAAATCATTATTCGCCAAATCTAGCAGCATTCAATATTTGGTTATTGAGTCAAGAAGTTCATATAAAATAGAAAATACATAAGCACATAGTACAACCCAAATTATAACAAAAAGATAAATAAATTAAGAAAAAAAAGCAATATATGAGAAGTTCAAAATAGTTTCGAAAGGTTCAATTTACACAAAATGGTGATACTCCTATAGAAGAAAGCATATTAGTGTATGCCTACAGAAGATATATATCAATGCCAGTCTCGAACTATAAATTAGAAAAAGAAATTTATAACTCAGGAATAAGAACAATCAACTTTCAATAAACTCTAAAAACATAAATTTATTGAGCACACAAAATGCATATATTTTGTGTAGTTACCATAACTATGGGGCATTCAAATATGTTGTGTACCGATTAAAGTTATGGGGTAAACCCTCATGATAGGTAAGAAAAGAAAGTGCCTTCAGTTCTTTGAATACTAATGAGTGTAAGGTTATACATCATCTGGGTGTATATTTAAATTAATCAAAAAGAGAAGACTGTATTGATACGAAGGCTCAACCAAAAAACAAAAAATGAGCAACATTAACAGTAAAAATACAAAGGTAAAATAAAATAATAGTGAACTGCTGATATAAATCAGCATACGGCCAAAGAATCGGTTGAAACAGAGATGATAACAAATAACTACGACATCAAACCACTAGGTAAACTTGTCAAAGACTCAAGCTTGACCTGAGCAGACAAAGAAAAAATGATTCATGCATCAACTCTTAAGACAAGGACGATGATATCGCCAACAAACTTTGAAGAGAATTTCATGCAACACAAATGTCCCACAATGAATAATAAATAAACCATTCGAGGGCTCAAAAGGGAGAGAACAAGGCTAACCCAGCCAAACGGATTGTGGAAGCAGATGAGTTAACCTAACCTCAAGGAAATTTATTAAGAATAAGCTCATGAGATCTCAAATATCATAGCCCAATCTAAGTCAATATAATAATTGAATTAATGAAAAATTGAACTAAGACATAAAATATTAATGCTCAACACTAAATTTCCAAAGGCCTGGCTATAACATAGTGTTGAATTTAATTTGAGTTCGGGAGAGTTAACTTAGACTCGAATTCGAAACTTTCAAGTTGAGTATGACTCAAACTCGACTCGAAATCGAATCAAATACGAGTCGAGTCAAATTCGATTCAAAAAAGTGAGTTAGAGCTGAGAGATCAAAGCTAATCCAACCAAACCCACAATCTAGCCAAATGGGGTTGTGGAAGCAGATGACTTAACCTAACCTCAATGAAATTTATCAAGAATAAGCTCTTGAGATCGCAAATATCATAGCCCAATCTTAAGTCAATATAATGATTAAACTAATTATAAATTGAACTAAGATATAAAATGCTAATGCTCCACACTAAATTTTCAAAACGCCTAGCTATAACATAGGGCTGGATTCGATTCGAGTTCGAGCAAGTTAGCTTAGACTTGAACTCGAATCTTTCAGGTTGAGTACGGCTCGAACACGACTCAAAAGAATCAATTTCAATTCAAAAAAGTTCAAGTTCCAGTTTATTCGAATTTGATTTCGGTCCATAAAATAAAAGCACTTATATCATTTGTAGAATAAATTTTGTAGCCCGCTGGTAATGGTGTCTCGGTTTTATCCGTTGGACCCAGGTTCGAATCTAATGAGAGCCAAAATCATCTTTTTATAAACAATATTTTTGGCCAAAGGGAGAATCGAACCCGGGTCTCACGAACGAGGACTTTACCGATGGAGTTGTTAAGTATTTCTATCGGTTGATTTAAGTATTTTTTATTTATATATTTTGGGTGACTCTATATTTTGAGTGACTTAAACCCAATTCGATTCGAGTCAAGCCTAACTCGAGCCTCGACTCAAATTGAGTCCGAGTTAACCCATTCAACTCGAAAATTTTGAGTCGTTCAAATCGACTCAAAATTCAAGCGAGTTTCGAGCGATTTCAAATTGGGGTTAAATTACCAGCACTACTACAACACGAAGTTAAAGAACAAGAACATAATACACATTGCTGCCCCATCAGTGAAGCCAAAAGTTCTAGTGAACATGCAGGCACAATCAAGGCAAGAAGGTTAACATCGATAGAGGCAAAATACTAACTGCAAGAACCATAGATTGATCTGATAACATTATAGAAATATCTAACCAAACCCAACTACAAACCAAGCCAACCACCCCCATAAAATGAACTGAGCAGTCAAAATGTCCACAAATTTGGATATAAAGGCCAGTAGAACTTGGATTAACCAAGAGTAACCCAAAGCAGCAAGCATCCAGCAAATAGCCAAGCCACAAAGCATAGCCCCTAAAAACTGTTTTACACATTCAACAGCATACAGGCAATAAGACGAGACTAGAAACAAAGATAGTTTATGGCAAACTTGAGTAAAAAGACAGCAAGGCAAACCTACTAAGGACAAGGAAGCCTCAAACCAAAAGATAGCCACTAAACAAGATATAAATGATAGAAATCCATTAAGATCAGAAAAAGCAGAAAACGCAATAGCCAAGAAACAGTAGAAAAATACTGGCCAACACCAAAAAAGCCACAAATTTATCCAAGGTCTTAATTAGAAAACAATGATTTAATCTTAACAAGGCTAAGGCCATCAAATTTAAATTTAACACAATATAAGCCTAAAGCAACTGAGACATGAGAAAAGCTGTGTTGTAACAAGATTGGTTGTGTTTCACACAATTCCTAGCAGCCCAAAGCTGCCAATAAATAGAAGAGCATATAATCACTTCAAGGTGAGATTTTTTGTCATTAAAAGAAGCAAGGTTGCACCAAGAATGAATATTCAATGAAAAATCCGTGTCCTTAATGACGTATGGGAATTAAAAATATTAAAGCGTTGACAAAAAGCCATAGCCAAATAACAATTGATGAAAAATGACTGAAGATCCTTGATGTTACAACACAATTGAAGGTCAGAACAAAGCCCCTTATTTGAAACATCGTATCAATCAGAATAAAGTTAAACCAAAGACACCAATTGATTACTAAATGGAACATAGGCATAATTTAGTTCCATAAAGAAAATAACCAACATAAAGGCTTAATGTTTCTAAATGCTAGCCAAGCATATTTAACTAAGAAAGTGTCGTTCACCACAAAATTACTACAAGCTTGCGTCATTGTCAAAAGGTATATTAGACACGATCATATCATTAGGCAGCTCTGAAGAAAAGACATTCACCAGTAGAATGCTATTCCACATGTTATTATCAACCAAATAATGTATAACACAGCTTAATATTTACCACTGGAGTCACAAAATAACCCAATGCTGAACTAGTTATCAAACCAAAAGCTGCACTATTGTTAATAACCACTAAATTAAGGTTATGTTTGATATGGGTACGAGCCTCTAGCATCCTCCATCACATGGGCGAAATTGTGATTCCTAACTTAACAAATGATGGGGGTTTAGAGGCGCAATATTTAGCAAGAAGAAGCTTAAACCAAATGGAGTTTTTTGTGTGAAAATATCAACACAAATTAGTCGATAAATAGTTATAAACTGAGTTGAAACTGTGATTATGAAGACTACCCTCTTCATAAGAGTAACAATTAAAATCCCCATTAGCCCAATATATTTTAAATCCTGAGTCCCTAACCCACAACAAACTTTTAAACATTTTATTTATTTTCTCGTTTGTTTTCTAGGTAGGGTTCTTCACATCAAACTAGAAAAGGAAGGGTATTAAGTATATACTTGATGAGTAAAAATATACCACCAGTGGAAAAAAAATTACTCCCAACAAGCCATATATTTGTAATTTTAGCAATGATAAATTATAAAAAATATATTTATTATAACCACAAAAGGTGGGAACCCCAAGGTAAGCAAATAGATATTTGCTCAGGTTGAAACCTAAAGAATTTTTTATCATGTTAATCTAGGCATGAGGCATTTTGTTGTGACAAAAGAAAATTGATTTTTCCATATTAATTTTAAGTTTGATAATCATCTCAAACCCTAGAAGAGTCTTTTTGATGACGACCAAGGATCTTATTTCTCTATTAGTGAAAATGATTAAGTCATCAACATAAGCTAGGTAAGATAATATCACTTAAATTAATTCTAAGAGCTTGATCCACATTTTATGTTATTTAGCCTCCTAGAGCAAAAATCATATCAATGGCAGATAATATAGAAGAAAGGCTCCACGAAAATACCCCTTTAAAGCTAAGAATCCATGTAATGCCCCATTAAAAATTATTGAAAACCCAATATTTCAACAATACCTTTCATTCTACAATGAACCGGCCACAGCCAAAAGCCTTAAAAATTGTGTATAAAAAGTTTCAATAAATTTTATCAAAGATTTTCCAAGATAGAGTTTTATGCAATATTACCACCACATTGTTTGAAATTTATACAATGGAACAATTCCTGGGTAGTTAAAATCATCTTCAATACTCCTTCAATGCACAACCTTGATTAGGTGAAATAATAAGTAAAGGCTTTAATTTAGTGAAACATTTTTTAGATTATTTCAGAGAAAATATAGTAAAAACTAATGGGATGGAAACTAACTTACTAGATGCCTCTTTCAATTTTGGAAATAAAAGTGATTGTGGTGTGGCCAACAAAACTTAAGAAAAGAAGCGCCACAAAAGAATTTTTTAATGGCATTGCAACAATCAACTTTTGTATTATCACAATAATGGGTGGCAGTTCACAAGAAAACTATCCAAGCCAGTGCCAGTACCTTTCTTTAACATGCATATAGCAGAGTATATCTATTCATCAATTGGTATTGCATTTAAAGTAGTATTATGTTCCTCGTCAACAAAGTTAGGAATCAAGCTAATATTTGGAGGATGGGTGTTAGCATCACAATCCTTAAAATAAAAATCTCAAAAATATCAATACCATATTGAATAATATCTTGACCATTATTCAATGCAAATACACCAAGGAGTTTTATTCTCAATGATTTAATTTAAACATCTTCTTTTTCTAACCCATGATGGTAAGTGTTTGTATCCCAACCCTTCTAAGCTTTCAATTAAGACAACACTCTTATTTCTAACATGTGCATGTTTTTATAGCCATAGAAAGACACCCTCTTGTACTCATTAGGGAGAAACTCAAACACTCATTCAAGATCACCGAACTTGTCTGAAGCAATCCTGATATTGTTTAAGATATCTCCAAAGACCTCACTGTTCCATTCAGAGAGGGCAATGCACAATTTTTATTGTTTAACATGAAATCGAACCAACCCAAAACATCAACCAGCTCCTCCCAAATGCTTCTAACAAAATTCATAAAATTTCCATTACCAAACCATAGAAGTTGAAAGCAGAATAATTTTCTCGTATTAGGATTATTAAATAAAAATAGATTTATGGTCTAAAACGAAAGCATTAACAGTGAAATTTTGATTGTGTCGAAATAAATCAAGCTAGTGATCATAAAACTAAATGTAATCAAGTCAAGCAAATTTATGCCCATCAAAGTAAATTTAGAGCCAATGTAGTCGCGCTTTTCAAGCTCACAATCTAAAACAAGGTTTCGGAAATCACAAGACAATTCACTTTTCCCCAAGGAACCCAACCTCAGTAGATAAGTTAATAAATTTGCAAAGTTCAAAAATATTAGAACTAGCAATTTTAGGTTCAAAAAATGGCAGTGAAATTGATTTTAACTAACAAAATGAATATTTTATTCTACATATAAAATAGGTATTACATGCATCCTTGATTTTCCAAATAAGTTAATTATGGGCTATTTGGAATGCAGAAAAGTGTAGCAGAAAAGTGTAAGTAAAATAATCTAGTTACTTTACTCTATTTAGATATTTCAGTTTGAAGCAAAATAATTTATAGAGTATGATGTTTCAAATAATTTGTAAAGGTAAGATTACCCCCACATAAATTTATGCAAATTTTTTTTTAAATTCTCTTACGGTCAATGCTGTCTTCTTCCCTTAATGTAATGGCATGACATCAACGATATTTTTCTTAGTTCTACTAGTATCTTGTTGATTTTTCTCGTTAATTTTTTTTTCTTTCTTCCAAGTGCTTTGTCTCTGAGCTTTGTCTCCAGGCGAACGAGAACAAGAACGACAAGCTTCAAATTGACCGAGAATGAGAATGAGCCAACAATTTGAAGAAGAATGAGAACAATGATTTGAACGAGAATGAATCGACAAGAACGAGCATCTTCATTTACGACCAATGATTCGAGCGAGAAAAGCTTCAATTTTATCGGAGAATCCGAACGAATCAATAAAAACAAATCGATCCGAATGAATCGATAAGGCAAATTGACCCAAACAAATTAGTAAAAGCAAATCGATTCGAACAAATGAATCGATAAGGTGAATCGATCCACACAAAAAAGCTTCGTATCCCAGCAAATCAATCCGAACGAGCTTTGAACGAGAAGAAGCTTGTCAAAGCTTCGTTCCTGCGTTCCGTTTTGTCTCCATTCCTTCGCATAAATTCGTAAATCAACCGATTTGGCTGTAAAAATTTACCCTGGCCTATATATAGCTGGGTAAAAGTTTACCCTATAATTTTACTTCACCCCTTTTTGTATTCATTCCAAACACCTGAATTTCTAAATTTCATGTAAAATATTTACTTTACACCCGAATTAACTCATGCCAAATAGCCCCTTAATCATTATTATTTGGTTTAAGAATCAATCTAAATCGATTTTTAGGATTAGCAGTTCCCTCTTCAAACGTCACAGATTTACCTTTTTCTTTAGCTGGCCAAGTAGGCTAACGTCCCTGTTTAGAATAAAAGGGAGGATTGCCATCCGCCTAGTATTCTAAATTAACCACAATAGCCTCAAAAGGCTTGCTGCCTCTAACAATAGAGAAACTCACTTTCAAGATCATATTGGTCAATTTAGATTCCAAGTTGAAGTTTTAAGAACCAAATCAGCCTATCCATCACTCTCTTTTAAATAGTTAAGAATACCAAAATTTTCAGTGGATGAGATAATTATTTCCACATCATCCACTGGGGAGAGAAAGCTAGGTTAGATTTCTTCAATGCTGATTTACCTCAATCGCCAAATCCATCTGATCCAGTCTTTAAGTAAATAATAATAATATTGAGAAAAGTACCCTTATAATTCAAACTATCAACAGAAAACCATTAATTTATATCACACAAAGATTTAGACACAAAACTATAGGACATATTTGAGATTACAGTTGCAGCAGGCTCATAATTATCTGAGATAATAATCTCATAACCAACACAAATAATATTCTCCCCATCAACAAACCCTATCCCACCAACTGGCACAGTAGGAGCCTTAGGATGCCATTCTTGCCTAATGAAAGGTGAAGGTGACACAACAACATTCAAGCAAGAAGCAACTGCAGGGCAACATGTTGATCCGATTAATTATCTAAAATGACCAAACAACAAGATTTATCATGCCCAAAAGTGGAACATAAAATATAAAATGCTAGAAGTTTCTCATAAACAATTTTTTTAGAAAACCATTATTCTGTGAACAGATTCAAGCATTATCTGGATGAATAGCAAATGTATCGGCCTCAACTAAAACATGAGAAGAAAGATTATTAAGAGCCACTGTATTCTTTATCAAGAGGTAACAGCTGACCCACCGAAATGGCAATATATAAAAAGAAGAATAATTAATGAGATCGAGACCCAGACCAAGGAGAAAAATTTAGATCAGGACCACAAGAAAATCCATCATGACATCCATAGGTGACCATATGTGAAAACGGACACAATGCCTATTGATGCATAAGATCTGCAAGTAAAAACCCTAAAGCAATCCAAATCAGAAGAAAACCTTAATAAAAATGATAACAATTAAAATGTTCAACATCCATAGTACCAATAAGACGAAGGGGCAAATTAAAGAGTAAAATCAAGGATAAACTGAGCCATTCAACAATTAAAATGTTCAACGAGACAATTTACTAGCAACTTTTAGTCGAAAACCTTAGACATATTAGAACGTTCAACATCATAAGTAGTAAATGTCAGGAACCCACATCACAGCTCAAAACCTCCTTTTAGCCAAAGGTAAAGCAGATAATGAAACCGCAGCCATGTCCCGAAAGGATCGGAAAAACTCAGTAGAAAAAGAAGCCATCAAACTATAAAAGAGCCCAAATGGAAGTCAACAAACCAAAAAAAAACACAAACAAACCATAAAAACTAAACCAAGGAAAAAAACAAAAGCCACAAACCGAAAAGAAAAAACAGAAACCAAGAGAGCTGAGCAAAATAAGAGTAGAAGTCACCAAGAGGACATCAATTGAAGCTAAACGAACCACCACCTCCAACAGAAGGGTTGACCGACACCAGAGCAGCAACCGCCGCCCAATGGCATGAGCTACAGAACTGACAACCCTTGAAATGCCTTCTCATCGCCAAAGAAGAATCGAGACATATATATATATATATATATAAGAATTTCCAATCAAGCAAGTATCATGTTTGTAAATGGATACTCAGAATGTAATAAATGAAGCAGGATAACAAGAAGCCATTTTTAATATGATGTATAAATGTGTAACTATGTGTGTTAGCACATGTGTCTGACATTGACTTGTTAGTTCCATTAATTGCTAATTCTTAGCAAAAATAACTAAAATATTAATCAAGCAATAAAAAAATTTCAAATTTTTCATGTTAGTTTGTTAACTAATTAAGAGTTGGAACTTAAACCTAATAAATGCCTAATTTCATAAAAAGTGAATTTGAACATCACAAGTAAATAGTCTAGTTTTGATATCACGCAAGTAAATGTTATTAAATTATTTGTAAATCCTTCAGTGTGTGGCATTTAAGTAGCTATCAAGTTTAATATTAAGAAATTAATGACTAAATGAACAATGAATGAACTTATCATGAACATATATAGAACAAGTTCAAATATGCTTATGTTTTTAAAAGTTAGACATACTTGTTCAAATATAAATATAAGCAAATCGAAATGAGCAGAAAACAAGTCAAGCATGAGTTGTACAACAAGTGCATTTGTACACTTACAATCCTAAAAAAGGATTTTCTACAACCTACTCGCAAACTCGAATATGTCTGCATCTCTCCTAACTCTTTAATAAATGGTCACCAAACATAGTTTCCTCTCTTTTCATAAACATTATCAGTAGACCAGGTTAGCAAGAACAAATTGCTTTTACAAAGTCATAGTTTAACCTAGCCTGATTACAACTTAAAAACAAAATCTAAGAATGAGAATTTGTTCAACAAAATGTTCCACAATTTAACATAATTACCTTTCATTATAAATATGAGAAATTAGTCACAAACAAGATTTAAGCGATAAAAGCTAAACCGTTCTGTGGTAAGTTGTAAACTTACACGTGACCCTATTATTTATCTCTCCATAAGCACTCATAAAATTAAAGGGAATTATATTAGCTAGTTTAGTAAATATTTGAATGATTCAATTTTAAATGAAGGTATACCTAATGCTAGTTTAGTAAATATTAAAGTTTGAGTGTTGAAAAGTAATTTGCAAGCAATCATTACAAATAAGCATGGCAAATAAGTAGATTAAAATTACTCATGAGCTAAACAGGCTATGTAGTTGGCAGGATCGGATAGAGTGCAATAATTGGATAAAACCAAAAAAATCAAATCAACCTCATCATGTTTGATCGATACAGTTCAGTTAACAAATATGTGATTTGGATTTTTTAGTTCAGTTTCCATTAAGGAATCAAATCAATCAAAAAGCCAACCTTTTAAACATAAATAAAAATAATAATTTAATCTTAGGGCTATGATCTTATATAGTAAAATTAAACAAATAATATATAACTCTTTTTTTAGCAGAAAACTCTAAAATGAGCAAAGCATTTAGTTTTGTTCAGTTCATTTGAACTAACTTTTTTTTTTTTGCTCAACCAAGCATTTATCAAAGATCAGCAAAACTGAAAATTCAAAGAGAACTAAAAAATTTGATTCTATTCAATCGGCTCAGTTTGGAGCTGAACCACCCAAATTTTCTATTGACCAAGTTAACAACCCAATTAAGTACAGATTGTGATAAGCTCGGCCCACGATGAATCATTTTTAATTGTCACTAATAATCCTAAACAAAATGTTATGCCAGAACTAGGAGACCACGAACAACTCAAAGCACTATATGCAAAGATCAAATAGGCTCTTGAGTTCAAAGAAAAGAATACATTGAAGGATTTCATGCTTGGATCAAAACCATTCATTTTACATTCTGAAAAGGCATCTAGAATTCAAAATATACTCAATTGAAAATTTCTGAAACTGAAGATAAAAGATCACTTGGGTCGAACAGCTGATAAAATGACACTAATATCATGGACGACTTTGGTTAGTTTTTCTCGAGAGTATTTATTTAGCTGAAAAACCACAAACTTCTCAGCTAATAGTTTTCTAAGAAAAGTTCTACAGGTTCCCCAACAGGTATTAATCATTTTATGTTTTTCCATTGCAGAGTGGCGTCTGCCATCACATATCCTCTTTTGCAGGAAACATGAAGTTTACTTTCAACAAGAAAATCATAGAGCAAAGATAATGCACATCTCATAAAACATAAAAGATGGTGAGCAAGAAATACCAATACCTCTAATCCTGTTAAACATCCTATTGATACATTTGTAAAATAGAAATGGTGAGTAAGAAGCCAATTTAAGACATGATGAGCAGAAAACACCTAGACAATGAAACCTTGTAACAAAAGATGCAAAGATGTAACTTAAAAATATTCCTGAAATGCTTAGCCCTAGGTATCTGCTTCTTTTATTTTGATGGTAGATATAATTTTTCCAGTTCCACTAAAAACAGTTCCATTAAAAAACCTCAAGTAACTGCATACAGTAGTTCTCATCTTGGGCAAATGAAATTCAAAAAATGGAACTTTTAATTAACAATTTGCATATCTGCCTCACCATTTAGACAATTTACTTCCATATCTGTGTACCTCACAATGATTATAAATTTAATTTCTGACTGACTACCGTAAAGTTTTTCTTGATGCAGTACAACAAAACTATTAAATAATGTGAAATTAAGTTACCAATGTTGTTCTATGTTTCAACTGAAATAGTAGCTACAGCTTCGACAAAGCCCGTCTAATTAATAAATCATTTACGTGTGTTGTCATAATCTTTGAAATAACAAACATCCATATCTACTTATATGTCTGCTACAATACTTTTACTAACCAACTTTCATGCAGGTTGATCTAAGCTTACTTGATCAACCACAAACATGGTTATTGTAATGCCATTATAATCATATACATAAATCAATTAATACGCACAAATGCAGCGTGAATGAAAGTATATTCCATTTTATCTACTTGCTGATTAAATTATATGCAAAAGACAACAATACTTTAAACCTTTTAATCAAATGTAGCGTCTATCATTGACTGGTTAACCTCTAAAGGATTTTGATATATTTTTACCCTAAATGAGCCGGATACACATCTGGTGATCCCTTGCCAACGCTCGACAAAAAAACCAAACAATATCCTCTGAACCCCATTAAAATGTAATTAAGATTAGGTTTTAAAAAAAAAATTAGGCGAGTTATATTCCAGTAAATGGTTTGTCCTCACTCTATAGTAATTTCCTAAGATAATTAACTTTGTTTGAAAGACCATAAACACATCTTAACTATAAAACTGCATTATTGCACAATCTAATAATTTATAGCAAAAAAGTCATGCATGATGTGCAAGAAAAAAGTGCCCACTTTCTTTAAGCTAAAACATACTTGTATATTGCATGAGTAGAGCAGAAGGTAATAAACACAAAAAGTCAAACCAAAGAAATTGGAAGAAAGTAAAAACCATTCCCATCACCAACTCCACAAATCAGTAAAGGGAGCCCACGCTCAACAAGATTTTAAAAATTAAAGACTATCAGTTCACTTTTAATTACAGTAAGCAAATGTTAATAGTCTCTCCCTAGAAGAAAATACCTATTCCAAAATGAAAAATTTTAAATCAACAAATTTCTCTTAGTAGATAAATGGCCTATAAGTACTGACTTAATTGGTACAAATACCAATTTAATTAGAGGAGAGTTTGCAATTGCAGATCGACGCTGTCACTGAAAGCCGGGCTAGCCAGATTTACAGAGCGGAGGTGGGTGGCTGGCCTTGGCAATTTGCGGTCATGTGGGCGATGGCTCTAGGCCCCGAGGAGGCTTGTTTCCTGTGGCGATTACTCAGTGATGCCATCCCGATGGGGTGTTAACTATTCAAGAGGGGATTGACTCAGCCAGCGGCTTGTGTCTGGGGTTGTGCTACTGATGAGGACATGGAGCACTTCGTGGCCCACTGTAATTATACAAGGGCCATACTATAAACGTTTTGGGGCTTGCTGCCGGCCACTCTGACCTCCTGAGATCAGTTTACTGCTTTGCATTCAATGGCTACTGCATCTCACAACCGCCATTTCAACTGTCAGGTTGTGGCCTACTCTCTCTATCAGGCTTAGCAGAGTAGGGCTAAGCGTTCTCACAGTAGTCCGTACCCGACTCCACTAGTTGTGCGGGTTCGATTCTCTCGGCGATTGTCAGTGCTGGTTTGCATGATGGGTCTGATTCATGGGGTTCCACGGCCTACCGAGGCCCCTCTACCTCCTTGAGATGGTGCCCCCCCAACCCATTGGATGAAGGCCAACATTGATGCTTCATATAGATACAGGGAGCCTGCTGCTTTCGGTGGAGTTATGGTTCGCGACTCAGGAGGCCATTTGCTCGCTGCTGCTGGAGCCCGTTTACAGGCCCTGTCTCCTCTCCAAGCTGAGATGCAGGCGATTACTATTCTGCGACAATCCCTCCTACTCAGAGACACTGACACTGAGGGAGTCATCATAGAGAGCGACTGTCTTGGAGAGATCAGGAGGTTCCAACGTCATTGGGAGAGGACTCTCCGTTCACAAGGCGGTGAGCGCCACGCTGATCACCTTGCTTTCCTGCCGAACTTTCCTCGTGTGATTTTTGTTCACCGTTAGCGCGATGTGAATCGCGCGGCGGACTATTGTTCTAAGTTAACCCGACAGGGCGATTTTTCTTTTGTTAGGAAAATGTGCTCCCCGGGAGGCTCTTAGACCTCCTCGTTGAGGACACCATAGAATTTGATCCCGGTTGATAATGTACTGATGTTTTTACTTATTTATGCTTAGGCTACAGTCATTTTTCCCAAAAAAATAAAATCAATTTAATTATATTATTATTGGCTTATCCACAAAATTGGTACATATCCTTTAGTAATCAATCACACAAATTTCAATCAAAATTATTTTACTTCAAACTTATCAAATGTTCTAGCAAAGCAATACCAGCATTCTTGGCAAAATTTGGAATACAAGTACCATAATTAAGAGCCCCAATCAGTAGAAGGAAGTTACCTGGTCTGGAAGGTAACTCTAATTCAAGAGCTAGCAAAGCCTTTCATACCAAATCTGGGTCTTCACTAAACATAAGCTTTTCTTAATTCAAGTAAAATGAAGAATTTCTTCTCCCCCATCTCCCACTCTCTCTTGTACTTGTTATAACTGAACTCAATATATATTTTACCTTATTTCTTTTGTTCTCAGTTTCTTCTTATACATTACAATTTGTAATCAAAACAATAATACTGAATACTTTGACAAGTCAATCAACAACATGGACATAGGTGTTCTTTACAAACCACAATAAAATCCTTGCCCCGTTTATTTCAATTACTAGTTAATTGATATTTTTAGACGGAAAAAAAATACACTGTACTTATGCACTGCCTCATTACAAACGAAACAAGCCTGAGATATAGTTCCCTGTTTTTCATTTTGCAACCAATGAAATGCACTAAACTTAAGTTCAAAACACTTGGAATGCAACTTGCATTAAGCACAAACATTCCAACAATAAAACAATAACAAAACATTAATGTTACAAAATAAGTCAGCTACATCAATTTCTATCTGTGTTTTATCAATAATAGTCCCTCCCTAAGATCTAAGTGCATGATACATTCATAATAGTTATGTATGTTTTGGTCTACCTCATTCTCTTTTAACATGTAGAAAAATTCATTAACTCAACTTCACTTATAGCATCTATAAATATACAATTACTATGCTCAAACCATCAAAGACCACTCTCTCTAACTTTCTCTATCAGGGTTACTCCAACAATGCTTGAATGTACTCATATTTCACTGTAACCTTTCATGCATACCCCATCATCCACCTTAGCACCCACGCCTCTGCAACATTTTCTATATAAGCATTCTTTTGATAGAACATGGATGGTATTATAGCTACCCTATAAAAATTCCTCTTAAACTTGAGTGAGAAATATCAATCATGAAAAACCCCAAAAGCATTCCTCCATTACATCCAACATGCATGGATCTCATAAGTGATATCACCCACTAAATCACCAATATATTTTAAAAATAAACCAAAATATTTGAATCTTTCGCTATTCTTGACAACATGACCTTCAGTTACCACATTCTCAATATTATGACTTCAAATATAATTAAACTTATATTTCATTGGATGTACTAAATGAAACATTATAAATTCTAGTGCAGTTCTCCAAAGCTCAAGATCCCATCTCTACTATTTTCAGTAAGAATAATATCATCAGTACATAGCATACCCCAAGGAATGAATTAAATGTGTTTAATAAAAACAAACCATTAATGCAAGGAGATATAAACTTAGACTCAATCCTTTACATGATTTGAGTGAAGTAGAAAATTCACCTGATAAGCCACCTATATTTGAACGCATATAACTGATATATTGTACATACCATTAATAACATCAATGCAAGCAATACACACCCTTGTTCTCTCAATATTCTATATGAAAAAAAACTCTTTAGATAATTTATCATATGGAAACATCAACAAATGCCAAATGATTTTCTTTTCTACAAATATTTCCATCAAAAATCTCAACAGCTATATGAACTCTAGAGTCAATCTACATGACATATAACCAAATTGATACTATGAAACTGTAATGTCACATCAAATCTATGACTGATCATTCTTTCTCCAAATTTCAAGCATACCATCATAATTTATTATACGCCGGTGGATTATTATATACACAATATATTTATGGGGATATGTAGTTTGTTATTAAATAAAAGTATTATAATAGGATTAATTAGAATTTAACTTTAAGGATTTTGATTCAAAAAAGTAAATGTAAAATATAATTTCAAGGATATTCAAATCTCTTGAAAAAGACATTTTATAAGAATTGAAACTTTACCAATTCAGGTAAATTTTAAATACTAGAAAAATCCTTCAAGCATGAACATGAGGCTGAACTCCAGCAAGACTACCTTTTCCGATTCATGGTGTCATCATCGTAGTTAATCTCCAAGCTTCTTGATTGTTGTTCCTAAGAATAAAGATTCCAATAAACCTCACTTAGTATTAAATATAGTAGGCAGAGATCACATGATCTAAAGAACTACATTCCAACTCTATCAACAGCTTAAGTAACCTTTCATTGACCTCTCATGACTCCACGATGCATGCTTCACTCAACCTCACCCTAATCATTGCTTCTGCCATGCCTTTAACTTACAAGCATCAGTTGCTTCAAGAATATTTGCATAACTTTAAATCAAACACAGCATCAGTTGCTTCAAAAATATTTGCATTACTTTAAATCAAACACAAGCATCAGTTTCAAGCCAAACACTTGCACTAAAAATAAAACTCATGAATAAGTTGTACACCATAGTTGCATTACTCTAAATCAAAATCCCTCTCAAGTAAAATCTCTTTATAGATACAGCATATAGAGAGAACAACATTCCTACTATCCAAAATATTTGTCAAGAATCTTCAACAATAGTGTCATTATTTAATGAGAATATTTTAAGAAAATGAACTATATTTGAAGAATAGTTAAATTACACAAATGACATTATATGGTTGTCATGTTTAAGAGTAAGGAATCACATTAACTACATTATTATCTTTTTTTTTTATTTCTTGCATTGCGTTATAATTTTTATAATTTATTTATAAAGCACCAGCACAAATTAGGTTTGAGTGTTGATTATGAAAAATTATCTTAATTTACTAATATAGCTCCAAATATTTCTAAGTGTATCATATTTTTTTAATCATTAAATAAAAATGCGAACCAATACATAGGCATTATTGGTTGTTAATTTATTGTGTTGCATTTGTAAATATAAATATTTTGCTGATACAAAAGCAATTACCTTACTCTTAAATGTGAATGCGACATATGAAACAAATTAGAAATTATAATTAATTGAAATACAGTTAAAACCTTATTGTCACATCACAATGTCATTGCTTTAAATTTGAACATGAAACATGATATGATTAAATTTTAAAGCTTTTAAATTAAATTACAACACATTTAATCTACTTAACATATCATATGATAATTAATTTTAAATTTAAATGTGACATAAGATATAATTGAAAGTTAAAAAGCATGGTTAATGTTGAATTCAAATTGAAAACTATAATAATTTTACTAATATTAAACCATAGGTTCAAACAAACTAGTTTAATGGCCAATAGGTATATATGATATAATGGTATGAACTTAAAATTTAATAATCTATTTTTTAACTGTAATAATTCTAGAACTTTGCAACAAGGTCCCACCAATATCCCCAAAATCTACAGATGAGTTGAAAGCATGGAATCAGGACAATTGAAAATTGAAACAAATGCATTTTTACTCTTCAATTCTCTCCAATGCTGCCTCATCAAGACTTCTTCAAGGACAAAATCTTATGGCAACTTAGCATTTTCCTTGAATCCATTATTCAACTATTACATTGTTTAACTCATGCCAGGATCATAAAATGCGAGTTAAAATTTAACTTTAATTTAATACTTTATCAGCCTTCTCACCACAATGATAACGACTAGTCAAATACTAATATAATGCAGGATTAGCCTAACTTGTTTCCAAAGATCGCACAGCAAAAAAAAGTGAAAGAACACAAACCATGAGTTGCTCAAATACAGGAACACACTTTAACGGCATTAATTGTGGGTACCATCGCTAGAAAAAATAAAAGAGATACACTAGCAACACCATTTGATTAATACTGAAATGTTTCGATTTGGGATGGAATGACTATTCATTAGAATACACTTTGTCAACTCTAACTCGTTCATCACCTAGTCAAATCCCCAGTGGTTTCCTGTACACGCAGACATTTCATGCTTTAACTCAAAGATCTGAACACACCAAAAGACAAGGCATGGAAATAGAAAGCTCATACATTGAAAGTAAAGTCAAGCTTTTACCAGTTTGAAGTGCCCATGAACCAAAGCAATTGTCCACAAGGTATTGTTGCACCTTGTTCGAATAGATTGTGTGAGAAATGCATTCCAAACAAATATGTTTTCATATGGTATTTTGTCCACACATGTAGCAAGTGCATTCTTCTGCAAACTTTGCATGATAGGATATGTGTAGCTATAGAAGAAATCCTTTGTAAGATCAACACTGGATAGCAGTTTCTTGTACCTAAATTAACAAAAAAAAAAAAAAGATTTCTCAAGAACAAGGACAGCAAAAAATACTACAAGGATGATGCTCCTCATTTTGACCCAACAAATTAACTCCATCTAGCATAGTGGTATTTTTTAAAACAAATGATAACAAAACTTGTCCTTCATCACCATCAAATATCAGGGTATCACTTTGTTTCACAAACTGTGAGTAGTTGCATATTTTAATCCATAGCAAGCTCTGTGGTGGCCAAAAATAAACCGCAAAATTAAGGAGCACCCTAGAGGTCCTTCCTAACCTCAAATTTGGATAAAAATAAAATCTTAAAATTTTGATATGAAGATAAGCTATTTAAGAAATATGAATGTGATTTAAAATTTTATGAATTTTGTCATACTGATTATTCTTCTACAAGGTTTTATGTAATTAAGCTTGCAAGGCAGCAAGATGTTTTCATTGATGGTTTCACCAACACATTATCAATTAAAGATAAGGAAGATACTAACTAGCCATCTCTGAATTATTCTTTGTTGTTACAAAGATAGGATTGATCATTAAATAGTTACCGGTTCACAGACTCAAACTCTTTACCACATACGAGCTATACAAAGTCTACATATAGCTTAATCATTATTATATGGTCGTATTAGCTTTTATATGGCATCCCTCAAAAGTCACCAAAACAGCTTAGGCCATGTCACATCCTGAAATGGGATTTCTTCGAGCGCATGGGGAGCGCCTAAGCGCAAGGCTTTATGTCTGCTAGACGCCTGGGGCACGCCTGGGCGTCAGACTCTCAGTCTACTAGGCACCTGGGGCGAGCCTGAGCGCCAAACTCTCTGTTTACTAGGCGCCTGGAGAGCGCCTAAGTGCGCCTGGGCGTCAGTCTTGATGTTGGCCGCTATAGATCCGTCCCGGAATCCATCGAAACAACATTTGCTCTTCCCTTGATGATCCAATTGGTCTCCACACCATAACAATCTCCCACTTGGAGATTAATTGCGATTAATTTATCTTCAGCCTTAAATTTTCTTCAACCTGACTTCCATACATGCAAAAAGACATGATGTGGCTCACCCTGCCTTCTCTCTAATCTTTGAGGCCAACTGAAGCTAAGCATAGCTTCAGTATTTCCGTTGTCACTGACTTTGTGAGCAAGCTGGCTGGATTCTTCGACGTGAGAATCTTCTCCAATGCAAACTGACCATCTTCTAGTAATGATCAAATGAAATGGTACAACAACTGAATCTTCTTCATCCTGACATGATCTATTGTATTCTTGGCTAGATGGATAGCACTCATAATATCACTATGCTATCTTCCATCGCTTTGCTTATTGCCCAACTCAAACATAAAACTCATTAACCAAATCATTTCCTTGCAAGCCTCAATGATCGCGACATACTCTGCATCTATTGTAGATTGGGAGACTGTCTTCTAGATCCTAGAGATCCAACTCACCGCAGTAATACCCAAAGTAAACATGTATCCGATCGTGCTCCTACTGTTTATGTCTCTGGCTATATCAGAGCCTACATATCCCTGTAGCTCTATCTTAAACTTTCCAAAGCATAAGGCTTTGTCCGCATTGCCTCTCAGGTATCTAAATATCCACTAGACTGCTTCCCAGTGGGGCTTCTCGAGGTTGGTCATAAACCTGTTGACCATTCCCGCTGAATGGGATATGCTCGATCTTGTGCATATCATGGCGTACATCAAACTCCAAACTGCTAAAGCATATTGAACTTTCTCCATATGCTCTGGTTCCGCTTCAATCTTTGGCATCTGCTCCTTGGATAGATTGAAATAACTTGCTAAGGTGGTGCAAATTGTCTTTGACTCATTCATGTTGAATCTTTTGAGCACATTTTCAACATATTTTGCTTGAGATAGCTTTAGTATTCCTGTAGTACTCTCCCTGCTGATCCCATCCTGAGTATCAGTTTTGCAGGTCCAAACCCTTCATGTCGAATTCCTCTGACACTTATTTCTTCAGTCCCTTTATCTCATTCATGTTTGATCCTGCTATTACCATATCATCTACATCCCTTTATATAATATTGATGAAATAGATTTCGTAACGGCAAAGCAGCTGAATACCATTCTAGCTATATGGGAGTTACATAACCAACGTTAGAAAGGCACAATAAGTTATCCCAAGAAAAAAATATGAAGTACTATACAATGAAGCAACTTATTTCAAAGGGAAAATACAATGAACTTCAAGAAAAAATGATTACATTTACTACGAAACTTGATTATGGGTATCTAAAGATGAGGACTTGCAAAAAATAATATCAAAAAAAGCACATTGTTACGGGTAACACTATTCATCCAGGAAGCTCCAAAATATACCATAATTTAGAGAAAATCTATTGGTAGGCAGCACTAAAGAAAAATGCAAAAAAGTTCGCCGCTCATTGCAATGCGTGTAACTTAGTAAAGGCGAAACATCAAAAGTCATGAGGACTCTTACACTACCAGTGCCGGAATGAAAATGGGTTGATATTGTTATGGACTCCATAATGGGTCAACCCCGAATCAAAATCAAAAGCAAATACCATATGGTTGATCTTTGATAAACTAACAAAATCAACACATTCTCTTCCAATAAAGCAGACTGATCACGCAGAGAAACTTGTCAAAACAAATATCATAGAAATCGTTCAATTGCGTGGAATCCCAAAAACGATTACATTAGATAGAGAGCAGATTCAGTTCTCGATTCTGGAAAGTTGTGCACGATAATTTGGGTACTACTTTGGCCATGAGCACTGCGTTCCATCCCCAAACAGACGGGCAAACAAAAATGATTAATCAAGTTCTGGAGGACCTTTAAAGATTGTGCATACTGGACTTCAGTGGAAGCTGTAAAAAACATTTACCCTTAGTCAAATTTGCTTATAATAACAATCATCGGACTAGTACTGGGATGCACCCTACAAAACCTTATACGGAAGGAAATGTCTTGTGCCTTGCCTCTATCATGGTCAGAAGTTTGGAGATGTTCAAATATATGGATCTAATTTGGTGGAAGAAACTAACACAAAGATTCAATTAATAAAGAACAAATAAAATTATTGCTCAAGATCGTCAAAATAAATACCACGATTCCAGATACTGAATGCTAGAGTTCCAAGTCAGGGATTATGCATACTTAAAAGTAAGCCTTATGAAAGGGGGAGTTCAGATTTGAAGTGGCAGGAAAATTATGTCCATGATATGTCGGACCCTTCGAAGTGATCGCTAAAATTGAGCTATTGCTTATAAAATAAAATTACTCGAGAATTTTGCAGCAGTTCACAATGTGTTCCACATTTCGTCTCTTCGAAGATGCTTACAGAAACCATCCCAACGATTAGTAGTACCCGGCACTACAATTCAACTAAACTTGACTTATGTGGAGGAGCCTGACAAAATAATAGAGCGAGATAATCATTGGTTAAGGAAAAGAACGATTTTCATGGTCAAGGAGCAATGGAAGAATCACAGCATTAAGGAAGCAACTAGGGAGCGAAGCGTGAAGAGGATATGAGGAAGGAGTGATCCAAACTATTTGACAGTTCAAGTAATCTTAAATAAATTTTCTTACTTTTAGTTTAAAAGTATTTCCATTTGACGTGATGTCGAGGACGATATTTTTTTTAAGTAAGGGAGTCTGTAACGACCATTGATCGTTACTAATCGTTGCTCCCAAGTTGAAATAATGATGATGTTGAAATAATAATGTAATTAACACCAAAATCATTAATTCAATTCCACCCAAGGGTTCACAAGTTGTAGGTTAAAACTAGTTTCAGGATTACAAACTTAATTTTGGCAAACTAAATCCAAGCAAATTTCATTTCAAACCTTTCCTTGTAGTATTTCATCAATATTATATAAATCCATTCAGATTTCATCTAATGTGAATTGCAGATTTCAATCTAAGCATCACAATCAATCTTCTAAGAATTTAATTGCAATCATAAAATTCAGAAGTTCTAATCTAGATTGATGTCATACTTGCATTTAAACTTTGTAAGTGTAGAGATCTCAAAGTATTGGTAAAAGAACTAATGAGTGCTCACTATCTTATCACGAAATGGACATTCACTAGTATCAAAATATGTAGATCCTAACACTTTGAGGAAGATTAAAAATCTAGTTATGGATACCTAGGGCTCACAGCTATTAATCTACAACAGCCTATTTAAAATTAGTACCTTGATGAAGGTTTAGAACCAGAAAAAGGATGAAGATATGATGCAGCAATCGGCCTCGATTTCACAAGTGAACTGCAATTTACAACTTCCAAAGTCGAAGGAAGAAATTGGGAAGGAAAGTAGAATGCGTCAAGGTACTCGTCAAGGATGCTAAATAGCAGAAGACTGACAGAGGGTCGAAGAGCATCGAAACTGTCAGGACTCGTCTTCACCTTCGTCGCAAACTTCCGAGAGTTGCGGCTAGTTCCATCAGCTATGGGGAAAAATTACGAGAATGGTAGAGGCTCCTTTGGATACGAGAGGCTGCGATAATTAGCTGTTCAAATGTCATAGGGTTTAAATGCCTTAATAAGCTCCATCAGGCCTTGTTGAAGCACCACATCTCTTCCGCATATGGAGGCGTCGCTCTTTCAATAAGGCGGAAGGGAATGAATCAACGGTTATTTGAAATGGATCTTCTCCCGCCGATCGTTAAAATTTCATATAATTTTAATTATATATGTATAACTTTTTTTGTTGAAGCTAAATAATGAAATTCGTATAGTGTGAAACAAAATTGGCGGATGTTAACATAAAGCGGATTCAGCGGGGAAATCAATTAAAAAACAGAAATTTCACGGTAATGAACACAAAAAAAGCTCTAGCGGGTATTTAACAAAAAACAAGATTGAGCAAGGATGTTAACGATTTCCCTTAATAATGACCAAGGGTCATTACAGTTATCCTAATGTTTCTTCATTAAAATCAACTTAACCTTGGAGTTGATACCACTTGTTACATGTCGGTGAGATCATAAATCTCATTAAGATATTTCTGACACGGATTTGACGGATTTGACGATTGAACGACGGAGGATCTGTCTTCAACACATCAGAGAGCAATAACAAAATGAAAACATCCTAATTATCTTATGAAGTGACACTTAAATAACCAAAAATTTAAATTATTATATTGCACTTTATTCATTACCATAAGAATTATATCATACCCAAATCAAATAAAAAACAAAAATAATATCAATCAAGATTTATGGGGCAATATTTGGGTCTAATTAATAACCATCAAGTTCTTTAATTGATGTGCAACAACTTAAATAAAATATCTTAAAGCAAATAATTATAATTTTATCAAAGATTTTTATAAATAAAGAAACAGATGAATGATTTAAAAATGCAATGAAAGGCTCCAAATAGTAAAGCCAGTTAACAAGTAAAAAATAAGTCAAAATAAAACATATAGCCAAATAAAAATAAAAAGACAAAAAAGACAAAAAAAAGCTACATGTCTAATACAGTCTCTTTTTTAATCCATTATCAATGAATTTTGCTTTTATTTTCAATTATCCTCGATAGAATACCCCTTTGAAATATTGAGCAGATTCATTACTGAAGACTCATGGTGCAAACCTCTTCCGATGCGAGAGAGGACCTATCCCTACAGAAGGTTATCTTGAAAATTATGGATTGCATGTCTCTAATAGGTACACTTTATTAAATAATGCATCACATAATAGAGAATTCCAATATCATGTTTTACATGTCCATGACATTGATTCCTCATAATTTTTAATATATATAATTTTCATTATTTATATGGATATTTTCTTGTAATTAAAATAATAATCAAGTTCATTAATTTTAAACTGTCACATATAAGAACAATGTTAATTGACTTCACTCTTTAGACATATTTAATGTTAGTAATTTGGTGCTTGTGTCTAAATTTAAATCAACTAAACTATATTATCATAAGGTTATATGCCATGTAAAGAATTAGAAAAACTAGTGAATGAATTACTTAACAAAAATATAATTACTCACATTTACTGTTCTTAAGCTATATGAACTTCGATGCTTAATCCTTTGAAGGATTGCTTAAAATTTTTTGATATAAGCATACTTAAATATTATTATTCATAAAAGTACTTTAATTTAACTTAATTTTTCTATTTAATAAATACTAATTGGGTCACTTTTATATGTTGTGATAATTGTAGAATCCATTTAATATAATTTGGATAAATTAGACAAATTAAAATAAAATTTCCCTATTTAATTTCATTGAATTATAACTAATTTTTTCTTTTTAAGGTCTAAAAATACAACCAAGAAGAGGTGAATTTGTTTTCTAATTAGAAATTAAACTAAAAAACTTTTGCTTAATTTATACGTAAATTTGAGATATTTAATTAGAATATTGCTACAGTGCCTAAAACTAAGCCAACGTGTGTAAAAAAATGTGATACACTTTTGAGCGTTGGATGGGGAAAGGGGAAGGTTAGTAAAAAAAATCCGCTGTCCTCAAGCATTTTGGGCTGCTCATGGGGCAGCAAGGCATTCTCCTTTAAATTATTCTAAGAAAAACACAAACACAAACAAAAAAAAGTAAAAACAAGAGTTAATAGCAAACAAAGAAAATAGCACAAAAAATATTAAAGTAGCACGGTTCTCTCTGACCCTACGTCCACTATTCATTGTTCTTCTCTACTAGAATCCACTCTAACATGAGTCGCTCATTCACTTGCATCACAGTAAGCAGAAAATCTTGTACATCATCTCAGCCATCCCGATTTAGAATGTCCTCAATCCCTCCTCCACACTTTATATATTTATAATCAAGTTGTTATCGAGCTGTATACAACAACGTGACATTGTTTGTATCCAACTCATTTTAAAAAATGAAGCTTCAAATACATGTTCATGCTCGACTCATTGGCTTAATGATTGAACCAAACTCAAGTTTCTTAATACGTCCAACATAAGTCATTCGCAAACAATGAACTTTTTCAACATTATGAATAACTTGTGAAATCGCTTTGTAACAAAGTTGGGTCAATTGAACCTTCCTATGTTAGGCTAGTGACCAAAAGATTTCTTAATTTAGAAAAATTTAATAATATGCCAAATCCAACACAAAACCAACAAAAAAAATTTAAGCGGAAATAGTTTAAGAAAAAATGCCTATGAAGATAACAAAAATTCAAACCTTGGGTTGAACAAAAAGAATTCTCCCAAAAAACTCTAATCAAAGTTTCATGCTGAAAAAGCTAAAACCATCATTTAAGAGTCTATCCTTTGCTTCGCACTCAAGGATATCGCAATCGCAAGCACTTATAAATTTAAAAAGGATCAAAGTTCTTTAATTTCAAAACAAATGTCCTATATTAAGAAATAAACTATATTCGTAGATTCATGAAACCTTTTAAAATGAAAAATCTATTGATTCTACGAAAATATTTTGAAAGATATTGCTAATGATTCATGTGTTTTAATCAATTTTTTGTAAAAAGTGATCCATGCATTGTAATCTTAGAGACATACTCGATGAATTGTGTGTTATAATATAATAATGGGAGTTAGTATTTCAAAATTATGTAATATGATAGTTGGTAATTCATGAGCTATATTTTGGTGACTACAACTATGAATCTATAAAGTATAATCTAATGGTTAAAATTGAGATTCATAAAAATGAGTTAGTCTCATATATCATCCCAAAATATAAATAATAAGAAAGTAAAATTGCAAAATAAAAAATAACACAAAAATATTTAAGAAAAGGGATGGTCCTTGTGCCATGTGGGATACAATTCCCATCAATTTGACTTGACTAGGAAATGATTATAGCTTGATTGGCCATTGCCAAAATCTTTTATTCAATAGACCTGTGACATTTTAAAAACAAATTATTAAAGGATTTAGCTCAATTTATTGATCTTACAATAAAAGACAAATTTCAGCAAATACAACTTACAGGTTCTTTAAGCTGGTCAGAATTCTCATTATTTTGTCTCATGTAGTAGATTGCCCGACTTTTCTAAAGTAATTTAAGTTTCATGAGATATCTCTAGTATTAGCATCAATAGCATACTTAGCCAAAAGGATAATCAAATTATGTTCCCTATGTTTGATTAAATAAGGTTATGAAGAATCACTCCATATACAATCATAAGCATTGTGCTAATATTCTATATTAAGGTAATAGTAGTATTATCTCCTTCACAAAGATTTCATTGTTCGCTCGAATCATTATGTCTTAAAGTAAGTCAACTCACAAAAAGGGTGGAATCATCACAACATAATTTGGGTAAAATACATTCAAATTTTACTCTTAATATGGAATTTAAGCCTAGCATAAATAATAAAGCTATTGATGTGTTGTCATGTGTTACTTTGTTTAGGTTAGTTTTAAAATCTAAGATTATGGGTTTTTATTGCATTCAAGATGACAATATCATGCGTCTTAATTTTTTCCAATTGTACTACCAATATGTTGAATAAGGCGTCTCCCTAAATGCCCCATTCACCAGGTCCCACAACTTCATATAGAAGTAAGCAATTTGCACTTTTACAAATTCACTGCAAAATTTTTTTATCTTTTAACTCAAAGGGCATAATCGAACATTTTGGTAGAGTGAAAATCATTGCTCTCTTAGAGCATCATTTTATTAACCTTTTTCGGGGTTTAATATTGATCAAATTCTCTACCATTGTGTCACATGCTACCTTGCCAATGACACAAAGCAACGATCTGGCTAATACATTTAAGCCCTTGGATAGTTTCTCAATATACTTTATTATAAAACTACCCAAATTTTCTCAAGGTCACAATAGTTTTTATTATGGATATACTCTAAAAGATGCCTATTGCATTCAACAAAATTTCCATGATGACAAGTTAATTCTAAAGAGATTACCCATTTGCATGGCATACCAATTTTAATTGTGTTTAATCAAGACATTTGTTTTGTATCTTATTTACATAAGACATTATATAATGGCTTCATTTTTGTATAATGTAGAAATACTCAAGAAAGGGCCATTATGAAGTTATAAACTGAACCTTAGAAACCTTTTTGAGATGTCTACTTTGTAAGAGATCAGTAGTTTGATGTTTTCACTTACCTACTTCTAAGTTTGTCTACAAAAAAATCATTTCAAAAAACCTAAGCAAATCATTTGCAATTTGTATACTCAAAGAGCCTTGCTTACTTAGAAAATCTTCCTTGGCATTCATTTTCTGACTTCGCCTTTGCCTATGGATTAATTTTCAAACATTACATATTGATGCTAGAAAAATGCTTAACACAACATACGTTGAACATTCAAAAAAAAGAACTATCAAGGGCTCAATAAAGATGATATGTTCTAATTAAGATTCATCCAAATACTTTATCCACTAAATTCAAAAATTGTACCCAAGTGCTATCATCCCTTACAATTGTGAGAGATAATTTGTTTTCAATGTTGAATAACTTTGCAATATATTGATCTATTTAAATCTAGATATTTGTATGTTAAGCCTATACTGCTAGAGTTTGTGAAAATAATTAGAAGAGTAGCATTGAGCCTTTTTTAGTATCTATAAAGAGAATATTATACAATAAATTTCTAAATTGAAAGCTAGGCTCACAAATGGTATTATATTGGAGACAAGAAAACAGATTCAGCAAACGAAATTGTATTCAACGGATGGCCTTGATTCAATTGAACACCCTAATTCATGAAATATTGCAAGTGTTTTATGTATTTATATACAGTCATTACAACAATGTAACACCTTGAGGAGCAATCGCTTGCAAACCACACTCCCTTTTGTGGAGCTGGAGAATAACCCTAGATATATATTGTATGCTTCGTGCGTGACTACATTCATCTTTTGTCCCTCTTTCTCTCATGATCTCTCTCTTTTTCCTACAATCTAGTAAGGAGGGAGATTTATTTCTTAACTCTGATAGTGTCGATTGACTACTTTAGATAATGTCAGGTTTTAGTAAGTATTAAATAAACACGGTTAGAATCTTAAAAATAAGTACTTAAAGAACATTGGAGAGAAGCATGGGCTATAACAATATATGATGCACAAATCAGTATAAATGTATAGAAGAAAAAATAAAAAAAAACCTGAGCTCTGCCTTAGAATGGGCAACCTCTGTTTGGATTGACGAGTGTGGAACAGTTATCAGCTGACTCTCTTCGATGCTATAAACTGCATGTCCACATATTGCCCCTATCTGCCGGCGCTTAGTGACTAAAATTAAATAGTAGGACTCCAAAAATTTTATGCAGCCTTCCAACCAATAAATAAATAAACTTCAGGATTAAGTAAAAAGGTAAAAATTTATAGCTGACTATGTAGAACCCAAACAAAATAGAGTAATTTGTTCCAAGGGAGCAACCTGCGATGCCGTAGACCTTTGCGACAAATGTAAGCCCTCCAGTTGCGCGATTTCCCTCACTGATGCGCTGGAGAAGGTTATTCACCTCCAGCTGCGAGTAAACCACTGGGTCCTCGCTTAGATTAAGATCAGAGGGTTCCGAACGGTCGATCTTGAGTACACGGAAAAATCTCTTGTGGCGATCGCTGCCCACGAGGTAAAACCTCTGTAAGAACAACGAAATTATTTCCGGGAATGCAAAATGAGGGAAAAGGAAGAAGAAAACGGAAATTTTAGGGATATTTACGGCTCTGGTCTCGTAGAGGCGGAATTTCTCGAGCGAGCAAGAGTTGGAATCAGAATCGATGTTAGTAAGGTGAGATTGAGATTGAGAGCTTTTAGGAAGCGCGTGATGTAGATTCAATTTCATGTTCTCAGATTTCGCCATGGAGATGGCGTCGAAGAGAAATTATAATTTGAGCGGAAATGGAGAGGTTTATAGGCTCCTCTTCCAGCGCCCACTCATTGCAACGATTTAAAGTTGTTTCCATTTCCGAGAACCGATGCTGCAACTTGCAACTTTATAATTTCGATTTCAATTATTATAATTTATAATAAAGAAATTCTATTTAGGGCTTAATATTCAAAAAATTTATTAAATAAGTTTTAGACAACATTTCAATATAAATTTATTTTACTATATTATCAAATCTAAATAATATTTCTCATTAATAAATTTGAAGCATTTGTGAGAGCACCAATAAAAATATTGTGATAATTTATATATATATATATATTTATATGGAGAGAAAAAGTTTAGTGAAATGTACTTAGCCATTGAAAAGTTATTTATAAGTGAAAGGATCTTTCTCAATTTTTCTTAATTTTTAAATTTTCAAATTTTCTAAGTTTTGCCTCCTTTGAAATTACTGCAAAGCCCGTCTACTTCCCCTTAAGTGACTACTTCCCCGTCAAGTTGCTATTTATTATAAGAATCAATCTCCTCTTCCATTTAATCGAAGACAAGATCGGGCTGCTGCCAGAGGAGATCACCGGAGGGGAACACTTGGAGATCAACTATTTATTCAAGGCGTCTGACACAGATTTGGGGTTGCTGCCGCTTGCGCAGCCATTTCCCATTTGGCTCAAGTTTCACTATCGCAATTTCTTCCATTGCAGTTCCTTCATCTACACTTCTTGAACAGTTCCTTTTCTCCTTTTTCGCTATCAACGGACACTTCTTCTTCTCCCGAACGATATTTTTTTCCAAGTTAAGTAAGACTTTTAGGTTCTACAATATGAGTTAAGATCTATGATCTAAGTTCTTTCAACCATATATTCTTTATTTTTTTCATATATTCTTCAGGTTTTATTCTTATGTTTTTTATTTTTTTGTTCATTTTATTTTTTTTATTGCATAACATCTCCCATTCTAATCTCTGCTACACTCGCACGCTACAAAGCGGACTCAGTGGAAGACAGAAGTTTCGTGGTATGTGTTTTTTAAGATTCTCAATTCATTGTATTTTAATCTTTTCTATGAGAATATTTTACAAAAATAAATCTCTAAATCTAAACAACACTTGATCCAACTATTCTAGTTCCCACCTCAGCCAAGTTGGAATTACCGAAACTTAATAAACGAAAATTGCAATTCTTCTTCTCCGTCCTAATTTATGCTCTTCTGCATATTTTAGAGCTAATTTTGTTATTTATGATGTTTCATACCTAACTAATCTTCATTCTAAAGAAATCAGTATTGGCAGTGATAAGCATATGATGCAACAAATGGACATATAGGAAAATCTTAGTACGGGTTGAGATTGATGGGAAGTAAAGATGTACTAATTTCACAAAATAAATAATACATTTGGTATATACTATCATCACTTAATAATCTTTATCATATTGTTGTTGTATAAAAATTTTATGGTACAGTGAAACGAAGGCATTTAATTATTGATGCATTTGCAGTGCAATACTAAAACTAGGAGAAAATTCTTGAAGATTTATATTCACGATCTAACTTTATAATTGTTTGCTTAAATAACTTCTGGATAATCAACTGCTATGAGAAGTCACAGAGCTTTGTAATTATTTGCAAATGTATATAACTACTTTCTTCTATTTATGACAAATAATAATGTGTTAAGTTGAACATATTTAGTTATTTGATAATTTAGAACACTATTTGTAGGTGTGAGGATAATATCAATGCATATCACATAAAGGTGTCGATATGATCTACTGGGTTTGAAGGTTTTTAGTAAGATTTGGAATTCAAGATGCAAATGATTTTTTTATAGAATGTGTGTTGTGCAGAGCTGTGTAGTGTCTCTCGTCAAATCCTAAGTATGTAATTTCTTATGTAGTAGCTTGATTTTTCTCACAATTTTTTCACCACTTGAAAATTTGTTTTCTTGAAGCTTTCTTTTTGTTTTCAAAGTTTTTCGATGGATTATAGTTTCTTCTTTTGAATATTATTTGCTGATAATAGCATATTATGTCGATAATAACATAATCACTAGCTTCCATTTCGATAGCATAGGACGATTGTGAAATGAACAGAAGCTGGATGGGAAGCCCGTTGGATTCTTTGTCAACACTAAAACGTAGGGAATTGGCCAGGAAACCACTAAAAAATTCTTATGATTTTCTTATTGTTATGGTATGACCATATTTCTCTTCTTACGTGTGTATGCTGAGATTTGATACGATTGTATAGTCATTGTATCATTTGTTGCTTTATATTCTTCACTAGAACGAGGTAGCAGAACGAATGAACCATACCTTGGTGAAAATGTGAGGTGTATGTTGTCCAATGCTGGGTTGGAGAGAGTCTATTGGGCGGAAGCAATAAACTATACATGCTACTTGGTGAACCGTCTGTCATCTACAGCACTTGACAAGAAAATTTTAATTGAGTTGTGGTCCGGATATTCTGCCACAGATTATGATCAGCTGAAGATTTTGGCAGCCCAACTTATTATCCTGTCATAAAGGATAAGCTTGAACTGCGAGCTAGAAAAACAATTTTTGTGGGCTTTCGACACGGAGTGAAATGCTACAAATTGTATGATCCAGTTGACAAGATGATTGTATGATCCAATTGACAAGAGGATTGTGGTTGAGGAAAATACAGAGAGTGGGGTTTGATGCTACCCCATTTGTTCCACAGAAGTCTTCATAAGATACTTCTATAGATGAAGACTACATTGGTGATGATAAAGACTAAACTGATATTAAAGGTGAGGGTCCAATTTAGGAGTTTATTGTTAGAAATAGACCCAAAATGAATGCAACTCAATCGCCAGCTTGGCTCAAAGATAATGTCACTTACGCATTGTCCATATTAGAAGGAGAGGTTCCCTCCCATTACAAAGAAGTAGTGACGGGTTCAAAAAGAAAATAATGTAAGTAGGCAATTAATAAAGAGATGAAATCTCTTCATAAGAATGAAGCATGGAGGTTGGAGAAACTCCCTCCAAGAAGAAATGCGATTAGGCGTAATCAGTGCACATTTTGTTTTGAAATAAAACATTGAAAGAAGAATTGCCCAAAGTTGAAGATAAGCAGTGGGCGAGTAGATTTTCCAAGGCTAAGGCAAATGTGATCCAGAATATGGTGGATAGTTCAAACTTTGATGTATCTTTTGTTAATGTTTCAATGGACTAGTAGATGACAGCTCAAGTTAGATTATAGATACCGACGCGACGTATCACATATGCTCCCAAAATGACTGGTTTTGTTTGTATAGAGAAACATACATCGATTCCGTTATAATGGGGAATTATGCCATGTGTTGAATCACAGTAGTTGGAAGTTTGTTGATCAAAACACATGCACGAATAGTGCAATAATTGTAAAAAGTCAAACATGTGTCAGAGATCAAGAATAATCTGCTATCTATTGAGACCTTATGTGGCAGCCCATTCTCATCGTGGTCCTGTTAACTCTTAAGTTAACATGATTACGGTGGAGAGGTCTCTAAATGACAAGATTATTACTTATGAATTAATTAGGCACACATCCTAACCCATTATAATTAAAGAGTTTGTCATTTATAATAACCATTTCGCTAAATGACATTACATAAAAACAGAGTGCGGAAGCAAAATAATAAATATTCATTCATTACAATACAAGAAATTAAACATTCAACTCAGAATAAGTAAAGCGATAAGAAGCAAAATTTAACTTGTATTATTATAACATGATTTAAATAGATTAAGTAGAAATGAAATAATAAGCCACTCATCCTCACAATGCAGAAATGAAAATAAAAAAGAGCTAAGAGTCTTCAGCCACACACTCCTTCTTCAAAGGCAGGTCTCTAGAAGGCTTCACAACTTCAAATAGTTCAGAGTTTACCATTGTCAGTTTCATAATATGCAATAACCCAAAGTTGTTATCCTGTCAATTTAACCTGAATTTGATCAAATTAAGTTGAAATTTAGATCCTAAATTAAGTTAAATAAAAATTAAATAAAAATATCCTCAAGTAAAGCATATTGAGGGAATCATTCTACTAAAATTTGAGCGCAATCGGGATCCCAAATCGTCTTAAATAAATTCAAAAAGTTTAAGCTTTCGGAATTGATAATTGATAAAATATAAGTCAAAATTTAAAATTTTTTGTATATTTAAGTTGAGCATCATATCAGGATGCTATGTTTTGAATTTCACAAATTTTTGAGCTCCGGATTAATCGTAGCAAATTTTTTTAGTTTTCCCTTTAAAAATCAATATAAAATAGTAAATTCAAAAAAATTTGGATGCCTACGTTAGTCTCGTCGAGATGCTCGTTTCGGCACCAAGTTTGTAATTTTTGAAGTTCAATTGGCCATCGATCTGGGCTCGAGAATTTTCAGCCACCCTATTTAAATCCAATGGCTGATTTTGATTAGAGTTGCCTTAAATAGATCCCTAAATACCAAAACCTAAATCTACTCATTTTCCTCCCAGCCGAAATCTGCTCCTCTCCACCTTTCCACCTCTTCACCTCCTAGGCCGAACCCCATCCAGTCGAGAGCATCCATCTCCTTCCTTTTCGACTTGGCCGAGAGCTCCTTCTAGAGCTATCAAGCCCGGCTCTCTCGATCGAGACGGGTAGCTCTCCTTCTTCTCATCCCGGCCGAACCTCCCTGTAAGTGTCTTCTTCCATGAATGTCGTCGGCGAGGTACTCCACTTCCCACCTTCTTGTTTCAACCTAATTTAAGTACTCCATCCAATTTTCAGTTCTCAAAGTAATAGTCATTTCAATTTGTGATAATTTTCTTTTAGTTTTAGCATACCTAAAATTAATTTTGATCTGGCTATTAATCTCAAATGTATGTGATTTTATTTTTTTTGCGTGTTCTATAAATTTGGTTAGGATATTGGCATGTTAGTATTCTAGTATAATTTTTTTTTTAAATAATTATATTATATTATATAGCTCAAGAGATAATATTTAAACCATAGAAATTAATGCAAGTTTCATTTTAAAAACCTTACTGATTATATAATGTCTTACTTTGGTCACATAGCCTCAATTTATATCTAATTTCAGGTGGTATTTCTCTAAAATAATACTAATTAATTCTAAAAATAAGTAAGCAGGCTCTTACTAAGAAAAACAAAATATGTTAACATTTCTTTATGAAAGAGCTAAATATATGCATATAAAATATTAAAGTAAGAGTTTGAAGAGTATTTTATTAATCTGCTACTTATTTTCCTGTGTAGTCATAGAGAAGCATTATATCTCCCGAATAAAGATTTGTGAATAATCTACTAAAAATAGAGATTATATAATAACTTGGCATAAATAACAAACATGGCTTAGAACATAACTACCTTATACTTAGGAAATTAAGCACAAGATTTGGGCATTTAAGTATACTTGATAAATCGAAAAGTCTCAGCATGTATAAATAAATTTGTAAAATAAAGTAATAAAAAAAAAAAAAACTTAAGTTAAGATGATCCATGGTAGCTTGTAATCGGATGCATAGCTCGACAAACCGCATAACCTAATAATACTAATATGTTAATTCTATCAAAAGATATGTATTTGGAGACTCTCCTCACATCATGTCATATGAGCTTGTGAAGATTTTCATGAATTTTTTTTATGTCGCTTAAATGAAGATTAAGGCATAAATTTATTATCAAGCCTCATGCCTAAATTGGTGGCTAAGGGGATAAGGAAGGTCTTGAAGAAGTTGGTGTCTTCTTATACTCATTGATGTGAAAGTGTTGAAAATCTATATAAACTTATCCATGCACATATAGCACCATACTCATGTTGAATAGATAAGAAAGGAGGGGGTCACTTAGCCGTTTCACTAAGTTTCTTATGAAATTAATTTTTCTAAATTAGTGTTGTGAGCAAATTATAATTTAAAGAGGTTTCTAATTACTATTATATATCTTATTTTATTAATATTGATATTTATATGAATTTTAAATTTGTAGAAGAGGATAGGTCAAATTGATGCTCTTAAGGTCAATATTGAGCTATCTTAATATATAGAGTATTACATGGAAGTTTCTTTTTTTTTTTTATGGAATGTACTTTTATGCCAAATATCATACAAAAAAATGTGTATCTTTAAATCATTTAAATTTGCTTCATATACCTATAAAATGATCATAAATGTTTTTAAAATTAAATCAACCTCAAAGGAGTTTTATTAAGTATTTAGTTATACAAGTATTTATTCTTCAAATTTTATATCAAATCAAAAGTAAGAGCAAATGCTAAGTTCATAAGAAGAATAATCAACTGTGTTGCTGTCATATAAGTACTTATATAAATAATTCAATTCTCTCTTAAGGAATATCTATGCTTCTATTAAGCATCTCTTACATGTCAATATAACTATACATAAATATTTTGGTATTGCCATAATTACAATTTGGATGGCCTGTAAGAGGCAATCATTGTAATTATGCATAAACCTTCCTGTTGCCTTACTATTTCAAAATCTACGGTGATCCAACTTAAATCTGCTTTTGCTAACTACAAATATTGTAATCGAAGTTGTGTCAAAATTATAAATCTTAATCGACAACACAAAATAGATAATTATAGTTGCAAGATTGAAAAAGAAATAGTGTTGTAATGAAATTAGTATCAAAGATGGTGTATTCAATTGTAGTCTTTCTTTTTATGCAAATTAATTAAGTTTAAGCTTCATGATATGGAATCAATCTCATATCATGCCTTCCTAATCTTCTCTAATCCTCTCTCTTTCATTCTCAACCTTCTTAATAACACTAGTTAGGATATATGTTTAAGAGATATTCTTAGTAATTAAGAACCTTAATCTTTAGGATTTGGAATAGATCTTAGGTTATAGTTCATCTATTGAGTAAATTGGGTTACTCAATAGGTGAACCATTGAGTTTACTAGTTTATAGACTTTCTTAGTTTATTAGATGATTATTTATTCTTTAAATCTTAGAACTAAGGATAGAGATCTATCATAATGGGTTGATTTCTCGTTAAGATCTGCCTTAACCTAATCTGTGATACTTGGGTTCTAAACATTAAACCCATAGATATACTTTTGGATTGAGTGATTAAATCCCATTATTTGGAGATAAATCCTCAATCTTTCCATCTTGATTCGATTAATCAAGATGGGTTGGGATTATGATAAACATCAAATTAGGTTGATTGATTTGTTTAATTAAATACTATAGTCGACATTGATTCAGTAAGATTAGAACCTGATCAATTCTAATCTTTTTTTTTTACTTATAAGACTGAGCTTCTAAGTTACACTCGATAGTAGGAATTAGAGATCCTGAACTTGTGTAACTTGGAATAGTTAGAATGGTTAAACTAGAAAATAAATGATATCACCATGCTTAGTAGAGTCCCTTACTTACTATTTGATTATGTGATACGCTATAAAAGACCAGAGAGTCTTTTCAAAAAATTTTATTAATATTTAAATAATTTAGAACTCAAAAATAAAAAATGAAGTCTGCCATTGGACTTAGTAACTCCAAATTAGCTAGAAGTGCTATTCTGAGAATATTTGGAAGTCATTAATTTGCCCAGATATTTTTCGATCACTCAGAAATTTTCATCAAATTAAGATTTCCAAATTAAGTCAAATAAAAATGTAATAAAAATATTCTCTTATAATGCCTATTGAAAGGATTCTACTACAAAATTTTGAGCGCATTTGGGATCCTGGATTGTCCTGAATAAATTTATAAAGTATAAACTTTAAAGACTAATAATATAAAAAATATAAATCGGAATTTAGAAATTTTTATATATCTAAGTTAAGCATCATATGAGGATGATATGTTTCAAGTTTCGTTAATTTTTAAATTTCTGATTTATCATAATTAATTTTTCAAGTTTTCATTTAAAAATCAATAACAAATTAAATACTTGTCCAAATTCAATAATTTTTAAACGCGTGCGTTTATCTCGTCGAGACGGTCGTTTCGATACCAAGTTTGTAATTTTTGGAGCTTAAATGACTCCAAATCTTGGCTCAGAAATTCCAACCGTTGATTTTAATCCAACGGCTAATAATGGATCCTATAATTTCTTATTTATCTCTTTAAAACCTAAAATCCTAAATAACCCTCAGCCAAAAATTTCTTCTCCCCTATGCAAGCCCCTTATGCGACCTCCTCCCTTTCGCGTGAAGGTGACACGTGGCTCGATCCCCTCCCTCTCGCACGACAACACCTCCTTCCATACGCACGAAGCCCTCCCCTCCAGCTGTCAAGCCGAGATGATAGGCTCAACTCCATCCATATCCTTCGGCCATTTCTCTCTTTTAAGGAAGCGGCATCACAAGGGGTGGCTGAAAAGGAGACCCTCTTCAAGAAGTTGGCCGAAACCTCCTCTAGCCTTCCAAGACAACTATCCACTCGCCGAGTCTCCACTCGCCAAACCTCCTCTCGCCGAGCCTCCTTCCAAGCCGAGAACGATCGCATCTTTCCCTTGGCAAGGAACCGAGATACCGCCATCTCCTGAACCTTTGTTAGCAACTAAAGGTACTGTCTCCATCTTCACCTAATAATTTTTAATCTTGGATGTTTGCAAAGAAATTTGTTGATACTTATATAAAAGTATCTTGTTTTGATATATTTATCATGTTCTATTGAAAGGCATGAAATCGTTCATATGTACGTTTCGTATTCGTTGTTGGTTATGTGCACTTGAAACTTTCACAAAGCAACTAAAATACGTATGTAAAATTCTATATCTTATTTATATCTCAATTTTATATCGCTTCCGGCTAATGGGATACATTTATTCTTTGTTGATCTTTGTTACACACTATTTTAATCCATCACAATAACAAACTGCTTCTCAAAGATATTTTCCTGTTCAGAAGCAAATAATTTCTTAATAAGATATAAATAATGCAGCTTTCAAGACAACTAATAGGCTTGACTTTATGTTGCTTATTATAAAAATTTATTAAATTGCATTTTTTTTCAATTGCCTCTGACTAGCCTTTGTTGAATACTATACTCCAATAATTCATTTCCTGTGAGTATATATAAATTTACGAATTTATAATCTTGCCCATTTCTAAGAATTGGTCCAAACTTGGGTTTAAACCCAATAATGAGTGCAATCTGACTTAGGTTTGTGATTTAGTGGCCTCTTGAAAGCTTGGAATGTGCTGAGTTAGACTCTTGAACTTAAGTGGTCGAAAGATTTGAGATTCAGATGTTGAAGTCCAAATTTGCAATGGTAACCTAATTTAACTGTATTTGATTTAGTACTAAGAAAATTTAAACTGTATTTAAGCACTAAAGTATCACCTAGTTAAACATAAAATAAATCATCTTAGCTCTAATTAAATACTAGATCAAAATAATACTTTTGAGCTGATTGCAAGTACTCAACGAGATGCATCACTTAGGAAAATCAAATAATATTTCATATGTAAGAGATAATACTAAATACTCATTCATAGAATTTGATAAATACAAATCTGCGAACAAAAATAAAAATCTGCTCATAAAATTCATCAATAACAATACAAGCAACATTAATCTAAAATAGTTTATTTTAGGAGAAAAGAGCTGAGAAGAAGGCCAACCTCATACAAATGATATTTTTGCAAATGCAATTTAACTTGTTTAAGATGTTTACAACTGTATGAATTAATGCCATTTGAATACTTCTATGTGTCAAATGAAGATAGAAAAAACTGATAACTGCTTTCATTATTATTGCGCGATTAAATATTCAAACATTTACTTTTAAATCTCCTTTATAAATTGTTTAAAAGAAATGGATTAATAAAAATAATTGTATCTTCTTCTTTAAGAATTTCTAAATGCAAAAGTAAAGTTTTTAAGCCAAGTTCTGCGCTAGATTAAAATGGATAGGATGATGTATAAACCTTAAGACATTTATTATGTTTGGTTTTCTATATTATATAAATTTGTATAATGACAAGGAAGATGTATGCCAAGTGCTGAATAATGACTCTTATTTGACACTTTATTTTACTCATATCATAAACTAAATTCAATCTTATATATAAGGAAAACTGATGGAATTATATTCTTCCTTGCATAGTTCTTATAATGAGTATTGATCAAATGTTGGATAGAAATGCTTCCATTTAATTCTATTATGATTAAATGCTACCATTTATTTCAGTAGAATCAAATGCTATTAGTCATATTCATGTGATCACATGTTGTCATCTTTAATATTATAAGATCATAAGTGATTCAAAGTTAATATTGACTGTAATAAGAAGATTCAAATAGCTGCCATGTATTTTAGGAGATATAAATACTGTTATTATTTCAATAAGTACAAATGTGGCAATGTGTTTTATGGGATCTAAAAGTTACCATGAGAAATCAAGTGTTGTCCATTCATTTATGTGAAGCAAATGATACTAAATAATCTATATGACCAAATGCTATTGATTTATTATATGGATATCAATGCTGTTATTTAGTTAAGGTTAATTAAATACTACCATGTATTTTCTAAAATGAGATCGATGAGTTCATAAGTGATATAATGTTGTTATTAAGTGAAATAAGGGAACATGTGTTGCCATTTATCTCAATGAGAGTCAAGTGCTATCATAAGTCATATACTGCATATGTATTGGTCCTCATATATAATTGCAATGCTGAATAAATATTGTTGTCCTTTATTTTATAATCAAATGCTACCATCTTTAGTTCTAAAAGATCATAAGTGAAGCAATGTAATTCAATGTTGTCAAATGCTGCCCTTCTTTTAAATAAAATCACATGTTGCCTTTAAAATCAAATAAATTTAGTTTCTTTTATATTCAAATGCTAATTTTATTCTTTTACATTTTTATTAGATGATTTATATAGGATGTATAAACTGTTGTATATATTTATAGAACTGGAAATGAGCAATCCTGTAAAAAGGGATTGAACTCTATTTTAGAATTGAAATTAGACTCTATTTTAGAATTGGAAATGAGCAATCCTATAAAAAGGATTGAACTCTACTTTAGAACTAGAAATAGTTAATGGATTGACTTATATTTTGATTGTATAAAAATTGTTTAGTTGACCAAAAATAAAGGAGACTCTGCCAAAATTTTTAAGAATTTTAGGACTTAAAAATTTATAGGAAATATAGATATTTTCACATGTTTTGAAAGTATTAGTCATAAAAATAAATCAATTCGATAAATCCAAATTCAATATCATAAAACCTTATTATTACAAATCATGAAGTATTAATTTAATAACTTAAACTACTTTTAGCAGATCAAACAAATTAAATTGGTTGATTTCGAATCAAAATAGTCAGGTACACAAATTTACTTATAAGTCTTATTTTAGTATTCTTATTTGAGCCATTTTTTCATTTGAGTATTATTTGCACTGCTTATCGCATTTTAATCTGCAAAAGATTTATATCAAATAGCATGTAACAAAAAGAATGAAACACAGTATATATATATATATTGCAGTGTTTGTCTTTGGAGGGTGGAACGCATCATTGGAATCTGTACAGATTGGGCCAGCTAGCAGCCCCTGGGAGTTATATGGAGGGATTTAGTCTCTTGTAGGAAGTAGGCAAATCCAGAGGAAAGACACACCATCAGTTCCTATTTTGAGTAAGCTACCGACAGGTGGCGAGATAAGCTTCATATAGGTTATGCCTATGGGTTTACACATTTGGGCTTAGGAGTCTACGGACTTGACTTATTATTACAAATTCTTTTGATAAAATTTACAAATTTTATGCTTTTCATATATGTTGAATTTTCACAGCTAATTTGCGGGGCAGAAATTGAATATGGAAATTGCTTTATTTTCTATACAGATTTTCAGTCATTTTCATATTTGATTCATACCTATTATAGGATGCTAGATTTATTCTTATAAGAATAATTTGCGTACTCCTACCTGACTGGTAAACTGAATTTTTTCAAGTTTTGATAATTAAAATCTAGAAGATCTGCCAAGTTAAAAGAAGAAGAATTAAAAGAAGCAGGAGAATGCAAATGTTACATTTTTATTTTGTAAAATACAAACAGTTGTAAAAATTTCATATATGTTTTAGTTCTATTTGTATAAATGAACTTTTATTATTTATTATGTCCTTTTGATTTATAAAGATATATATATTTTCAATTGAGATGAATTGTTCTTTAAAGACTCTCAAACTTCGATCCCTGATCGCCACATACGCATTCATTGTATTTTGTGCCATATTTCCTTGAACATATCATATAAGACTTTGATGCATAAATAAAATTTTAGAAAATTATGGAGACTCCTTAAATTTCTTATGAAAACATTAAGGTAAATGATTAAAGATAAAATTTGCATGTGTTAGAGCTGCCTCTCAGTTATGTCTTCTGCCTATGCCTCCTTGTTGACGATAGGAGAAGATTATGCTTATATTTTCTGCCTATGCCTCCTTGTTGACACTAGGAGAAAATTTGTTGTGTTTTTTGCCTATGCCTCCTTGATGACGCTAGGAGAAAACCCTATATTTCTGTCTATGCCTCCTTGTGGACGCTAGGAGAATATAGTTTTGTGCCTTAGCCTCCTTGTTGACGCTAAGATCTTTTTGATATCCAGTGGGCTAGATTGGCCTTTTTCTATATGGCAGTTAGTACACAGATGTTCATATAGATGCTTTATATATGCTTCAGCATTTTCATTTAGTCAGTAATTTCTTTATTTTGCTTATATATATTTTTAGGATGTTAGATTTATTGCCACTATTTCTATGTATTATTGTTGAGTTTATTTACTTAACTTACATACTTTATATGATCACCAACATATTTAGAATGCAGTATTTTTTTTTCAGTACTTGTTCAATTATGTATACTTATATGCCCTGACTTATTTAGCTTACATTTGAGGCATGTCTTAGCCTTTTTTTTGCTTAAGTTATAAATATTATTTATAGTTTTTCCTCTATTCTGTTGTGCTAGTTGCTCCCTTACTTGATTTAATTGTTGTTTAAAGTATGTTAAAGGGTAATATTACAAAATACATAAAAATTTATCATCTTAAAATGTACTCAGACAATTTGTCTAACAAGATTTTCTCTTTTTTGGCTGGGGCCCTACATTGTGAAACCGACAATGGCAAATCCATATCCGATAGAAGATCAGGTGCCATAGGAGGTGTTTTATCTAGAGGAGGAGCCTTTAGAGGGAGTTGTTGCTTAGTTTCTTATAAGTGAGGAAGAGAGGATTATGTTTTTATTTATTTAAGCTTTAATGTGATATAATAATACACGTATTCATGATTGTGTGTTTTGGATTACTATGCTATTTATTTTGAGTTATATTCCATGTCATTTATATTATGATCTTGGATGTTTCTTATTTAAATCGCTTCTGCACTCTATATGAATTTCTTATATAGTGACTGATTATTTGATTATGTGCTTACTTCTTCCCTTATTAGGTGGATTGTATATTTCATTCTAATCCAATAATAAGTGAAGGGTTAGTCAGAGTGATACACTACCCCTTAGCTTAATCTTGTGGATTAAGGGGTAGGGCACCATATAATGATAGGGCCCCAGCTAATAAAAGAAAAAATTTAATTAGACAAAATATCTAAGTACATTTTATGCTATAATTTTATTAATTTATTTAGATATCACCATTTAAAACTAAACTAAGCAATAATATAGGAGCTAAAAAGTATGTGAAAAGAGCAGAAAACTATAAACAATAAGTTTATAACTTAAATAAAAGAGGAAGTAAGCAATACATCCAAATATAACTGCAATAAGGTTAAGCATAAAATAAAGAGTAAATACTAATAACTAAAAAGAAAAAAAAAACTCATCATAAATATGCTTATGATCAATATAAGTTTATGTTAATCAACATAAAGTAAAAGAACATGTGAAGCATTTAAATAACTGAAAGCAAAACTAACATCCTATATATATAATCAAGCAAGCAAGAGTAGCATTCTATAAGTAAATAAAACTGATAAATGCAGTAAGATAGTAAATAAGAAAGTGCTGAAATGCATAAAAGTAAACTAAAAATAGTAAAAATGAAACTGAAAACTGCTATGGCTGAACAAACCAATTAAACTGAAAGTAAACAATAATCTCACTTAGCCTGATGGGCTAAGGCAGAAGCTCAAACTTAAAAGTAGAAATGTACTTAAATTAGTATTGCTAAAAAAAAGAATTGGATATAAAGTCTAACATATACCATTCTAGCCGGTCATAGGTCTAGGCTTGGTTAGACTTGTTTTAGACAGACAAATACCATCCTAGCCGGTCTTAGGTTTAGACTTGGCCTGTACTAAAGTATATGCATGGAACTTGAAAAGAGCATATTAATAAGGCTACATTCTAAATAACTATAAATCATTAAAACAAAAACATTGATAAAAACAAATGCTAATGCCATTTATGCAAATCAAGTTTGGCATGAGATACTCTTCAAATATCTTATGTCTAATATATGTGACCAATGTATAAAGCTCAATTTTAAGGAAAGTAAAGCATTAATGTCAAAGGGAGCAAGTGACTCTATTAGGACACATGTGATATCTATTATTATCTAATTTATTCATTCTAGCTACACTAAGTTATACAAGTTCAGGATCTCTAATTCTTACTATCGAGTATAACTCAAATTCACGAATCTATAAACTATCAAAACTAAGGCTTCACCTATTGAGTAACCCAATATACTCAATAGATGAAATCTATCATAAGGACTAACCTTAACTCCTAAGGAAGATCTTAAGGAACTAAGATGAACACTCAAGCTCCAATCCTAACTAATATTATAAGAAAGATTAAGGATAGATTTAGAAGATTCAAAGAAGAGGTATGATGTGTCATACAACTAAATTTACTTAAGATTTCTTTAAGAAGCAAATTAGGGTTTTGATTTAAGAACTAAAATTATGGCTTAAAAATAAAAAAATTATATTCATAATTACTTTATTTACTAATTTTAGTGATTAAAATGAGAAATTAAGGCTTAAAAGCATTTAATCCTAAATTTTGGGCAAAATGATCATTTTGCCTCTCCTCAAGGGTCTAAAAATCTACTTTTTGATTTAAGTCTCTAAATTATAAATTTTTAGTGGCAAGTGATTACTTACTAGATAATATGCTGATAGACAGTAAATATGTTAATTTTAGATAATTATTAAGCCTTATGAGATCAAATTAAGGAATTTGGCTCATAGGGGTAATATGGTAATTTTACTTAATGGATTCTAAATTTTTTGTTAGCTTATTAAAGCTTACTATCTAAAGTTTCCATAGAACCTAAAATCACTAAATTCTAATAAGTATTGGCTAAGTTATAGCTAAAATAAGATTTGAGCTAATTATATGAATTGGGATTTCATAAATGGGGGTCAAAAACCTAACTTTTCTATTTGAAGTTCAAATTCAATAAACTCAATGGCTATAGCTTTTCTATAACCCACTGAGTACTTTAACTGGGAATAAACTCAAATTGGACCTTATTTGATTAAGTTATGACTTAATTAAGGTTTATAGTGATTAGTGAGTGATTAATAAAATTAATCACAAAATCACAAAATCAACTACACCACTAAGTTCTACCCTATTATATGAGTTATCAAAAACTAAAATTACTCAATCTAGATCATTAACTATGTTAATATTCACTAATTAAAGTTTAGGGTGATTAGGGTTGATTAAGAGATCTAACTATTGGATCTTAAATATTTTATAGATTACTATTTATTAGGTCTTTCTGATCAAAATGGTATATGGGAAGACCTAATTTGGAGCTCAATTGACCAAGTTATAGTCAATTGAAGTTATGGGATTAATTAGAGTAGTTAGGGTTAAGGCCTAAGAGTGATTAAACAAATACTAATCCAAATAGAGAAATGAATACTACTAGATTGTTCTAAAGGCTTTTCTGATCACTTTAAGATCCATATTGGCTATATTTAGATTAGTATATGAAAAATTATAAGCCATTAAAGATTAAGATTGGGTCCCAAAAGTGATTAGGCAAAATATGCCTCAAACAAAAAAATTAACACTACTGGAATATTCATGAGGGTTTGCTGATTAATTTAAAACCCATATTAAGTATGTTTTGGTAAGTGCACACAAAGTTATGATAGTTTAAAAGTTTGAAGAATTTAGGGCAAAATATGGGGTCCTAAATGTCACTATATGATATATAGCTCCAAATAAGATTTTGACTGTCTCATATTATTCCACTTGATTTTCTAATTGAAATGAGATATATTATTGCTAAATTTGGAGTTTATGATTAAAAGTTTTGCTTAATTAAAGCTTAGTAATTAATTAAATTTAAATAACTAATTTAGATTGCATTAAAATTATTAATTAAATTGTTAATAATCCTAATTAATTTATTTTAGCAGTGGGACCCTCTAGAAGTTGACTGAGATGACGGTGGCAGGGAACTGAACTCATGGAAGCTAGGTGTCGCCACGGGATTTGGCGAGGGAATGCAGATGGGACCCACCGGAAGTAGTTGAAGTTGACAGTAGGTCCCGTAGTCAGGATGGTACGGACTCACGCGTGGGTGGACCCCATACCTCCACACGACGGGCCCCGCACATCGATACATGCACTCCCAGACCGGAACACGGGGAGGGTCGACCCGGCCCAATCCTGACGGGCTCCTTCTTCCAGCTCCGAAGCCGGCGTGCTTAGGGCACCTGATTGCATGCCATACCGAAGGTTCTAGAGAGCGAGTCTAAGGTAACACTGTGGAATGCTGTAGATGATCGAGCAAATTCATCCGATCAATACCACTTCGACTCAATCAAACCGCACAATCAGCAATCCAAGTCATGAAATAGATAAACGCAAAGGAAATTTGACAATTGCATAACTAGGTTCTAAAATAGAGGTACCTTAATTTGGACAACTGAAGAGATTCGAATCAATCTGAGAGTCCCTTTGTGGCGCCCCATTCCCTAATCCACAAGATTAGACTCAAGGGGTGGTGTGCCACTCTGGCAAATTACTCACTTGTCATTGGATTAGGTAAAACCCCAATCAACTAATAAGGGAAGGATGTGCTCAGGATATAAACAAAGAAAATCAATCACTAAGTAAATAACGTCTCAGAGTACGGATGCAAGAAAGGTAAGATAATACATCCAGTTCCATCATAATATAGATATGACATACAACTCAGAATAAAATAATGTAGTAAGAGAAAATACAATATCTGAATTATTATATTAATTTTAAATAAACTTAAATGAAAGAATAATATAGCTCATTCTTACTGAAAGAAAAGACAAAACTAAGGCTCTTCAACTCTGGACTAAAGCTCCTTTTGAAGTGGCTCTACTACAGGTACTAGATGTCCAAACTGCTCAGATTCTGACATTATCAGTTTCACAATACTGGGCCTCAGCCAACAAAAGAAAAATATTATTAGAAAATTATCTTAGTACATTTTAGGCTGAATATTTTTCTTATGTTAGTCACCATTTTATACTTAAGCACGACAAAAAGTAAGCTAAAAGCATAGGTACAGTAAGCGTACAAGAAACATGACAAGTTAAAATACAGCATTTATAACCAAGCAAAAAGTGAGTCAAAAAGCACACCTCAATAAACCAAGCAAGAATGGGCATATATATATATATAATGCAGTAAGTAAATGTACTGAAAGTAAAGTATAATTCTAAATATACTGATGATCATATGACATATACTAGTTAAAAATATAAATCTGAAAATGATGCAGATAGTAAGCAGTAAAGTCTAGCATCCTATAAATATATAGAAATAAGCAGTAAGTAAAGAAACACAGTTGACTGAAATATGCATTAATAATATAGTATATAGTTAGCTAAAATTGAAATAGGTATACATAGATTGTCATATCAGAAAATTGGCCAATCGGGCCCAGTGAAATCCCCAAAGCCTTTCTGGGCTTGGGCAAATAGAAATTTTCATAGCCTTTCTAGGCTAGGACAGACAGGACCAACAGTAGAACTGATGAGGCAGTAAATACAAATGCAGAATCTCTTAGTTATTTTACTTTTATTTCATAATATACATCCAATTCCATCTTAATATAGATATGACATACAACTCAAAATAAAATAATCCAGTAAGAGAAAATACACAATCTGAATTATTATATTAATTTTAAATAAATTTAAATGAAAGAATAATATCGCTCATCTTTACTTAAAGAAAAGACAAAACTAAGGCTCTTCAACTCTGGACTAAAGCTCTTTCTGAAGTGGCTCTACTGCAGGTACTGGATGTCCAAACTGCTCAGATTCTGACATTATTGGTTTCACAATGCTGTGCCCCAGCCAACAAAAGAAAAATCTTATTAGACAATTATCTAAGTACATTTTAGGCTGAATATTTTTTATGTATTATTAATGTCACAATTTTATACTTAAGCACGACAAAAAGTAAGCTAAAAGCATATGTACAGTAAGCGTACAAGAAACATGACAAGTTAAAATACAGTATTTATAACCAAGCAAAAAGTGAGTCAAAAAGCACACCTCAATAAACCAAACAAGGAACAGGCATATACATATATATAATGTAGTAAGTAAATGTACTGAAAGTAAAGTCTAATCCTAAATATATTGATGATCATATGACATATACTAATTAAAGATATAAATCTGAAAATGATACAAATAGTAAACAGTAAATTCTAGTATCCTATAAATATGTAGAAGTAAGCAGTAAGTAAAGAAACACAGTTGACTGAAACATGCATTAATAATATAGTGCACAGTTAGCTAAAATTGAAATAGGTATACATAGACTGTCATATCAGAAAATTGGCCAATCGGGCCCAGTGAAATCCCCAAAGCCTTTCTGGGCTTGGGAAAACAAAAATTCTCATAGCCTTTCTAGGCTAGGACGGATAGGACCAGCAGTAGAACTGCGGAGGCAGTAAATTCAAATGCATAATCTCTTAGTTATTTTACTTTTGTTTCTATGAACACGTCCAGAAACAGCTGAGGAGTCAAGCACATTTGCAAGACTATACTGGTTTCAAGCTTAACACACACTCCTCAATGAGTAATGTTAAGCATCCTTATTACTCCTTACCCCTGTCCATTAGGGTAAATGTGCACCAGAATCCACCCAAAAATTGAACCCAAAGACAACTATTATCCTAATTATTTTAAGTTTTTATTTCATACGCAAAGTTCTCTTATATGATATGTTCAAGGAATGTAAGCACAAAATATAAGGAATGTATAGCAACAAAATAAAACAAGTAAGCAAGGGACTCTTCTATACATTGTGACATTGTTGTTGTCTAATTAAACAGTTCTAATTATTCACTGCATCTTTAAATAATGTAAATAAAATTACAAAAATATTGATATAACTGAAGATAATAAACTATACAAAACAGAAGTAAAGTAAAGTAGAACTGATCTGTAACTGAATGCTGAAAGTAAATAAAATAGTTAATAAAATGGTAAATGATTTGAAACTGAATAATAACTTATAAAATTATGATATATGTCACTGAAATTATGCATATCAATATGCCACAATACTGTATGCCACTGATATGCAATTGAAATATCACTAAATTGCTATGAGCTGTATGGTCCAATATCTACATACATCCTGTTGGGAAATATAATTTACTGTGATACCGTTGCATCTTGAATTTCCCCTATTGATGTATGCAATATTTCATAACTTATGAATCATCACTGATACTCATACATCATGCTTATGCTCATGCTCATGTCTCTACACTATGTGTTTTAAATCCAAAAATCTAGAAAATTACTTTAAAATCAGATAATAAATCAAATGTCTCCATTGTGTAGAATCCATCTAAATGGATTATGATATCAAGTTCTAATTTCAATAACTAGTTTTACTTTGGATTTTACTTAAAATCATTAGTTAGAAAATTTGTATATGCATGGTTGTATGTTTCCAAGAAATATGAATTTTAACAATTATCTTATTTAAAACTATACCTATTGAAGCACACCTTGATAGGAGATAGAACCCGGTCACACTTTATATCTCAAGCTAAGCTGTTGGATACCTTAATTATAAGCATAATTAGTGTTATAAGAAGTGTAACTTAAGATACTTAATTTGTTAAATACTGCACTTATCGACGTGCACGACGATAGGAGGCAGAACCTGATGGTAGTTTATATCTCAAACTAAGGATTTCTTTTCCCTAATCATAACATACTACTAGTGTTCTAAGAATGGTGACTTGAAATACTTTGTTTGTTTAAAATTGCACTTATCGATGCGCACGATGAGAGGAGGCAGAACCCGATCACAATTTATATCTCAAACTAAAGATTTTATTTTCCCTAATCACAACACTCTTAGGATTGGATGATTTATTCAAAGTGGGACTATATCTGACTAAGCCCGCATGATAGAACACAAATATAGTCCTATATTAAAATGAATCAACAAAATCCATAATACTACTGAAGTGATCCAGCACTATAGGTATACACAACTATACTCAACTAATAATTTGAGTTCAGTCAATGCTATTTAATCAATAAAGATTACCAAGGCTATGAGATTCAGACTACAAGAGGTGTATCCTACATAAGGTTCCAAGGATGTGACCAAAAAGTCACACAATATAGGTTACTACCTCATTGGAGAAATCTCATTCTAAGTACTTTAGGTGATTCTACCACAAGGATCTAAGATCAAGCTTTTATGGTTAAGAAGAATCATATAACAACCATAGTTGTTATCTTTACTAAATCTGGATTTAATGAAGCTAAACCAAGCTTTAATTTTAATTCCATTAGACTCAATGGGTCATTTAAACCTAATCTTAGAAGTTTGGAATCAATCGAAGCTAAAATGGAAAATTTGGTATTTTTGGCTATTTTTAAGCCCTGAAAAATACCTAACTTAATTTAATCTCCAAATTAAAATCATATTTCATTTTTGAATTTCTCATACCCTAATTAGCTAAGGGTGAATTTTTGGAAATTTTTGGAGCTCCTTTGATCCTAAATTGGATTTAGAATATTTAGAAATAATTTATATATTATTTAATTGGTTTATTTATATTTAAATTAAATTATAAAAGGCGGGATTTGTTGTCGGGACCGCGACAAATCCGCTGTGGGGTCCCGACAGCGGGGTACCAGGTTAAGCCACTCGATGCATTGGCACACATCCTAGCACAAACCATCGAACGACGGGATCTCCTTTGCGTTAAGATTAGATTCTATACATCGGATCCATCACCAGCATCCGACGGCTACCATCATTTCCCGTTTAAGTAACGCATCTAAGCCATCCGAGACCAACGGTCGATCCATCAGGCAGCGAACATAAATCCGAGCATTGTGGATCGTCTCCCTCATCTCGCCCCGTCTATGATTGGTCCCCCCCGATAGCCCGGCACATCCTAGCCCTCATGGCAGTACGAAAAAACTCCAAATTTACTCTCCTGCCCTCGGCGCGTTCATCCTGTCGGTTGCCTTCTCCCCAAAATACCCATAGTCGTTGGCTCGAGCCTCCCCCCACCCGAGCTCTGGAAACCAACCCTAGGGCCTCCTCCGACCTATAAATACTCCTTGGAGCTCACAGTGAGTCCCTTTGCTCACTGTGAACCCTCAATTGGTAGCCAAAGTCCTTGGAGCTCCCGTCTCACCTCGGCAAATTCCTAGCATTCCCGAAGCTTAGAACCGCTGATAGGGGGCCCGTCTAGTGTTCAGGCCCCCTGTGAACCTTCTTTTGTCGTCCAAGGAGCTCGGAGGCACTTCAATTTTCCCTCAGCTGAGCCTGCAACCCGTCCTCAGGTACAACCTTCTCCCATTGAATTCCTTTAATTCAATTCCTCGTTCTGTCCCTGCATTGAGCCTCTAGATGTCGCATAACTAGCCGCAGCCACTTAGGGAACCAGTCGTGATTATTGCCTGGGGATAAGCTAGCTCGAATCGATCGTATCGATCGATTGAGCTAGCGGCCGAGCCATGGCTGAGTCCGAGTGTAACAACCCAGGTTGTTACCACTATTAATTAAGACTAATTTCAGTCTTAATTTTGATCCTAAGTGCTAATTAGGTCAATAGGAGTCAATCTCTAAGATCTAGTCCAAAACAGGAGTCAAATAGATCGAATCCTGAATTCTGGAAAATCCAGAAAATCCTAGGATTTGACCTATTTAAATTGACCTCCGATCAAAAAATGGACTTTGTTATTTGCGCTCGTTGCCCCCAAATTAGCTATGGGTGAAGTTTTTGTGTCAATCGAAAGTTTTCGTGAAATCGACAATGTCAGATTTAGAGCAGGCTGAGGTTGCAGTACCTGTGGAGGAGCCTTACTTAGAGGAGGAGCAGCAGCTTGCACCTGATGACATATAGCCATTTACTTTTACCTGTGAGGATGAGCGTGCCTTCTCTTCTATTTGTTTAAACCTTAAAGTTGTAATAATAATACATATACATATGACTGCGTATTGGGATTATTATATACTTATATTCTGAGTTGTATTTCATTTTATTTATACTGTGATGCTTAGATGTCTCTTATTATAAATTGTTTCTGCACTCTGTATGAATTCTTATTAAGTGATTGAATATTTGATTCTATGCTTACTCTTTCCCTTATTAGGTGGATTGTGGATTTCATCCTAATCCAATGATAAGTGAAGGGTTAGCTAGAGTGACACACCACCCCTTAGCTTAATCTTGTGGATTAAGGGGTGGGGCACCACAGTTGATATCAGAGAATTCTATAAAGTGTCAGATTAGAATTTGCATTCTTATCTACCTAATGGAAGATCCTTCTGCTAGTTCAGTCACTCTATCAAAATACATTAGAGTCACATCCAAGAACACCACAGTATCATGAACTCAAAATAATAAGAGTATAAAAATAGAAAACACTGTCACAGTACTAAAACTTAAATCAGTAGAAATTTAAGATAAATGAGTAACTAAGTAACCTAAATAAATCTTATAGGATCAAACCTAAGTATAATATGTAACTAGCTAATTCATATCAAAACCTTTATAAGATCAAGAACTTAAGATGGTAGGACGTAACTTTCATACTAAGACATATGAATCCTTATAAGGCTTTAAACCAACAAATAGGTCTTGAAACACTTTTAAGTAGTTACCTTCTACTTTCTAAATATTGTCTCCTTAGGAATAATAACAACAAAATCTACTTCAAGAATCATTAAGGCTAATAGTATTTCTCTAAAGAGTTTAAAACTGGTTAAAATATTAGAGTATAGGCTGAAGTGAAAGCACTAGATTGGGAGATCATCCCTTGTATCAAGTCACTACTAGCATGTGTGACTCCTACTTCACTAATTCCACGACTCGAGGTAGAAACTCAACATAATACACAATGAGAAAGAGGAAACTGGCCAACACCCCTCAACCCATTTTGGCTAGGCCTCCACAAAAACAGAGATGCAGTAATAGGCTTGCAGGAACTTGCACCAATTCAGGTATGGCCAGACGTAATGCTGTTGTTTCAAGTACACCTATTCAATCGCCTAATTATTTTCATCATTTAAGTTTTTACAGTCACTTCCTTATTAATCCTTATTCTTAGTCATCCTCAAATCTTACTTGTACTATATTAGGGTGTCACATTGGACAATTACTTATTCCTAGCTTAGGTAGTCAAACATTAAGATCTAAGTCATGCTTTCGTGACTCATAGTAATAATTCCTCTATCGAGTAGCAACTTACACAGCTAGGTAAATGTTCTCTCACTCTTTAGATTAAAATGAATGATAGGATCTATTGATTAGGCGAGTCATAATTGTAACTCAAAATGCCAATTTAGCATTTTCTTAGGTCTCCAACCCATTACCCCATTGAAGTAAGCAGTCAAAAGCTCTAATCTTTGATGCCAAACCTTTGGATTATAATAGTATCCTAATATTTTTTAATTCGGGATAGGTTTTGTAAATGACTTATTCACCCTTGCTTAAGCCCTTAAGTGGTGAACATCACTTACATTTAGAACCACAAGGATCCTTGATCCTTAAATCATCCTATGCTTAGTCGGAGGTACCACTTACTAAGTGATAATCCTATCCCATAGTACTGAGTCTTGTGATATGACTAAGTATTTAATTTGTAATCTTGGAAAGCCACATTCAACCCAGTTAGATGTCAACTTACCTCTCTTTATTTCCATCCTCACTCAAGTGATAGTTAACATTCAAATTAATTAAATTCTCTCTAATCTTAACAGTGAGATTAAATTTCGAAGGTCTAACCTTAAGTCGTAGGTCCTAGAACTCTAAATGATACACCATAGCACCTTCTCAATCCTTATTTCTGCTTTATTCCAAACCACTACTGCTTTATTCTTTCCACTTGAGTGATGTCGAGGACGACATCGTTTTTGAGTGAGGGAGTCTGTAATAACCAGATTGTTACCTTAGTCGATTAAGACAAATCTTAGTCTTAAGACTAATCATAAGTGCTAATTAGATCAATTGGGGTCAACCTCTAAGACCTAATCCAAATCAGGAGTCAAATGGATTAAATCATAATTTCTAGAAAATTCGAAAACCCTAAAATTTGACCTATCTAAATCGACCTCCAATCGAAAAACGGACTTCGCCATTGTGCATTGACCCCAAATTAGCTAGGGGTGAAGTTTTCATGTCAATCGGAAGTTGTCGAAAATTTGACGAATATTTTAATAATATTTAAATACCCCGAAAATTGGGAAATTAAAATATTCGTCGGAATCAAAATTCGATTTCGCCGTTGTGTTCCTCACCCCTCAATTAACTAGGGGTGATTTATCGAGAATTTTTGGAATACATTAAACTATATAATTTTAATTGAGAAAATTTGAATAAAGTTTATTAAATAATAAATTTAATTTAAAATAAAAACCTTTTTCCTTCTCTTTTCCCTCAAAACTCACGCTGCCCTAATCTCTCCCAATCGCACGAAGGTCGATAGCAGCCCCCAAATCGCATGACTCGGGCGCTCGAGCGGCCTCGCCCTTCCCCCTCGGCGCCACGTGTCTTCCCCTCCTTGGAGCCTCCGCTGCCGCTCGATTTCCCAATCGCCGCTGTCCAAGCCTCGCGGTCTCTGCCTCCCGACCCTCAAAGCTGCGCTTGGCTCGGGATGGTGGGACGACCTATTCCGTGCGGCTCTCCCTCTCTTCCCCACTGCTTGCGACTCTCTCCATTCGACGCAAGGGTCGTCGAATCCTTTCCCCTCCTTCAAAGAGTCCGTCGGTCTCTCCTTCCTCCATTTGGTGACCAAAAGAGCCACCGATTCTTTTCCTCCTCGTGCGCCGTCAAGGTATCCACCTCCAATTGAAAAGCGGACTATCTAAAATTTGACCTATCTAAATCTACCTCCAATTGAAAAACGGACTTCGCCATTGTGCTCATTGACCCCAAATTAGCAAGGGGTGAAATTTTAATGTCAATCGGAAGTCGTCGAAAATTTGACGAATATTTTAATAATATTTAAATACCCCGAAAATTGAGAAATTAAAATACTCTTCGGAATCAAAATTCGATTTCGCCATTATGTTCATCACCCCTAAATTAGCTAGGGGCGATTTATTGAGAATTTTTGGAACACATTAAACTATATAATTTTAATTGAGAAAATTTGAATAAAGTTTATTAAATAATAAATTTAATTTAAAATAAAAACCTTTTTACTTCTCTTTTCCTTCAAAACTCACGCTGCCCTAATCTCTCCCAATCGCACGAAGGCAGATAGCAGCCCCCAAATCGCATGACTCGGGCGCTCGAGCGGCCTCGCCCTTCCCCTCGGCGCCACGTGTCTTCCCCTCCTTGGAGGCTCCGCCGCCGCTCGATTGCCCAATCGCCGCTGTCCAAGCCTCGCGGTCTCCGCCTCCCAGCCCTCAAAGATGCGCTTGGCTCGGGATGGTGGGACGATCTATTCCGTGCGGCTCTCCCTCTCTTCCCCACTGCTTGTGACTCTCTCCATTCGACGCAAGGGCCGTCGAATCCTCTCCCCTCCTTCGAAGAGTCCGCTGGTCTCTCCTTCCTCCATTTGGCGACCAAAAGAGCCACCGATTCTTTTCCTCCTCGTGCGCCGTCAAGGTATCCACCTCCCCCCCCCCCTTCTTCTTGCTGTACGCTCTCCCTTGATTCACATTGTTAGCATTAGATTTTGTAGAATTGAAATTCAAGTGCTCAGTTATTATGTTTGAAGATTCCGATTGCTTGCTAGCTTCTTGTTTCATGCTTCATAGCAGGATACCAAATAGCTTCTACGCAAAATCATCTCACCGTTGTAAATAAGAAAATTCTTTTCCTAACTGTAAATCAAAAAGATTTTTGATTTAACGTGATCTATAATATATGCTTGGAAGAATAATACTAAGCGTTGCATCAAAAGTTCAAGTTCTCACTGTAAAAATATTCTTTGAATAATGCATATAACATACAAGCCGCTGCCTCCTTGTTGCCTTTAAGATTTATTGGTGTTTGTGTTGAGTGGCACACTCTGTGGTTGATACCGAATGCAAGAAGCCAGATGGCTATTTGTACTGCTAAAGGTGTTGAAGAAATGTTAGTTGTCAAGCCATCCTTGATTTATGCGCTGTTGTCGGAGAATTTGCTGGCAGTGTCTCCCTCTTAATGGTTTTATGAGTCAATGGCTGTAGTCTATACCATCCTTAGTGGATCGGAAATGATTGTGCTGTTCCCTTGTTGTCTTGTTACCTTGTCACCCATCATGTTCCTGCTATTTATACATTAGTGTTCTATGGCCCTTGCTATTCCATTTGCCTTTTGTCCTCAAAGATTATCTATTGAAGTGTTGCAGGTGTGGCATCGCCCCAATTACCAAAGCCCTCACTTCTATCAATGGAAAACCAATCTTGTTGTTTAAAGATGGAGAGATATGGGAACTGGTCAAACCATTTGAACTTTTAATAAATGGGAATTTTTTTCACTAGGTAGACCTTGCAGAGGTTATCTTTCTCCAGAGCTTCAAGCAAAAGAGAGTTGGCATATTGGTATCATTGATTTGGCATGTGTTCATGAGATTATCCAGCATCCACGAATATGCATGAACATTCATCATATATGTCATACATGTGAAAAGAATGCATATGTAGCTTTTATCAAATGAACTCTGGATTTTATTCATGATGTTGAGTCTCCAATTAAGTATGTAAGAATGGTCTTTGCCCAGCTCAAGAACAATTTCTATATAAAAAATAAAATTTCAACTTTGTGTACTGCAAGCTTAATCATTGTAAAGCCTCTTTAGGATGAAAGATCCAACTAAAAGGCGAACTCACCCTTTTATGGCCACGGCCAAAATCCTAGTTGTGCAGAATATTTCATTTGAGCTTCATTTAGATGTTTTGAATGGATAGGATTTAAATATTTGTAAGGATATAAATATATATATATGCGTACATATGCGAGCATTTAGTTAAAAATAAAAAATAAAAAAAAATAAATGTATACTTAGGAAATGATTATGAATCTACCTAAGTAGGATTACATACTAAACTAGGAGATTAATGGTATTAGCTAAAATAAATTAGCCGGATTTAATCCACAGTATAGTTAGGATTTAATTATATAGGTAGATATGTAATCCGCAGAAAACAAATTTATTTATAAACATAAGAATTACATATATAGTTATACATATAAAGTATATAAATATACACATAGCCATAGCCGAATAAATTTATTCACACGCAGAGCAATAAATAGAAAATTTAGGTAATTAAATATATCTATACAAATGTTATATATACATATGTATGGCTATGTATAATCCAAATAATAACTGTATAAATATATGTATAGATATGCATAGGTATATAAAGTTATAGGATCTTATAATTGTGAATAATTAAATATAAGAAGGATAATTATGTAAATGTATTCTTATATATGATGTATATATATAACATCTTAATAGTTCTGTTAAGATTTAGTTAGGTATATATATATATATATTAGAACATGATGTTATAATAAAGAAAGCAGTACTAAGTTAATTTTAATTAAAACAAAACTTATATAATATAGGATAATTAATGTACAGTAAATAGTTAATGACGAATTAATACTAAATTTAACTAACCGATTTATTAATAATTAATTAACGTACTTATTAATTATAAAGTTATATATATATATAATTGAGCGTATATATGATCATAAACTTTAAAGTATAAATATATATATATATATATACACTTGTATATTCATGAAACAGAACTTTAACCAGTTAGGTAAATACTTATATATATTTTAGTAACTTAGTCAATAAGTATATACCTATATATATATATATGGGTTGTCGACGACATAACTGAATAATTAAGGTGCTGATATAATATAAATATAATACAAAACATTAATATATACATATATATTAATATATACATATATAGATATAGTACTAATTAAATTTTTACTTATTATTTAGTAAGTAATAAATGGGTAGCTTTTAAATATGGAATTATCTGATTAAGTAACTAGGCAAAAATATTAAAGGGGCATTAACACAAATATAGGTAATATACAGTAGTAAGTATATTTCGTTTGGACACAAATTTAGGTAATTATATATATGAACATATGTATGTAATAGTAATAATATAATTGTGAAGAAGTAATAAAAACTACTTAATATTGTACTTAAATGAAAATAAGATATTGATTTAATTTAATTATGATTAATTAGCTAAATGTTAAGGTATAATGATTCTTAAAAATAGATTAGATACTGATTAATTACTTTAGGAATTGAATCATCAATAACTTAGTCGATTGAACTCGGAATTCTGTATTCTTGGACTCTATGGAATCCTCGAACAGTCGCCTACAATAAACTGCATAAAAATTTAGGTTTCAGTAGAATGAAAGTTACTGAATTGCCCTTAAGTCAAAAAACTTAGTTTGAACCTGTATAACCCATTTCTTGGCCAAATTGGACGTACTTAGTGTCTATCTTTAAGTCAGACAGTAAGGAATCATTAGAAACCAAGAAACCTCAGTTTGGACTCTTAAATCAAAAGTTGACTTTTTAGGCCCTTAAGTAGGGGTAAAATAGTCATTTTGCCTTAAGATTTGATTAAATACCCTTAACCTTTAATTAACTTTTCAAGACACTAAAACTCAAGGTTATAATTATATTAGTAACATTTAAGTGAGTGAAATTGACCCTTAGGTTAGATTCTAGAATTTCCCTAAATCCTTAACACTACACCTCACATAAGGATCATTCTTAAGACTAGGACTAGATCATAGGTTAGAGTTCATTCATTGGGTAAATGGGTTACTCAATGGATGAATTCTTGGTTTCTTATAGTTTCTAGACTTCTCTTTTATTTTACAACTTATTTTGATTATTTTATCTTTTAACTTTAGCTTTAGGATAGGAGATTCATCATATTAAGCATGATTACTTAATAGGATATGCCTTAATTATTAGATCACTATTAGAATAAAACATAGATCTTATGTCTTATCCCTTGGATTACATGATTAAACCTAAATTTTGTAGTATTTAATCCATAATCTATAGGCTTAGAAGATCTTGATCAGATCTTAGATAGAACGTCTAAATTCACAAAATTAGGACGTATGATTTATTGGTTCAACTCTTAATTGTCTATCTGATTGAAGTAGATCAGAACCTGATCAGTTCTAATCCTTTTTAACTTATAAGGACGAATTTCTAAGTTACACTCGATAGTAGGAAAATTGTGATCCTGAACTTGTGTAACTTGGAATAGTTAGAATGGTTAAGTAGAAAACAAATGATATCACCATATTTAGTAGAGTCCCTTGCTTACTTTTGATGATTATTGCTATGCATTTCTTATATTTTTGTGCCTTAATTTATTGAGCATATCATATAAGATCTTTGATGCATAAATAAAATACTAGGAAAATATAGAGACTCCTTAGATTTTTTGTGAAAATATTAAAGTGATTGATTAAAGATAATATTATATATGTTAGAGCTACCTCTCAGTTATGTCTTCTTTGCCTAGTCTCTTTGTTGACACTAGGAGAAGACCTTGTATATATCTTCTTTGCCTAGTCTCCTTGTTGACACTAGGAAAAGACTTTATTTATATCTTCTTTGCTTAGTCTCCTTGTTGACACTAAGAGAAGATCTGTTGTGTTTTCTTTGCCTAGTCTCCTTGATGACACTAGGAGAAAACCCTATATATCTTGCCTAGTCTCCTCGATGACACTAGGGTTATATAGTTTTGCGCCTAGTCTCCTTGTTGACACTAGGATCCTTTTTATATTCAGTGGGCTAGATTAGCTCTTTTCTGTATTGCAGTTAGTACACAGATGTTTACATATATATTTAGTTTTGATGTATTATTTACTTTTCAGCATTTTTATTCAGTCAGCTATTTTCTTTGTACTGCTTATATATTTTAAGATGTTAGAATTTTGCTACTATTTATATGTATAATTATTGAGTTCAGTTATTTTAATTTGCATATTTCTTTTGATCACCAACATATTTAGGATGTAGTATTTCTCTTCCAGCATTTGTTTAGTTATTTATATTCATATGCCTTACCTTATTTAGCGTGCATTTGAGGCATATCTTAGCCTCTCTTTTTGCTTAAGTTATAAATGATTGTTTATAGCTTTTCCTTCCTTTTTGGCATTGCTAGTTGCTCCTATACTTGTATGGATATTGCTTAGAAATGATAAAATGGTGATATTACAAAACACATAAAAATTTATCAGCTTAAAATATACTTAGACAATTGTCTAACACAAGATTTTTTTTCTCTTTTTGACTGGGGCCCTACATTGTGAAATCGATAATATCATGTTTAGAGCAGACTGAGGTTGCTGTACCTAAGGAGGAGCCTTACTTGGAGGAAGAGCAGCAGCTTGCACTTGAGGGCATCTAGCCGTTTACTTTTACCTGTGAGGATGAGCGTGCCTCCTCTTCTATTTGTTTAAACCTTAAAGTTGTAATAATAATGCAGGTACCTGTGACTGCATATTGGGATTATTATATGCTTATATTCTGAGTTGTATTTCATTTTATTTATACTGTGATGTTTGGATGTCTTTTATTGTAAATCGCTTCTGCACTCTGTATGAATTCTTATTAAGTGATTGAATGTTTGATTCTATGCTTACTCCTTTCCTTATTAGGTGGATTGTGGATTTCATCCTAATCCAATAATAAGTGAAGGGTTAACTAGAGTGACACACCACCCCTTAGCTTAATCTTGTGAATTAAGGGGTGGGGCGCCACAGGTATGAAGAAAGATGTAGCCGACTTCGTGGCTAAATGTTATGCCTGTAATTTAGTAAAAGTAGAACACCAAAGGCCTGGTGGTCTTCTGTATCCATTAGATATTCCTGAATGGAAATGATTCGATATATCTATGAATTTTGTCATGGGATTGCCTCGTGCAAAATCTGGCACCGATGCAATCTGGGTGATAGTAGACCGCTTAATTAAATCAGCACATTTTCTTCCTATCCATCAAACTGATTCTGTAGAGAAGTCAGCAAAACTCTATTGGGACCACGATAGATATTTAATTGGTTTATTTATATTTAAGTTATATAATTAATTAAATTTTAAAAGGCATGATTTGTTGTTGGGACTGCGGCAGATCCGCTGCGGGTCCCGATAGCGGGGCATCGGGTTAAGCCACTCGATGCATTGGCACGCATCCTGGCACAAACCATCGAACGATGGGATCTCATCCGCGTTAAGATTAGATCCTATGCATCGGATCCATCACCAGCATCCGACGGCTACCATCATATCCCATTTAAGTGATGCATCTGAGCCATCCGAGACCAACGATCGAACCATTAGACGGTAGACACGAACCCGAGCACTGTGGATCGTCTCCCTCATCTCGCCCCGTCTATGCCTGGTCCCCCCACCCCACCCCACCCCCCCCCCCCGACAGCCTGGCACCTCCCAGCCCTCGTGGCAGTATGGGAAAACCCTGAATTTCCTCTCTTGCCCTTGGCGCGTTCGTCCTGCCGGTTGCCTTCTCCCTAAAATACCCATAGCCGTTGGCCTGAGCCTTTCTCTTCGGCCAGAGCCTCCTCTCATTGCCTGAGCTCTGGAAACCAACCCTAGGGCCTTTTTCGACCTATAAATACTCCTTGGAGCCACAGTAAGTCCATTTGCTCACTGTGAACCCTCAATAGGCAGCTAAAGTCCCTGGAGCTCCTGTCTCACCTCAGTGAATTCCCGGCGTTCCCGAAACTTAGAACCACTGATAGAGGGCCTGTCTGATGTTCAGACCCCCTGTGAACCTTCGTATGTCGTCCAGGGTGCTCGGAGGCACTTCAATTTTCCCTCAGCCGAGCCTGCAACCCGTCCTCAGGTACAGCCTTCTCCCATTGAATTCCTTCAATTCAATTCATCGTTCTGTCCCTATATTGAGCCTCTGGATGTTACCTAACTAGCCGTAGCCACATAGGGAACCAGTTGTGATTGTCACCCAGGGCTAAGCTAGCTCGAATCGATCGTATCGATCGATTGAGCTAGCGGCTGAGCAATGGCTGAGTCTGAGTAAGGACCCAGCGATTGGCTGCACCCCAGGTTATGAAACTATGGGGGTTTGATTCGCCTCACCTCCCCGAAGGTGTAGGCATTGAACCCCGATCGATTAACAGCTTCTGTGAGGAGAATTATCTCCTCACAGTAAACCCTAATTGTCTGTGAAGAGTCGTCTCGGTCGAGTAGCACCCCACTGATCCAGAAGGACCCAGATGGGGGTTCTTGCCTTGATCGATGCGTTTGTGTCTCTTGAAGGTGTAGCCATCGAGAACTAGGCGTGGCATGGCCAGAGCGCGGCGAATTTGGCGAAGGAAGGTCGCCTAGCGTCGGGTATCGTCGAGAGAAAGGAGATGAAGTCCGAGTTGGGCCGACTCGTGTCCCGCGCCTTTTGATATTGGGCAGTGGTTATTAGCGATTTATAGGAATACATTTTCTTTGGTTATTAATTTAATAAGTAGAATCCTATAATTTTAATTTAAATAAAAATACAAATTAAATTAATTAAATAATTTTAGTAATACTGATCCAAATGGTATGATCCAATATATCATTTGAATCAGAAAAATACAAGAAATCTGAAAATTAAAAAAAATCATAGATCTAATGATTAGATTTAAAATAATTAATTAAATTTTTTCTATTTTTATTTAAATCATAATAAATTCAATTAATGTCCAAACTAATTAATTAAGGACTCTGATTACTCAGTAAACTATAAAAAACAATTTCAGACCCTTAAAACAAATTTTGGATATTAAATTTTCTTTATCACTCCTTAATTACCTTAATTAGGGATTAGTAAATTAAATCCTAATTAAGCCCCTAATTTTGGAAAATATAGTTAGTAATGCTATTCTAAGTATAGTGGAATCTCTGGGTAAGATTAGATTGCCCTAAGAATGATTAAATTTACTAATCACTCTATTTGACTTAAAAGAGTAATTAGTACTAATTAGCCTAATTAAGATTGCCAAAACCTAAGTTAAGTGTGTTTCTCACTTCATTAACCAATATGGAACACATTAAAATAGATTATAAATAATTTGGATAATTAAATCCTAAAATCCCATATTTAGCCTTAAGAAGGGTATTTTGGTTATTTTGACCAAAATATGCTTAAGTGCCCCTTAAACCTTGGAAAACTCAGTAAAATACCCTTGGTTAGATTATTAATATTCTACTAAACTCTTAGACTAATGATGTTAATAATATTCATGATAGGTTAAGAAATATTCATTTAGCCTTAATTAATACATTTAGATCTTAAGTGATCATAAAAATGATCACTTTGTCTTAATAAGTTGAATTTAATAATTTTATATGTTAAATCTCAAATTAATTAGTTCAATTAAGTTAGTTTATGGGCTTAAATTCTAAAAGAAACACATTTAGAAAGTCTAAGTTGAAAACCTAATTTAAGTCTAAAGTAATCAAATCTTAGATTTTAGATCTGAAACCTTAGATCTTCTAGTTGAATTGAACTACCTCCAATTGAAATTCTTTAAATGATTCATTATTTAATTCTTTGAAACCTTCCATGTGAGTATAGGATGATTCAATCTATAAGATAATAAAATTATCTTAAAGGTTGAATATAGATCTTAGATTCTCAAATTCTTAATTAATTATTTTGTCTTATGATCAGCAGAATAACTTTTCACTAAGTTCTTAGTTTCTGAATCTTTCAACTTATAAGATTATTTACATTTAATTTGGGTAGTAAATGTGAACCCTAGATCCTTAATAGGACTTTTTCCTTGGATTCAGGATTTGAACACCAAAGTGAGGTTCAAATCCAAAATCATTAAATATTGATTTACTTGACCAAGATTTGGGTAAGAGAGTAAAATATTAACAAATTAGGTTGTTAATTGATTTGCTTAAACTTTATAGTCGTCATATGATTTTGAGCTAGAACTTGTTAAGTTCTAATATTAACTTTAAGGATGTAAATCTGAGATTCTACTCGATAGCTGGATATTAAATATCCTAAACTTGTACCTTCTCAGAGTAGCTAAATTAGGTAATTAGATAACAATAGATATCACATAAGTCTAGATTGAGTCTCTTGCTTATTTTGACTAGATTTGCTTTGCACACTTTGGATATTGAGTCTTATTCCTTGAGCATAATAGGAGAACTTAAGATATGGATGTTATATCCTAAGTTAGTAATTGAATTGCATATTATTCAGTTCTTGCCTTGCTTGTAGTTGGTAGAATATGTCCTAGTATAGTCTGCCTCTTCAGTAATAGTATTGTATAGGATTGACTCAGGCCTAGAGGATTGGGATGGCCTATTGGCTGGGTATTGATTGATATTTCTATATTGGGGGCCCTGGATGGCCTATTAACTGGTATGACAGTACCATGTCTTAGGCTTATTGCTACTTTAGCTGGACTGTTTAGTATTATTTTCTGTTTTGCTTTGTCACATGCTTCAGTGGCCTACTTTTAGTACTTGCTTATTTTGCCACATGTCTCAGTGGCTTTGCATTATTCTACTTACCTTGCTTTTGCCACATGTCTTAGTGGCTTTACATTTCATAGATTGCTCAGCTTTTGCCACATGTCTCTGTGGCTCTTTTCTTTTCTTTTGTATTAATTAGTATGTTATATGTATACTCTTATGGCTTACTTATGTATATTGGCATGTTTATGATGCTAGAATTATATGTTTATTTTAGCATTTGTGTTCTTTATATACTCAGCATATATTAACACGATTATAAGCATGTTAGGTTCCAAAATTATATTATAGTTGCTGTTTCTTTTAGCTTTAGCATCACCTTGTTTATTTGGTATTGTATGTTACTTTTCATACTAGTTGTTGGCTATAAATGGATAATTTATAGTTACTCATTTTTTTCATAGCTTGTTGCACCCATTATTGCTTGCATGTTTAGATAATTTAAATGTGATATCTTTAAATTAATCAGTTCATTAAAATAGCCTAAAATATACTTAGACAATTGTCTAACTGTAATATTTTTATTTTGTTGGCTGGGGCCCTGGCATTTGTGATACCGTCAAATGTCAGATTCAGACTTGTTCGTGGGCAGTGCTGCAGGAGAGGAGCAGATTCGGAGGAGGATCATGCTGCTGCTGCTTAGATAGATTTTGCATTTCTATTTTTCAGTGAGATTGAGAGACATTTGCATTTTCTTTTAAATTCAGTTTGTAATAATTAATTCTGGATGTATTTCATTTCTGCATTGTGATGAGTTACTACATTATTTTCCTTTTCCTCTACTATATTGTGCTTGTGGATGTTACTATTCACCTATTGCTTCTGCCACTTTGATATCTGTATGTATATTGATGAATGTTTATAGTATTCTGGTGATAAGTTTTTGGCTTAAGGCAAGTTGGGTTTTCACCTAATTTTACTTAAGCTAGGGATTTGCCATAGTTGGAGCACCGTACTTCCTATTGTCAGTACGGGGGCCCCACAGATCATCTAAGTTCCTATCTCAAGATATCACAATAAGTCCTTCCTACCATAATGTGTTAATATTTTCTTAAGGCTTTCAATTATATAATAAATCATATTGTAAGATCATCAAGATCTGACACATCTAATATTTATGCTAAATTTATAAATTCATTTATTAAACTTGAATTAATCAGATCATATCACATGGTTAGACCCATCTGATCATATCCTATACTATAATTATGAGGCGAAATCAAAAATATTATTAGGATTTGATCTTATAATAAATCAACATAGTTTTATAGTTATCTTTATGCTAAGAGTCTTATATAAGAGAAAATCAAAAATCTTAAGCTCAAGTCCAGATATTTAATCACATAATTTCTTTTAATAATTTTAGCATTTTTAATTCAATAATTTATGATCAATGTCAAATTAGATGCTTTATTAGAATTATGTTATTTAAATTGTCTTTCAATCAAGTTGATTGATTTAGTGATTAGAGGTTAGATCTTAATCAGATAGGATAGAGTTTAACCCCTATCCTTTCCAACTTAAGATCAATAATTAATTTATAGATCAATAACAAATCAATATATTATTAGTAAATTATTGATAATAAATTTTAGATTTAAATTAAGTAACAATTACTTAATCAAGTTCTTAAGATTCTTATGTTTAGATATTATTTAATCTCAAATTAAGTAAATCAAGGTGTCCAATTTAAAGTTAAAGTTCTCTAACATACATAAACATCACATTAATTAAAAAGAATGAGTAATTAAGGCTAATTAAATCTTAAATCAAATATAAAAGGAATTAGCATTTGATTACAAATATAAAATAATTAAGTTTCATACAATTTTATTATTAAGTTTTATATTGACTATACAAGCAATTAAATATCTTAATGTTTCTATTCGACACAAAGTATTCAAGCAATTTCTTTATGAGGCATAGAACATATTATACATGCTAAAATAGCTGATTTCACATTGAAATTCACCTACACATTCATACAGTGCTTATTTGTACTAAATCTAGTTTTAAATTTAATATGATTTGACAACATTAGGATTCTAGGACTATTATAATGCAAAAATATGAAGTTTTGACTATTTCGGACGATTCTAGATGTTACAGCATATTTAATTTAATTTTATTAATATTATATGTCTCTGCGACGTGCGGTAGCATGCTACAGTGGGCTACAGCGGACACATTTTTGAAACTTCGGGCACTACGATGCGCGGTAGCTCTCGATGGTGATTTCGCCTGTGCGAAAACCGTAACGGGTCACCTTTTGCACTAAAATACTCTCAATATAGAGCACTTCACATGTGGTGTCATATATTGATGGAAATGTCTTTCTAAGATCTTTTCATTGATACCAAAATCGGCACAAATGAAATATTCTAATAAATAGAAATTAAAGTTCTAGTTACGGGTATATAGAAATTATGCAGTTTTTTTGACATAAATTTTAAATGAATGAATAGGCTTAGATCAGGCTCATTCTAGTTTGATTGAGGCACAACAATCATCCATAGAATCCATACAATAAATAAAAATATCATTCACAACACTTTGCTACATATGAAGAGAATAGCACAAGGAAGAGTTTATCAAAATGGTACCTTGGCCTTAGGAATGGAAGAAGAAGACTCAACTAGTTCCTTGAGAGCTTGAGGGCTTGAAAGATCATTCAAGAGTAGCACAACAAGAGAAATATGGGAGCTCAACTAATGGCCAAATGGAGAGGAAGAGATGACTGAGCTGAGCTTCCATTTAAAGGAGAATGAGAGCTTGGCTCTCCCTTGAATTCTTCCATCAAATATGTAAGGGGAAGAAGGAGGGTTAAGAGTAATTGTATGTATTAGAGGAGAGGAAGGGGAAGAGGAATGGTTAGGGGTAATTGCATGCATTAAAGGAGAAGAAGGGGAAGAGGGAAAGTGGGGTCCAGCTAGAGAAAAAGAAAAAAAGAAAGAAACAAATGGATTATTTAAAGCTTTTAATTTAATTTATTTAATTAATTAATGATTTAAAAATCAAATTAATGGAGCAAGGAAGTGGGTCTAGCTAGGAAAAAAGAAAAGGAAGAAAATAAAGATAATGGGTTTAAATAGATAAATAATTATTCATTTCTAATATTTAATTTATTAAAAATTCAGATTCATAAATATGCTCCAAAAAATCTTAATAATTCACCATTAGTTAATTTGGCGGTGAGAAATTCAACAGCAAAGTCGGATTCCAATTTTGATGATTATTTAATTATTATATTTTTCGGAGTATTTAACTACATTAAAATATTCGCGAAAATTTGACGACTTCCAAACACGTCCAAAATATCATCCCTAGTTAATTTGTGGGTGACGATCGCAATGGCAAAGTCAGATTTTAATTTTGAGGTCAAATTAAATATCTCAATTTTTTAATTAATTTAATATATTAACATCCAAATTATTCGATTGAGCTCTGAATCGCTCCAAATCTTTAGAGATTGATTCTAATGACTAGATGAACTTAATGGAATGATAATTAAAAAGAATTTAAGTTAAAAATAAGCTAGGTAGCACTATTGGGTTGTTACACTTACTAAGAGTGTTAAAATCAAAATTAGGACTTAGTTTAGTCCTAATTGACTATGATAATAACATTGGGTTGTTACAGAAGAAATCTGGATGAAAGGCTTACTAGAAGACTTGGATGCAAAGCAAAAAAGGTAGTAGTTCACTGTGATAATCATAGCGCTATATTTTTAGCTATTAATCCAGTCTGTCACGCTTGCACAAATCATATTGAAATCGGACACCACTTCATTAAAGATATAATTGAAAAATGTGATCAAGTTGTAACTATATGTTTACAAAAGTGCTCACAGTTCAAAAATTCACACATTGTAAAACCTTTGTGAATTTAGAGAAGCATCTATATGCTTCTCATTTGTTATAACTATGGTCGGCTTGATTTCCTTGGAAGGGGAATACGTAGGTAATCAAGTTGGTACAGCCGTATTTATAGAGAACATAAAGAAGTCAGCTCTCATGTGGAGCATATGAGATATGAGGTGAAGATTGTTAATAACGAGCAGGTTGGAGGCACGCCACAGCGCCTAGAGCTCGAGAGGGGGAGCGTTACAGCCCGCATTAGCTCCCGCGGTTCAGAAATTCTGCCTGTATATATTCTTAACCCAGATTTTAGGGTTACAAGAAGCAAAATCTGAAAATTTTCAGCCTCCATTTAGTTTTGTGTGGTGGTTGCTGCGTTTGCAAGGAAGAATAAAGGCTCCTAGAGATTTTGTAATGTCAAGGCTATTATGTGATTTTAGAAATCAAGGCTATGCGTACAAACCCCTTTGAAAGGGCATATCTTACCTTTTCAGATTATCTTCACATTTTCCCTTGTGCTTCAGCTATTCGTTCAAACCCCTCTTCATCCAACTAATGTCATAAACAAGCAACTGTAAGATGGCTGTTAAAATTAACCGATGAAACATATTTTTATCAAGTCTAGCAAAACATTAAGTTTTTTGGCTTCTTCATTTAGGATAGATTTCCTATATTTCAGAGCTACTTACGTTTCATTAGTTATCATTTGGTTATAATCATATGATTGTCTTAAATGGTGGTCGCATGTATCAATTGCCTAAAGAATTTCAAAATGATATTGCAGATTTTTAACAATCGAATGCATATATTTATTTGTAAATTGCAATGTACATTTGCATGCTTTAAATTAATGCCAAACATAGAAGTATACATGAGAAACATCCGAATTGTCAATCATAACTAATTTGGCAGTGATGAATTCAAAAAAATGAAATCTCTTGGCTAAGATATGGATTAAACCCTAAATTGGGTCAAGTTGGGCTAGCTTTGAGCTAGCCCAAATGGTCTAAAAGGGTTTGATGAAGCTTAAGTTTCTTCTTAATGTAATTGAAAGTTGTTTGAGCAAATTGGATTGACTTATGGCATAATCATAAGAAATTGGGTTATTTAGAGTTAGGGTTTGATTTTAAGTTAGTCTGAGATCGAATTATTTTTTGGGTTGTTAATTAATTTAATAAATAAAAATGAAAATATTGAAACTCCATAGATATAAAAATGAATAGTCGTTTGGCAAAGATTTATTCCTTATATATATCTATAATTTTAATCTTAATAATTTTTTTAATTAAATATAAAGATAAGAACAATAAATTCGATGTCTTTTGATATTTATTAAATAAACTACATAATTAGAAAATATTTGAAAATCTTAATAAATGTCTCAACATTTTTCAATTATTATGAGTTAAACATCAAAATTAAATATTTTAATAATACTGGTACGGCTCAGAATTTATTATCTTAATTTCAGATTATGGGTTCAAATCTCATCAAACACATATAAAAAAAATATTTAATCAAAATTATTATAATTTACAGTTATAAAGACCTATAGTTAATTATTCATATCTTAATTTTAAATTTTATGTACACATATTCTTTCCACTTGGCTCCATATTAAAGAGAATCTATAATTCTTACGAAGGGTTCATAATTAAAATGTTTTTCAAAATATCATAAGAAGACTAAGTGTAAGATAAAATAAAAATTAAGCTCTCAAATAATTTTTAAAAATAATTAATGATTGAAATTTTTATCTAAAAATTTATTCTTTTCTAAAGACAATTTATTTTATATTTTAAGAATTATTTATAGAAATCCTATATGAAAACTTCATAATATTCATTTTTAAGAAATATTATTTAAATTCGGTAACATCTAAAAAATTCATTCAATAATATTTATATATTATTTTAATATAAATTTTAAAAATAATATTTATATTAATTTAATATAAATAAATAAATACTGCTACCGAAATCACTGCCGAGGCTTTCTATATAAGTGCGGTGCGAGTCCCATTATTTCCATATAAATAAGAAGGGGCAGAGAGCAGTGGGTCATTAGGCAATGGAGGATGCAGAGAGAGGCGGTGAGAGAGGGCATGAGGACGACGACAAATACACAAAGGACGGAACCGTCGATCTGAAAGGCCGCCCGTCTCTCCGCTGCAAAGGAGGCCGCTGGCCTGCCAGCTTCTTCATTCTCGGTATCATTTCGCAAAATTCTCTTTCTGATCCAACCATTCTCGCACTAATCTGTAGGAGTATGAAATTTTTATGCGAGAAGCGTAGAAGGTTTAGGAAAAGTGGTGAGTTGGGGTAAGGTGAGGTGTCATATCGCGTGATTTAATTCTTGCAAAGATCGTACAAATGGCCGAATTCTTAAAACAAACAAATTACTTGGCATAAGAGACTATTCTTACAAAATACATAATTATATTCGCATTTTATTTGGATTCATGAACTGTATTTCTTTGTGGGAAAATCAGGATGGATTCTTAAAAGGAATCCTCTCAACGATTTAATTGAATCGTTCGAAACAACACTTCTCTCAGCTAAAACAGTATTTGATTTGCTCTCAGCATCGGACGCTTTGGGAAGAATGGCGTATTATGGAGTGGCGTCAAATCTTGTTCAGTACCTCACTAACGTGCTCCATCAGGGAACTGTGACTTCAGCAAACAGCGTAAATAATTGGGCGGGAACTGCATTGACGGCATCCATCTTGACTGCATATATTGCGGATTCATATCTTGGACGCTACAGAACTATCATATTGTCCTCTTCGATCTACTTCTTGGTACTCTCTTAACGATAAGCTGTGCTCATTATATCATAAATTAATATCTTTTTCTTAAGAAATACATAGTTATTTTAGACCCACTCACGTGTATTCAAAAAAATTCATCCAATAAAATTTTTTGGGTGCATTCAATACAAATATTAAAAATAATATTTATATTATTTTAATATAAATAAATATAAACTAATGAAATATGTTCAAATTCTATTGAATGAGTTTTTTTAGGTGTCATATTAGCCGGCCTAAATAGCATTCCTCCGTAGTTTAATATATCAAACCTTAACAAATACCTCCACAAATTACTCAAATATGTTTTTCATATAATTTATTTATTTTTGTAGATTTATAATCATAATTTGGACTAATAAATTTTATTTATCATATATTTACTTCATATTTAAAGTTTAGCATAATAATTAAGATTTATTAGACAATATTATGATTATAAATTTATAAAAGATGAATAATTATCTAAGAAAAAAGATGTGAAATATTTTTGTAAAATATTGAAGTAATATATATATATATATATATATATATATATATATATATATATATATATATATATATATATATATATATATATATATATATATAACTGTGACAGGGGATGTGCCTCTTGACAGCAACAACTTATTTCCCAGCACTTCGCCCGCCTCCTTGCGATTACTCATTGAGTAATAAAGAAGACTGCAAGAGACTTACAAAAAGTTTTCAATTAGCCCTCTTCTATTGCGCACTGTACATCATCGCTATTGGTGTATCCGGAGTGAATGGCAACATTGCGGCCATTGGGGCAGACCAGTTTGATAGATTCGAACTCAAAGAAAAATCCCAAAAAATATCATTCTTCAATTGGTGGGTCTTTGTACTCTCTATTGGGAACCTCTTTGCCACCACTGTGCTCATCTATATTCAGACTGCGAAGAGTTGGTCACTTAGTTATATGATATCCACTTCAGCATTGGCCATTTCCATGCTTATCTTCATTGTCGGAACTCCATTGTACCGTCACAAAGTGCCTTCTTGTAGTCCTTTCACCGAGATAGCTCAAGTCTTTGTGGCAGTAGCAAGAAAATGCAGAGTGCCCCTTCCTAAGGATTCTAATGATTTGCATGAACTCGGCTCTGAGCACTACTCCTTAAAAAAGCAGATAAAAATTAGTCACACAACTTCTCTAAGGTTTGTTTGTTTATTTTTATTATAAAGTTTATACAAGGTTTTCATTTTTACCAGAAACTTAACTCGCTTAAGTTTCTCGCTCAAAAGTTGTTAGAGTTCTGAGTCGATTCATGAGTTAAATGGTTAGACTCAAACGATTTTCGAGTTGAACTTGAGTTGATTATTGTAACAACCCAAAGTCGTTACTTTGCAATTTAGGTCAATTCCCGCCTTAGAAATCAGGATCCCGAGGAATTTCGAATTAGGACAAACAAAAGTGATAAGAATAATTTTAAGATCAAAGTGCCCTAGTTTGGGAGAAATTCGAATAACGGAAGCTTCTGCTTTATTTTCTAAATTATTTAAATTTTAAAAATTAAGAACATTGAAATACGTGTCTGAATTCATTATTTTCAGTGTCATTGTATTGTTAAGTATATTATTTAAAGGCTGCTCAAGAAGTTTCATCAAATTCTGAGCGTCAGTTTGCTCGTGGTTAATTTTTGAAATTTTTAAACTAAAAATTAATATAAAATATTACTACAAATCGAAAATTTTCGGCGCGGGGGTGTTCGTAATGTCATAACATACCTCGGTGCCAAGTTTCATTATATTTGGACGTCAAACGACAGAAAAAAGTTTAAGTAATTTCCATTGAAATTTTCCTTTCTCTCCTCCCCTCCTTTTCCCATCACAAGTTCTGATTCAAGCGGAAGAAACTTCCGCCTTTTTCTGCTGCCCTTAGCTCCTTAACGGCGCCAATTAGAGCCATTTAAACCTCCCTTATCCTACATTATCCCTCTCCCTTTCTCCCTTCTCTATTTAAACACTCCCAACCCTATCCTCCTCTCCCCACATAGCAGCCAACCCTCCTTTCTCCTGTCAAACAGCAGCTCCCAGCCCCTACCAGCTCCCCTACCATAGCCGGCAACCCCCTGCCAAGTCTCCCACGGCCAGCAGCTCCTTCTTCTCCATTCCAGCCAGCTCCCAGTAACTCTCTTAGCCTTCAAACTACCATTTCCAGCCAACTTCCATAGCCAGCAAGCAGTCATCTCTTCTCCTCCTCCCAGCCAGCAGCTCGGCCTCTCCTCCTTCCATTCCAATGCTCTCCAACTTCCACACCAGCTCCCCCATCCTTCAGCCCTTAGCCCACATCAGCCAACCCCCCCTCCTCAGCCCTGCAAGCTCTCCTCCCTCAGCCTACAAGAGCCGGCCAGCAGCCAGCTACCACCTTGCCAGCCAACAGCAACCCAACAGCCCTCTTCTAGCCTCTGGCATTCCTTCATTTTCCAAGCAATCCTAATCTAAGGTAAGAAATGAAAAAGAAATAAAAAAATTTCATTTTGTACTTAATCATTAGTATAATAATTATAATAATATTATTATTATTAACATCTCAAATACATCATTCATATTATCATAATGGATAACAATGAAAATATAATAAAGATATATATTATTTCTAATCAATTATTTTTTTGTTTTTATTCTTTCATAACATTAATATGATCATAATAATAAAATATAAATTACAGTAAGTGACTTAATGAATACAGACTTATATCATAATAAGAATATGAAAGAAAAAGATAGAAAAGTAGAATGTAAGAAAATCCTTAAAAGAAAATAATATTCCTAAGATCATTGACTTAAACACTAAAATATCAGGAAGTTAAATGCAGATTGAGCAAACTGTCACTTATTCGAACTTAAAAGATAAAAGATACCCAGTATATGACAAGTATTATATTTTATATTGTTATTACTGCTTAGCTTTTAATTGCTTTGAGCCAAAATTTTTATTTGAAGCTTGGTTGGGTGTTCGGAACTAACGTGGCAACATTCGTGACTAGTTACTAGAAAAATGACATTAGTAACAGCATTCATGGTTAATTACTGTAAAAAAAATATCAGTAATAACATTCATGGCCAGTTACTAGAAAAATGATAACAGTAACGATATTCATGGCTAAATACTGAAAAAATGACATTGGTAATAGCATTCGTGAGTTGTTATTGGAAAAATGACATCAGTAACAACATTCGTGGTGGGTTACTGAAAAAACAACATTAATAACCTGTATCTTTGTGCTAATATCTTTTACAGAAAATTAATTATTTCATTTGCGCTTTTACCTTTTTATTTTCATGCATCTCTTTCGTAAATCGCATCTCAGCCATTATAAAATGTAATACTGCATTGATTACTGTGACACTTAGAGTACTCTCTAATTACTATGAATTTTAATCTCGGTATTGTTTGTTGTACAATACCAGGTTAAGTACTTCTGGAAGAGCTTAAACAAGAACCCTAATGCTTAAAATTTTTAATTAGCCCATAGATCTATGACGACACTGTTTTACTTATCTCGTGTTCTAGCTGATGAACTCTGTCAAAAATATATTGGCTATATTATAAAATTTGAAATATTATTAAATGAGAAATGTCTTATGATTTTTATGTGTTCATTTTCTTTCTCAAATTACTCAATATGATTCTGCAATAAGTGAGTGCCCGATGTCGGGACAGTTCTCGCTGAACCGATGTTGGGACACCACAGTTGGTATCAGAGCAGGATTGAGCACATTTGAAGGGAAAAATATACATACAAAAATAAAGATATATTCATTCTCAAAAAAGTTAAAATTTGACTAAAGATAATAATACCACATTCAAAAGTGATTGCTCTCTTTCTTCCTTGCTCTTAAATCAGGAGAGTAGACTAGGACCTTGTTATTACCCTTTATCTTGTGCATCTAGTAAAGCATAGGTTCTACTGTTAAAACAACTTTTTGTAAATGGGTCTATTATAAATAAAACTTTTTAGAACCAAATTTTAATTATCATTATGATTAATTTTTGTGTATTCAGTAAGTTACAGCCTCTTCTAAACTTAAGTTTATTAATTATCTCCAATAAGATGGATTTCGATGAAGGCTTCATCTCACTACCCACCGAAACCCCTGTTAAGACCACAATCTCCTCATCTGCAGTGGATAATAAAATGGATCGTTTATTAGAAGCTATTTTGCAAGCCCTTTCAAACTAAGGGAAAGCCTCCACCTCTCTGCTCGCATCAGAACCCCCTCAAGGGCAAAGATTGTGAGTAGATGATGCCCTACAGGCCTTCCTCAAATGCAACCCTCCTACTTTTAACGGCTCAGCCAAACCCATGGAGGCCGAAGACTGAATCCAAACTGTAGAGAGCAAGTTGGACAGTTTAAAGTGTCCTTCAAGCGAGGAAGTTGGACTAACGAAATATTTACTAGAGGGTGAACTCGAGAGATGGTGAAGGATCACATTCAAGACAACCTTTAAAGGTTTCAGTTTGGAGGACATTCCATGGGCAAAGTTCACGGTCGCATTCAGAAGCCGCTACATTCCTCATTCCGCTCAAAGGATACTTGAGAGTCAATTTATAAAAGTGGCTAAGGGCGACCAATCTGTGGCAGCTTACGAGTCGGAGTTCACAAAACTCTCTCGTTATGCACCGAAGCTAGCAGACTGTGAAGCTTGGAGGTGCAATAGGTTCTTGGAGGGTTTAAGAGATAGCATTCGCACCAACCTAATTTCTCTTAGGCATACAAAAATTGTCGATTTTTTAGACTGTGCAACAATGCTTTAGTACAATGAGCAGGTGATCGTGGAACGATAAGGAAAGAGGCATGATCATCTACTGAGTATTATGAGACTTGCAAGTATCCTCGTTACCCTCCACCAGCCAGGGCATACCAAATGTCTGCATAAGCTTCCAGGGCCAATAAAGGTTTTCATTGTAATCGACCTCACACGCTTGGAAGATGCTATCACGACAAGACTGTTGTTTTACCAGCGGGCGCTCTGGTCATGGTTATCCTCATTGTATCGCTAATAATACGATAGATGGAGATGTTATCCCTAGGGCAAGATCTTCCCCAAGACAAACTCAGCACTAGCAGCCCCCGCCAATAACCAACGAAGAGGAGGTGCTCCTAGGCAAGTTGCAGTAATGGCAGCGCCTGCCCAAAGGAATGGTCAGACCCCTTGGGCCACTATTCTAGCAAGAATGTACACCCTCACTACTATCATGGCACCCGACGACAACGACGTAGTACCAGATATTAATCTCACCCATATTTAAATTTTGTTTGTGTGATGTTGAGGACGACATTGCTTTTAAGTAGAGGAGTTTGTAATGACCCAAAGTTGTTACTTTGCGATTTAGGTCAATTCCTGCCTCAAAAATCAAGATCCCGAGGAATTTCGAATTATGGCAAACAAAATTAACCACGATCAAACTGTCGCTCAGAATTTGATGAAACTTCTTGAGCATTCTTTAAATAATATACTTAACATAATGATATTGAAAATGATAAATTTGAACACGTATTTCAATATTTTTGATTTTTAAAATTTAAATAATTCAAAAAATAAAGCGGGAGCTTTCGTTATTTAGATTTCTTAAAGAGGGGGGAGAGAAAAGAAAATTTTAATTTAAAGCTTGGTTGGTTGTTCGGAACCAACGTGGCAATATTCGTGGCTAGTTACTGAAAAATGACATCAATAACAGCATTTATGACTAATTACTGGAAATAATATATTAATAATAGCAATCATGGCCAGTCACTAGAAAAATGATATTAGTAACGACATTTATGTCTAATTACTGAAAAATTGATATTGGTAATAGCATTCGTGGGTTATTATTAGAAAAATGATATCAGTAATACGCATCTTTATGCTAATATATTTTGTAAAAAATTAATTATTTGATTTGCGCTTTTGCTTTATTTTTTTCTACATCTCTTTCGCAAACCGCATCTCTGTCGTTATAAAATGTAATACTGCATTGATTACTATGGCACTTAGAGTACTCTATAATTACTGGGAATTCCAATCCTAGTATTGTTTGTGGCACTTAGAGTACCACAATTATGATTTGAATCGAAATCTGAAGCTAGTCTGTCAGAAATATCACCCAAAATACACATAATTAATTAAGAAGTTGCTGGGATTGAGATAAAACTGGCATAAAGTAAAACTTTGCATGTTAAATTGGGATTATCAATGTTTGATATGAAATAAAATGAGTGTTAATAAGGAGCAAGTTGGAGGCCCACCACAGCGCGCCTGGCGCCCAAAAAGCGGGCGCTATAGCGCGCTGCAACGTCTAGTGCCTGAGAGGCGGGCGCTCTTGCACGCATGGTGCCTGGAACCAGAGAGGTAGGTGCTACTGCACGTCACAGCGGCCTAACGCCTAAGAGGAGGGCACTACAGCGCGCCATAGCGCCCGCGGTCCATAAATTTTGTCTATATATATTATTAACCCATATTTTAGGGTTACAAGAGGCAAAACCCAAAATTTTTTAGCCTCCATTTAGTTTTGTGTAATGGCTACTCCATTTGCAATGAAGAAGAAAGGTTTCCATAAGTTTTGTAAGGATTTGTAAACCCTAAAACTCATTGTAATCCCCTTCTCTAAATAGTGAAATTTTTTGCTCTCCTTCCGACGGACGTAAGTGTTAGCACCAAACCACGTAAATCTTTTTTGTGCTATGTTTGTGACTGCATGTGATTATTTCTTGCTTTATTTAGTTTTGCTTATCATCTCAATTTTTGTTCCGCATTGATTCATAACCATAAGAGATCCCAACAAATTATATCAGAGCGAGGCTGCCTTGTTTTTACTTGAGGGCTAGGACTTGCTTGAGCTGCTTATTATTTTGTGTTTGAGTTTCCTTAAGCAAGGAGAAGGCATGACAGAAATAGAAGAAGAAGTTGTTGGAACATCATCGTCGTCGGTGGTGGAGAGGTCTCTCCACCAAGTTGTGACACAACTGGCGAAAATAGATGTCGTTAAGTTTGATAGGAAGATTAACTTCGGTATATAGGGGTACGAGGTGACAGACGCACTATGCGCCCTAAATATGGAGGATGTTCTTGAATCAAGATGAATCGCAGTACGTGCGACTTAATCCGGAATTGCTTGACTCATGATATAAAATGTGCAGTTATGATGGAGACGTCGGCGTGGAAATTATGGAAACTCATAGAAGCCAAGTATCTAACAAAGAGGGTGGAGAATCGATTCCACATGAAAAGGTGACTCTACAAGTTTCAAATGAGAGGGGGAATTTATATAGATGAACACTTAAATGAGTTCACGAAATTGTTAGCATATTTGCTAAATCTCGATGAGATAGTGAAGAAAGAAGATAAAGCCCTATTATTATTAAACTCATAGTCAGATGAGTATGAGCACTTCACGATGACTTTGATCCATGGGAAGGAGGTTCTGAAGTATGAGAAGGTGACGGTAGCCCTAGTGAATCATGAGTTCAAAAGAAGGGATAAAGAGTCCACCAAATCAAATATGGTAGATGATCTTACACTCCAAAGAGGAAGACTAGAGAGAAAGAAATAATGGCCAAAGAAAATACAAGCTTATAGAAAAGAGGAAAATCCAGAGGCTGACGCATTGGCTGCAATCAGTGCGTATTCTGTTTAGAAACAAAACATTGGAAGAATGACTGCCCAAAGTTGAAAGATAAGCAGCGGGCGAGTGGAGCTTCCAAGGCTAAGACTAATGTGATCTAGAATGTGCTGGATGGTTCATACTCTGATGTATCTCTTGTTATTATTTCAGTGAGACTAGTAGATGATAGCTCAAGTTAGATTATGGATACCAGCGCAACGTATCACATGTGCTCCCAGAAGGACTGGTTTTGTTTGTATAGAGAAACGACAGCGGTGTCGTCACAATGGGGAACGATGCCATATGTCGAATCACAGGAGTTGAAGTGTGCTGATCAAAACACATGCACGAACAGTGTAAGAATTGAAAAAAGTCAGACATGTGCCAGAGATCAAGATGAATTTGCTATCTATTAAGACCTTAGAAGACAGGGCTTTAAGGTGGTGATTGAGGCAGGGGTATTAAAGATCGGCAAGAATGCTATAAATTATCGGAGAGGAGTCAGACAATAGAACCTCTACTACTTGCAGGGAAGTACAATGGCATGTTCAGTAGCTATAGTTGAAGATGATGAAGATGCCATGACATTGTGGCATATGAGGCTAGCACATGCAGGAAAATCTTTATTGAGAGCATTGGAGAAGGAATGTCTTATTAAAGGTATAAATTCTTACAAACTACTATTTTGTGAGCATTATATTTTTAGCAAGAAAATATACAAACCCTTTGGTGTTGGCCTTCACAACACCAAAGATATATTAGAATATATACACATAGATATTTGGGGCCCAACGAAGAATACATCATTCGGTGGTCGAAGGAATTTTGTTTCTTTTGTAGATGATTACTCTAGATTTGTATGGATGTACATTTTGAAGAGCAAGACAAATGTACTGGAGGTTTTCATAAACTGGAAGAAGATGTTGGAAAATCAAATGGGCAAGAGAATCAAGATGATTCGATCAGAAAATAGCGAAGAATTTACATCTACCTCTTTTGTAAGAGAATGTGATGATTCAGGGATAGAACGCTACTTTTAGTAAGAGAAATATCGCAACATAACGGGGTAGCAGAATGATGAACCATACCTTGATGGAAAAGGTGCGGTGTATGTTATCCAAAGCTGAGAGAGTATATTGGGAGAAAGCCCTAAACTATTCATGCTACTTGGTGAACCGTCTGCCATCTGCAGCATTTGATTAGAAAACTTCAATTGAGTTGTGGTCCGGATATCTTGCTATAGATTATGATCAGCTAAAGATTTTTAGCAGCCGAACTTATTATCATGTCAAAAAGGATAAGTTTGAATTGCGAGCTAGAAAAATAATTTTCATGGGCTTTTGACGCAGAGTGAAGGGCTACAAATTGTATGATCTAGTTGACAAGAGGATTGTGGTGAGCAGAGATGTCACTTTTGATGAAGAGTTTTTCTTGAGATTGAGGAGTTCTCATTAGGTGGAGAAAAATACAGAGAGTTCAGTAAGCAGATAGAGAGTGAGGTTTGATGCCACCCCATATGTTCCACAGAAGTCTTCATAGGATAATCCTACAGATGAAGACCACATTGGTGATGATGAAGAGCGAATTGATATTTAAGGTGAGGGTTCAATTCAAAAGTCAATTGCTATAAATAGACCTAAAATGAATGAAACTCAATAGCTAGCCTGGCTTAGAGATTGTCACTTATGCATTGTCCGTATTAGAGGGAGAGGTTCCCTCCCATTACAAAGAAGCAACGACAGGTTCAGAAAGAAAATTATGGAAGTAGGCAATGAATAAAGAAATGGAATCTCTTCATAAGAATGAAGCATGGAGGTTGGAGAAACTCTCTCCAGGAAGAAAGGCTATTGGGTGCAAGTTGGTGTATATAAAGAAAGAAGGATTTTCAGAAGCTGATGTGCACTACAAAGCTATACTAGTGGCCAAAGGCTTTACTAAAATTGAAGATATTGATTATGATGAAGTGTTTCCCTAGTTGTCAAACACTCGTCGATCCATGTGCTTTTAGCGTTGGTGAGGCCGTTGCTTTGCTGCTTGAACAGCTTAATGTAAAAATAACGTTCTTGCATGGAGAACTTGAAAATGAGCACTTTATGATGCATCCCCCTGGATACATTGAACCAGAAAAAGAAGAGTTAGTATGCAAACTGGACAATTCTTTTTATGGGCTAAAGCAATCACTAAGACAATGGTGCAAGAAATTTGATCAGTTCATGTAAAATGAGGAGTACCAAAGAAGCCAATTTGACCATTGTGTATATTTCAAGAGGTTGTCTCAAGGTAACTTCATTTACTTATTATTGTATATCAATGACATGTTGATAACTACTTCAGATCAAACATATATGGATTACATGAATGATCAACTGTCAAAGAATTTTAAAATAACGAACTTAGGAGAGGCAAAGAAAATATTGTGAATGAAAATATGCAGGGACAAAAGGAAGGAAATATTTGGTTAACCCAAAAAGAGTATTTGGAGAAGGTACTGAGGAGGTTCGGGATTGATGACTAGACAAAATCTGTGAGTATACCTCTAGCACCTCACTTTCAATTATATGCAGAGCAATGTCCGAAAATAATTTTTGAAAAAAAAGAAATGCATACAGTGCCATATGCTAATGTAGTTTGAAGTTTGATGTATGTCATGATTTTCACTAAACCAGATTTGGCTCAAGCAGTTGGAGTCGTGAGTTGATATATGCACAATTCGGGGAAAGAGCATTGGCGAGTAATAATGAGGATTTTTCGATACCTGAAAGGTACAATTGGTGTTGGTCTATTGTTTCAAAATCAGTCATCAATAGCTGACTTATATGTTGAATACGTGGACTCCGACTATGACGGAAATTTGGATCGAAGACGATCAATAACTAGCTATGTATTCACTCTAGCAGAAGGTTCAGTAGGGTGGAGGTCAACTCTTTAGTCTACAGTTGCCGTGTCTACGATAGAAGCTAAATATATGGCAGTTACTGAAGTGTTCAAGGAAACTACCTTGATGAAAGGCTTGTTAGAAGACTAGGGTGCGAAGAAAAAAGAGGTAGTAGTTCACTGTGATAACTAGAGCACTATATTTTTAGCTACTAATTCGGTCTGCCACGCTCACACAAAGCATATTAATGTTTGACACTATTTTGTTCAAAATGTAATTAAAGAATGTGAGATTTTACTAGAGAAGATTGACACTAAAGATAATCCTGTGGTTATATTACAAAGATGCTCACTGTTCAAAAATTCACCCATTACAAAATCTTGGTGAATTTGGAGAAGCATCCATAAGCTTCTCATTTATTGAAACTACGATCGGCCTAATTCCCTTAGAAGGGGGATACATATGCAACTAAGTTGGTGCAACCGCATTAATAGAGAGCTTAAATGAGTCAGCTCTCATGTAGAGCACATGAGATATGAGGTGGAGATTGTTAACAATGAGCGGGTTGGAGGTGCGCCACAGGGCGCCGCAGTGCCTGACGCCCGAGAGGAGGGCGCTATAGCACGCCGCTACACCTGGCAGCCTAGAGGCGGGAGCTACAGTGCACCGCAACAACCAGGCACCCGAGAGGCGGTCATGCTGTAGCGCCCGCGGTTCAGAAATTCTGTCTATATATATTATTAACCCAAATTTTAGGGTTACAAGAGACAAAATTCAAAAATTTTCAGCCTCAATTTAGTTTTGTGTGGTGGCTTCTCCATTTGCAAGGAAAAATAAAGACTCCTAGAGGTTTTATATGAGTTTGTAAACCCTAAAACAATGTAATCTCACTTCTCTAAATAGTTAAATTTTATGATCTTATCTTCGTGGACGTAGGTGTTAGCACCAAACCACATAAATCATTTTTATGCTGTGTTTGTGATTGCATGTGATTGTTTCTTATTTTATTTGATTTTACCCATCATCTCAAGTTTGGTTCTGCATTGATTCATAATACTAAGAGATTCCAACAATGAGTGAAAAATTTTTACAGTATAATTCAATTTTGCGTAAATATACACAGAAAGCCGGTAATTGAGTTACATATGATTCGGACGTAACTCGATATTACGGACATTGAGTGGAGCAACGGAGCAGCTGAGTGAGCGGAGTAGCCAACAACATTCGTCCTTCTTCTCCGGCGAACGAGCAGTCGAGCGAGTCCATCTTCGTTCAGCTTTCAATGAATCCTTCTTCGTCCATCTTCCGTCGAACGAGCAACTGAGCCAAAGAAAGAAATCGATTTCGTTCATTTTGTTAAACCGAAAACAAATTGAAAATTATGTAGTGGTGATTTTACCCCCAATAATACTTGAAATGCCACGCAGTCAGAATATTTTATTGCAAACAGAAAAATCTTAAGTTTTTAGAAAAACTATCATCTAGTAGTGAGGTTCTCATTATGATGTAATTGGATTACTTTACTTTCAAAATTTTCAATTTTTTTCTTTGCCCCGAAATAATATCATTATAAGTCAAAACTAACATTACTAGTGGTGACGTTGTTCTGTTTTCATGCTTGAGGCTCGGCTTCGTCCCTCAACCTGATTTTTTTCTCTTATTTCTACTAAAAATTATGAATTTTAGAACTTGACTCGACTCAAATTGAATTTAATCGGAGTTCTAGTCTTGTCTAACTCAATTAACAAGCCCTATCTTTATATTATAAAAAGCATATTCTAAGAATACTTATCAATTTCTTATGGCAGATTGTTAGACAAATCTGCTGTGAAGACGGACAAAAATGGTAAATGGATGTTGTGCCCAGTGACTCAAGTGGAGGAAACTAAACAATTCATAAAATTGTTACCCATCTTCATTGTTACAATCATGCCAAGTGTGATGGTGGCTCAAGTGCTCACTCTGTTTATAAAACAAGGCAACACTTTAAATCAAAGATTAAGTCCCCACTTCAGCATAGCTCCGGCGAGCCTCACAACCGTCTATCTCCTCTCAACCATTATAGGCGCCGCAGTATACGACCGTTTACTGATGCCGTTCGCACGAAAGCACACAGGAAATCCTCGCGGCTTCACATCCTTGCAGAGGATTGGCATTGGATTAGCTATGCATGTCATCATCATGATGGAGGCATCATTAGTAGAGAGATAGAGGCTGAGTAGAGTCATTGCTGAGAACTCAAAGGTTCCTCTGACTATTTTTATTCTTGTGCCGCAGTATTCACTAATGGGGGTGGCAGAAGTGTTTGCAGCAGTTGGAAAGATTGAATTTTTCCATGATCAAGCGCCAGAAGGAATGAAGAGTTTGGGAGCTTCGTTCTTCAGTGCAAGTGTAGGTATTGGGAATTTTTTCAGTAGTTTTCTTCTTTCGACAGTGTCGAGGATCACAAGGGGGTTCGATACAAATGGATGGATTCAAGATAATTTGAATGCTTCTCATCTAGATTACTATTATTGGTTCTTAGCTTTGATGAATGCAGTAAATCTTACTGCTTTCCTTATTATTTCAAAGTCTTACGTTTATAGAAGTGACAGTGTGAATTTTACCGCGAAAGATGATGCCACCAAAGAAAGCGCTAAAAGCGTTGGCTTCTGAGAGTTGGGAACTTTGCTATTTTGAGTAATTAGTCAATGTGAAAATCTGAAAGGATTATTATATAATTTTTCGGAAAAATTTGCAAATACCTCACCAAAAATGAAAATAAGTCTGAAAATAATAAATAAATTATCTTAATAAAGAATAAGTCTGAAAATTACATATCTTACCTTATTTAATTGATGATACATAAGAAATTATTGTATTGCTAGCCATCAAAAATTTGAAATTGCATTGTGCAGCTGTAGAATTGTATTACCGACATAAAAAGGATCAAAATAGAGAAAAATGTTAAATATAATAACAAAAATATAATTGATAAAACTAAAGTTAACAAAACCTTGAAAACAAGATGGAAAGCAAAGTAAACGATTGAAAGATCATTGTAAAGCAAAATATTTCATTTGAGCTTCATTTAGATGTTTTGACTGGAATAGGATTTAAATATTTGTAAGTATATATATATATATATATGCGTACATATGCGAGCATATAAATGTATACTTAGGAAATGGGTATGAATCTATGTAAGTAGGATTACATACTAAACTAGGAGATTAATGATATTAGCTAAAATAAATTAACCGGATTTAATTCACAGTATAGTTAGGATCTAATTATATAAGTAGATATGTGATCCGCAGAAAACAAATTTATTTATAAACATAAGAATTACGTATATAGTTATACATATAAAATATATAAATATACACATAATCACAGCCAAATGAATTTATTCATACTCAAAGCAATAAATAAAAATTTTAGGTAATTAAATATATCTATACAAATGTATTTTATATATATATACACACACATATATATATATATATATATATATATATATACACACACATATGCAGTGTATGTAAATATACATATATATGGCTATGTATAATCCAAATAATAACTGTATAAATATATGTATAGATATGCATTGGTATATAAAGTTATAGGATCTTATAATTGTGTATAATTAAATATAAGAAGGATAATTATGTAAATGTATTCTTATATGATGTATATATATAACATCTTAATAGTTCTGTTAAGATTTAGTTAAGTATATATATATATATATATCATGCGGTTAAAAGCATTCAGAAGACTTTTCCAGGTGCATTCAGAAGACTTTTCCAGGTCTTCTTCTGTTTCCTCATGAATTCAATTTGTTGGAACATTAGGATTATGGATTTTATCCTAATCTAATGATAAGTGAAGGGTTAACAAGAGTGACACACTACCACTTAGCTTAATCTTGTGGATTAAGGGGTGGGGCGCCATAGGTATGAAGAAAGATGCAGCCGACTTCGTGGCTAAATGTTATGCCTGTAATTTTGTAAAAGCAGAACACCAAAGGCCTGGTGGTCTTCTACATCAATTAGATATTCCTGAATGGAAATGATTCGATGTATCTATGGATTTCGTCATGGGATTGCGTCGTGCAAAATTTGGCGCCGATGCAATTTGGGTGATAGTAGACCGCTTAACTAAATCAGCGCATTTTCTTCCTATCCGTCAAATTAATTCTGTAGAGAAGTTAGCAAAACTCTACATCAGGGAAATTGTCAGATTACATGGGATTCCAAAATCAATCGTATCTGATAGAGATAGCTGATTTACTTCCAAGTTTTGGCTAGTTGTGCATCAAGATCTGGGTACTACTCTAGCCATGAGTACAGCTTTCATCCTCAAATGGATGGTCAGACTGAAAGAGTAAATCAAGTTTTGGAAGATTTGCTTAGGCTCTGTATTCTTAATTTTGCTAGTTCTTGAGAAGATCACATCCCGTTAATAGAATTTGCCTACAATAACAGTTTTTAAGCCAGTATTAAAATGACTCCTTATGAAGTGCTGTATAATAGAAAATGCAGTACCCCGCTAGCTTAGTCAGAAACAGGAAGCGTTCAGCTTTTTAGTTCAGAATTAGTTAAAGAAATCAGTGGTAAGATCAAATTGATTCAGCAAAGAATTCGTTCAGCTCAAGATCGTCAGAGCAAGTATCATGATTTTCATCACCGTGTGGCACCCCGCACCCTTAATCCGCCAAAGGATTAGGTTAAGGGTGGGGTGTCACTCTAGCTAACCCCTCACTTACCATTGGATTAGGATAGACTCCATAATCTATCTGATTAGGGAAGGATTAACACAGAATCAATCTAACTGTCACTAAATAAGTAAACGTACAGAGTGCGGAAGAAATTTAAGGAAATGTAAACCATCCAAGCATCACAGTGTAAATACCAAAATAGAACTCAGAATATATTAGCATACAATTCAAATACACAGTCAATGGTACATATATTATTACATCATTTAAAATGTTTAAATAAAAATAGAATGTAAACCTCTCATCCTCACTCGAAATATAAAGGAACTAGACGGCAGCTTCTTCCATGGGCTCCTCCTCTGGGTAAGGTTCCACACCTAACTCCTGCTCGTCTAATTGAAAGGAGTCTGCCATTATCGGTTTCACAATGTAGGGCCCCAACTAAAGAAAAGAAAAATCTGGTTAGACAATTGTCTAAGTACATTTTAAGCTGATGAATTATTATAAGTGTTAAGTGGATTAAGGGGGTGCGGGGAGCCACAAGCACCTCTCGGCTAAGTCATAAAACTGGGTGCCCCTAGCGACATAAGGAGGCTAGGCAAATAAGCACACAAAGCAAGCGAAGGATCTTAGCACCAGTACGGTTAAGGCCCAACTGTATGCCCCTAGTGACATAAGGAGGCTAGTAAACTAAGCATACAAGGCAACCTCAACACCAGTACGGTTAAGGCACCAATGGTGTACCCCTAGCGACATAAAGAGGCTAGTAAACTAGGCACACAACAAAAACAGATCCTTCCCCTAGCGACATAAGGATGCTAGGCAATAAAGACATAATTGAGAGGCAGCTCATAAAACCATTATCTTTTTATAAATCACTTTAATATTTTTACAAGAAATCTAAGGAGTCTCCATATTTTCATAACATTTTATTCATGCATCAAATGTCTTATATGATATGCTCAAGGAAATATAGCACAAAAATCAAGGAATGTGTAGGCAACAAAGTATCAAATAGAAGTAAGGGACTCTACTAAATATGGTTATATCATTTATTTTCTACTTAACCTTCTAACTATTCCAAGTTATACAAGTTCAGGATCACCATTTTCCTACTATCGAGTGTAACTCAGAAACTCATCCTTACAAGTTAAAAAGGACTAGAACTGATCAGGTTCTAATCTAGTTCAATCAGATAGACGACTACGAGTTAAATAAATGAATCATACGTCCTAGTTTTGTGAATTTAGACGTTCTAACTAAGATCTGATCAAGATCTTCTAAACCTATAAATTATGGATTAAACACTACGAGATTTAGGTTTAATCACATAATCCAAAGAGTTTAAGACCTAAGTTCTAAGTTTTATTCTATTAGTGATCTACTAGTTATGGCAAATCCTATTAAGTAATCAAACTTAATATGATGAATCTCCTACCTTAAATTTAAGGTTAAAAGACAAAATAATCAGAACGAGTTGTAAAATAAAAAAAAGTCTAGAAACTAATAAAACCAAGGTTTCACCCATTGAGTAACCCATTTATCCAATGAATGAACTCTAACCTATGATCTATTCCTAGTCTCAAGAAAGGTCCTTAAGGTGTAGTGCTTAAGACTTAGCAAAATTCTTGGAATTTAATTTAGAGATTGGTTTTACTTACTTGATTATTACTTAGATGATTATAATATTAGCCTTGGCATTCTGGGATGTTATCCGAAGGGTAAGGGTACTTAATCCAATCTTAGGGCAAAATGACCATTTTGCCCCTACTTTAAGGGTCAAAAAGTCAACTTTTGACTTAAGAGTCAGAATTAATTTCTCTTAGATCCAATTGATTCCTTACTGTCTAACTTGAAGATAAACAATAAGTACGTCCAAATTGGACTCCAAACGGTCAAGTTATGACCAAAATGAGGCTAGGGGTAATTTGGTCATTTACCTAAATTTCTAGGATTTAGATCCTAAATATTATTTCAGTTTATTGTTGGTTATAGTTCGAGGATTCCATAGAGTCCGAGAACACTATATTTTGAGTTCAAACAACTAAGTTATGAATGTTTTCATTTCGAGGGTAAATAAGTTCTCCGTATTATTAATTTAGCTTAATTATTACTCCGGGCTATACTTTATCAATTATCTATCATGTTTAATTACTTAACTAGCTAGTCGTCCTTATTTAATTATTTATTCATTAATTAAGCTTACCTTATATGTCTGCATTTATGTCTAATACTAAATTGAATATATATATATATATATATATATATATATGTGTGTGTGTGTGTGTGTGTGTGTGTATATATATATTATATTCCAAGTGCTTATACTTGAAGGTTTTAACTAGTTTTGATCCACTAACAACACTAAATTCTTAACCCCTTATTATTATGAATTAATTCAACCGACTGCTGTTTAAATAAAAATAAGCCGGAATATACTTATAATAATTTCTAGTATTATAAAAGTACGTGTGTGTGTGTGTGTGTATATATATATATATATATATATGTATATCTATAAATATTTAAATCCTAAAGTTTTATTTCTGTACTACTAAAATCATAATTTGTATATGTAATATATTTAATCTATATAACTAAGTCTATGCCTTATGGATGGTATTTATGTTAACTTAACTTATTCCATACTTAATGTTTTAAGCTGTGTTAATAAATCAACTTACTTCATCCAATTCTTTTTGTTTAACTAAACTATCCTAATAATGTTAAAACTTAAGCCATCTACCTAAAAAAATGCATCTTGAATAACCTAATTAATATTTAAATCTTGCTGTCTTAAGTATTTACTATATTCGATACTATTTAATAGATTAATGTAATGCTTAAGTTAATTAAATCATTCGGCTAATGATATACACACATATAATTATATATGTATAAATTTGTTTCTGTGATACATAAAGTATATATATATACAATTTGGCATATAAGCAATATTTAAAGTATGAGATTTGACTAATTGTGTATATCCTAAATGTTTAGCTGAAATTATTTTGATACATATAACCTCCGTGTATACATATGTGTATATATATATACTTAATTAGCATGTATATATATATACATATATATATATATACATATATATATATATATATACATATATATATATATATATATATACATATTTAGTACATGCCAGTTCATATAATCCCTTATGTAGGTTTAATATTTAGCTAATTATAAAGAGCATAAGCATATACAAATATATTTCTGTTATTATTTTAAGTTAAATACATTAACACAATCTTAATTACTTAACAATAGCTTATAGCAGCTAATTAGATATATATATAGGAATAAGTATATATATATATATATACATAGACGTATATATCTAAGGCCGAATTGTTTGAATCGAAGGGAGGAGATGACGATCATGACAAAAGATTGATTGAGTTTACTGAGATCTTCTTTATCCTTCCCTTATTAGGAAAGACAATTCTCTCCAAAAATCTTATTAAATCCTATTCAGAATTTGAGTTGCGGATGAAGAAAAGAAATGCAAATATCGTAGGATTCGTGTTAGGCTACGCTTTTGAATATGAGGTTATTTTGTTATAATATCAAAAAAAAATTATGTTAAATTTGTAAATTAAAAGGAAGATTGTGATATGCATGCACAAATCCCTTGAATGGGGTGGGAGTTAGATTAAAAAGAAGATTGGTGGTTAGTGAAAGGGTTAGATAGATTTTATGGATAGTAATGGGAAGAGTTACGGTTGTACATTGGTGTCTAAATAGAGTTTTGAGAGATGAGAATCATGAGACCTAAATAAAATTTCGACAGTTGTATAATATATGAGACATAACGTGATGAATTGAAGGTTGTATCAAATTGACAGTCTTTGATAAGCTCGAATGTGTAATAACATGACAATAAATTTAACGCCTATAATTCAAATTCTACAATAATGAACTACATAATCATAACTTAGATAAAAAGATTCATCTAGAATAAGGGTATTCTTGTTTATTTAACTCGGATGCCAATGTAACGGCATTTGCGCCGTTTTCACAATATTCAAGCAATGTGGTGTGTCGCTTTTAGAGGGTGATCTAGCTCCCAACCGGACTCTCTCTTCTTTTTTTTTTTCATCTCTTTAGACATGAATTTTCAAATATTCATTAATATTTAATACTCATAAGATTGCACTAATTAAACCTTTAATTTATAACATGGTTTGCATATATACTTTACTGATTAAAGCTGTCTTATGATAGCTTTGATTTGAGACATAACATTTCTATAGTCTTAAACAAACTCCAAGCATAACTCATCGTTACACTTATTGAGTATCATTTGATTATAGTTCTAACTCATGCGACACCTTGCAACATGCCAATACTCTAATCAACAATCGTTTATTCAGATTCAAAATTCCGAAAGAAAAAAAAAAGAAGACATTTCATGTATTGAAGAAAGTCAGATCGAACTCGACGTTCATTAGATCGAGTTTATCAGCAATTAGAGATTCATCTCTAAATTAGAGGATACAGGGATTTCCTTTAGATAATAATCGGTTGCATATTGAAGAGGGTTAGAGCATAATAAAAATTAAAGAAACTTAATACATCATGAGGTATAAGAAATATTGCAGGAAATGAAATTAGGGTAGAAAATAAAAGAAAGAAAATTTATCATTAACACCTAACTCAAGTATCGATCTATTGGAGGTTTGCGCAGAAATGAAGCTAAAAGAAACTATGAATTAAGTTTCATTGGACAGCACTGATACTATGCTTTCGAAGGAACCTTATAAATCTTGCGAATTCTTGAAATGGGAAGTAACGTACTGGTCGATATAAATCCATATTACATCTAGCTTTAACGGACAATTATCAGCAACTGCAGAATGAAACATTGCTTAGAGTAATGAGAGTAGGAGGTGGGGTACCTTGATGGCGACAAAGGTAAGATCGGCGGCACGCGACGGAGGAACGTAGGCGAGGAAGCTGGCTGCGGCTGCGATACGCGTCGAGCCCAGAGGGGATGAGGCGAAGGGGAAGGGTACCTCACCGACGACGAAGGAGGAGGCGGGGAGGAGGCTCGGCGGATGGCTGGACTCAGCAAGCTGCGGCTGCCCTTGCTCTCCCCACGCCTTGGGCACGGCTGAGGCCATAAGGCCATCCGGGCGGAGCTTGTGAGGTAAGCGGCGGAGGTTGCGAGGAGGCGGTGACGCGTGTCGAACGAGGGGAGGCGAGGATGTTGTCGCTCGCGAACGGGAGGGAGGGGGTTCGACCGAATGCGTGCGAATGGGTCATTAGGGCAGGAATCGGGAAAGAAAAAAAAATAAGAAGAAAAGAAAGAAAAGAAAGAAAAAAAAATAAATTTAGGATTTAATAATAAAAGTTTTATTTATATTTAATATTTAGTTAAATTAGTTAAAATTTTAAACTTTCCTAATAATCAAATGATTTTCAAAAATCACCAAATATTCACCCCTAGCTAATTGATGGGTGAGGAACGCAACGGCGAAGTCGGGTTTCGATTCCGACGAGAATTTAATTTTCTCAATTTCCGGATATTTTTATTATTAAAATATTTGTCGAAATTTCGACGACTTCCGATTGACACGAAAACTTCACCCCAAGCTAATTTGGGGTTAAGAAATGCAATGGAGGTGTCCGTTTTTCGATCGGAGGTCAATTTAAATAGGTTAATTTCCGAGGTTCCTAAAATTCTCAAAATAAAGATTTAATCAGTTTGATCTCTGGTTTGGACTGGATCTTGGTAGTTGACTCCAAATGACCTAACTAGCACTTAAGATTAGTTTTAAGACTAAGATTAATCCTAATTGACTAAGGTAACAACCTAAGTTATTACAACCGTCTCCTAGAATTCAATGTGGGAGATTCTGCTTATCTAAAGGTCAATCCAATGAAAGGTGTCTTCAAATTTGGCGTAGCTGGGAAACTCAGTCCCCGCTATGTTGGACCTTTTAAGATTTTGGCCAAAGTAGGATCATCTGCCTACCGATTAAATCTTCCTGATGGCTTTGCAGTCGTTCATAACGTATTCCACGTATCGTCATTGAGGAGATTTCTTCGAGACCCTTCTCATCTCATTCAACTCCCAGCAGTAGAGATCCAACCCAATCTTTCTTACGTCGAAGAACTTATCAGAATCTTAGCTTGTGATCAGAAGCAGCTAAGGAATCGCTCAATTCTTATGGTCAAAATTCAGTGGAAGAATCAAACTTGGAAGAATCTACTTGGGAGAAAGAGGTAGATATGCGCAATAAATATTCATAGCTATTTGCAAACCCAGGTATTCTCCTTCTCTTTTCCATCTACTACAGTTAAAACGTGTTCAGTCCCGGTAAGACTTTCTTCACTTGGGTGATGTTGAGGACGACATCGTTCTTAAGTGGGGGAGTCTGTAACAACTCTAGTTGTTATCTTAGCTAAATCTAGATTTAATGAAGCTAAACCAAGCTTTAATTTTGATTCAATTAGACTCAATGGGTCATTTAAAGCTAACCCTAGAAGTTTGGAATCAATCGAAGCTAAAATAGAAAATTTGGTATTTTTGACTATTTTAAGCCCTGAAAAATACCTAAATTAATTTGATCTTCAAATTAAAATTTGATTTCATTTTTGAATTCCTAATACCCTAACATATACACTCGGGCAAGTGCCGAGGGTTGCTTGTTCTGGGTTCCTGAATCTTGGCGGTTGTATGATGACCTTTGCATCGGTACACTTGCCCTTGAGTTCGTCATAGGAGTTGTCATTATGGCAGGAGCGGGCTATTGCTGGTTCACGGGTTGAGCACGAAAGATTTGCTTATGGCGGGAGTGGTCGATGGACACACCATCGATGGTCTTTTTTTCCCTACACTCATATAGCGGTGGCCCTTACGGTTACAAGTGAAACATACACCACCGAAGTGGTAGCACTTCCCATATAGATGCTTCTTCTTACATTCAGAATTCTGAGGCTGAGGTTGTGTAGTTTTCATGTTGTAGACTCTGGCCGTTTTGCGATGGCCAAAGCGCTCGACTCGTGGGTGCGTGACTATGGTTTTTCTCTTCCGGTCCAGCTGACTCTGGAATCCTTCTTGCAGACGGGCAGCCTCGATCAACTCTATTAGGGTTTTGAACTGCCGTGAGACTAGTTGTGCTCTAATAGAATCTCTCAGACCTTTCATGAAGCGGTGACACTTGGATGCTTCCATTCTTACTAGGTTGGAACGAACCTTGACAGTCTCCTGAATTCTTGTTCCTAATCAGATACTGACCTACTCCCTTGCGTGAGGTGAAGAAGTTCGTCTTCTAGAATTGCTTGTGCTGAGACTGGAATGAAAGCTTCGCGAAATACTTCCATGAATATATCCCATGGCATGTCCTCTATCTCAAAGTCTGCAAATCTGTTATTCCGTTCATTTTCCCACTAATATTCCGCTTCTTCTTGGAACAGATAGGTCACCAGATGAATTGCCTCAGAAATAGGGCATTTAATCAAGGCCAGATTCTTCTCCACTAACTTTATCCATGTTACTATATCCATGGGGTTTAGTGCCCCATTGAATGTGGGAGTGCGAAAATGAAGAAAGTTGTGTAGGACTCCGTCACCTGAGTTGTAAGAAGAATGTCCGGAGGATTGTTGTTTGACTGAGAGGATGAGAGATTGTGTCTCCTGCGCTTGTTGCGCATTACTGTCGATTAAGGCTTTTATTAAATTGGCCATAAGACTTGAGTCCTCAGGCCCGCTTGACGATGGGATCGTCTTTTTAATAGGAGTGGGAGCAAAGGGGGAACCAGGATTCATAGCTGCAGTTAAAATGCAAACTTTAGAAAATTTCATTCATTTTCAAGTTCTTTCTCATGAGAGAAGATACATGGATCCATCAAAATATATAAACAAGATAACAAGAAATGATATAAGGGAATTCCTAGGGTCTAGTTACAATACTCTACCCAGAAGGCAGCACAAAAGTCATCATATGTGACCACGTGGCCTTTCCGAGCTAATCTCCTATCGACCCAATACCACCAACGATTCGCTGATCCCCTCAGTAGGATCTCTACAATCTCCAAGCGGTACTTCTCTGGATAGGCTATCTATCGAAGTGCCGTGGTAACACGATCCAGCCACTCTTTGGCGAGTGCCGAAAGACTGGTGCCTCTGAACGATGAATGAACCAGGATCTTGTCCAGTATTGCAACTCCTCGGGATGATACTCCATCCACCATCCTCCCATAGATCTGACCATCCCGAAGGTCGTCTATCCAATAATCATCAAATCTCCTAAGGTAGAATAGAAATGCTGACGACGAGTATTCCATTCCCTAAAATAGTTTAACCCATAAACATTTTATTCATTATTCTTTCAAAATTCATTCAAATCCTAAGATGTCATTTTAAGTTATCTTTTTACGTGCGTTTAATTCCTAGGGTGTCAGTATTGTAGACATAATCTCCCTTTCTATTTCTGAGACAGCTTAATGAATCTTTTGGATGTTTACTTTGCACTACACCTAGTAATTATGATCTTGTCCTGACACAGAGAACAGATTATAAAGTAGATAAGAACAAACTCCTTATCTGACACTTTATAATACCTCTCTGATACCAACTGTAGTGCCCCGTCCCGTCACCGAGCGCAAAGTACGAATATAATTCATAGTTGTATAGAATGGAACACTTATCTTAGATGGAGTCATACTGAAGGCCGCTGACTCGAGCCCTAAGAGCAGGCTCGAGAGTCAATATCTAAGATAAGAATGGAACACTTATCTTAGGTATTAGACTTAGTACGTACATAAGGTGCAAGGGAGTGGAGAAGAACCCATGTACATTATAAAATATATCAGCGTTTCCAGTACGCCGATCACATCACAATACTATGTATAGTATTATAACAGAGTGCGGAATCTAAAAAGCAAAACATCCAGAAATACATTCATCCCAAGCAGTAGTAATTATCCATCTCAAAAAAGAAAAGTAAAAGTACATCCCGAGTTTATTACAAACCATTTAAATGCAGGAATATAAAGAGTCTAGCTAGAATACTGGAAAGAACTAGAAAGTAAAAGTAGGTGCTCAAGCCCCTACAGCTCCAAGTGCTCCTCCTGAGTCCCTGGGACGTCCTCCTGACCTGCCTCCAACAACTGCTCGGGATCTAGCAAATTGTCGGATCCCAAAAGTACCCCGTGTTAGACAAGATGTGAAGACCCACTTAAGTAGCAATAAGTGAAACTCTTAAATATCGAGGCACCTTTTCAGATAATGGTGGAGTTCCTGATAAGAACTCCAAAGTTAAGCGTGCTCAGGTGGGAGCACTCCCAGGATGGGTGACCTGCTGGGAAGTTAACTTCTGAGGGCAAAACCGTGAGGCATTTCTGGCCAAAGCGGACAATACCTTGGTGCTTAAGAGTTTGGGCTGTTACAAATGGTATCAGAGCAAACCATAGAGTGTCAGATAAGAGCTAAGTGTCATACAGGGCAAAGTACCACTTCATGTGAGTAGCCTCTTGAACCCATGATGGTTAAGGTGCTACATGGTTGTGGGTACCTCTTGCGCATGTAGGGGTCACCTCTAGTCCTATCTACCCAATAGATGGTTCTTGGATCTGTGCGTGGATACTAACGAGGACATCAGTTACTTAAGTTGGGGAGATTGTGAAGACCCACTTAAGTAGTAATAAGTGAAACTCTTAAATATCGAGGCGCCTTTTCAGATAACGATAAAGTTCCTGATAAGAACTCCAAAGTTAAGCGTGCTCAGGTGGGAGCACTCCCAGGATGGGTGACCTGCTGGGAAGTTATCTTCTTAGGGCAAAACTGTGAGACATTTCTGGCCAAAGCGGACAATACCTTGGTGCTTAAGAGTTTGGGCTATTACACAAGAAGTCTAACACATCGAAGCTAGCTATACAAGCTAATCTAAATATAACAATTATGCAAGGACATAAAGTAAAAGTGCAGGAAAAATTGTAAAGCATCAAATAACTGAACTGTAGGAACTAAGCAAAGAAAAACTGCATCAAAACCAAGTACTGAAAATACATAAAAATGTCAGATGCTGAGATGGATGCTATAAGTTGCACTATATGCTACTGAAGCAATGCTCACATATATGCTATATCACGGTATATCACAGAACTATCACTGAAGGTTTATGAGTCGTACGGTCCAATGTAAGCACAACAGTTAGGAAGTCAGTATGGTGACGTAGATGCACCCTGAATTTCCCCAGTCTGTGTATATATAAAATTCCGTATCTTATACTGTATCACTGATAATCATATGTCACAACGGAAGGAATGAGGTCAACTCATGTTTATGCTTTATGTTTATGCCATTATATGATATGCATGGAAAATCCCGAAATCCGTGAAGAATAAGAAACAAAAAAAATGAATTTTAAGTCTCCACTGTGTATATATAACATTCCGTATCTTATACTGTATCACTGATAATCATATGTCACAACGGAAGGAATGAGGTCAACTCATGTTTATGCTTTATGTTTATGCCATTATATGATATGCATGGAAAATCCCGAAATCCGTGAAGAATAAGAAACAAAAAAAATGAATTTTAAGTCTCCACTGTGCAAAATCCTGCTAAAAGGATTCTGACTCCAAATCCCTAGATCGATATTTAGTTAAAGTTGTTTATTTACTTAAAGATCACTAGGTAGGGTGATTGTATACACATATTAAATATGCTACAAGGATAGGACCCTCAACATTTAGTTTGATTACGCCACCCTAATAAAGCAACCTTTATTAGGAGGCATCATCCGATGATGATTTTGGTATCTCAAACTAAGCATTTAGTCACTAAACTCACAATCATACTTAGTGTCTTAAGGAAGGTAATTCTCCTTTACTTAGTTTTATTTAAGCCATACATATTGAAGCGATCTTCGCTAGGAGGCATTGCCCGATGGCAACTGTCCTTCAATAAAACTAAAGAATGGGTACCCATTTAATACACTCTTAGGATTGATTGATTTATTCTAAGTGAGGTTATGTCCGCCTAAGCCCGTAGGATAGCAACAAAGATAAATCTTACTTAGAGTGACTCAACCAATCCAGATTATTACTGGGGACCAGTAATATGGGTACACTATACTATACTTACCCAATAATCATGATTTAATCAAATCTATTTAACAGCACAAGAATTTATCAAGACTACAAGTTTTAAACTAATAGGTAAGTCCTATACAAGGTTTCACCAAGCAAGTGTGATCAATGATCGCTTTATATGGGTTCTACCATAAGGAGATGTATCTCTTCTAATATCTTAGGTGATTACTACCACAAGGGGAATAGATCAATCTCTATAGTGATAGGATCTTCTATACTCCTACCTCAAGGATTCATACAAGGCCTCCTACCTCATGATACATGAATTTAGGTCTTTTAGATAATTTAAGATGATCTTATAAAGAGAGCATCAAGATCTCTTCTTTAGATGTTGCTATTAGACTATCAGGTTCTGGTTCATTATTAGATTTAGAATGATTATATCAGATGATGAAATCATCTGATCATACTTAGACTAAGATTATGGGGTGTAAATCAAACATATTGTTAAGGATTTGATCACTTGTTAAATCAACATAGTATTAATGATCTTATTATGTAGGTTTATTATTTAAGAGAAAATCGAGAATCTTAAGGTTCGATTCAGATTGTGAAATCACGAGGATTGTTATTAACCTTACTCTGTCTAATTCAAATGTTTAGAATCAATAGTAAATCAAATGCATTATTGGAAAATGTTCAATTCAAAGTCTTCTAATCAATATAGTTAAGTTAGGGTTGTTATGGTTTTAGATTTTGCCTTAAGTAGATTAGGGCTTGACTCCTTCTCAAATCTTAAGTCAAATCAAGTGTATATTTAAAGATCAATATCAAATTAGTAGATTAATTTTGTATTATTGGTGGCAATCCTAGATCTAGATCAAGTCTTAAAAGCTTGATCCAAATATTAAGATTTCTTATGTTAATTAAGATATTTAAGATTCTATAGTTTTATGTTGATTCAAGTATACTTAATAAGTTTATAAAAGGTGATTTCATTTCATTTAGTTTACTATTATAAGCCAAAATAATAATTAAAGTCAAACAAATAGTGTTTACTTAATGCTAACCAAACCCTAATTTCAAGCAAAAAGGATTAGCACATAAATAAAAATTCAACCATTTAAATTACATGAAATTTGGCATACAAGTCCTAATTAATCATACAAGTAATCAGAGACTAAGTTTGCTATGATCCAATGTGTATAAATCCTAAAATTCACTAATTATGATTTGACAAGATTAGGGCATATCTACATTTATAAAGCTCAGAAAAATATGATACTTGGCACATGCAATCTAATTAACATCTGTGAACTAATGGCACCCTAATCATGCAATTTGGATAAGTAATTTTACTAATCTTCCCTAATTGAGATTCACTACAATTAGGCAATAATTAAAGATCTAACCATCAGATGTGTAATTTTATTTTATATTTAAGTTCCTGAGATTTTTTTGAATATTTTCATATATGATATCATGGAATTTTGACCAGTGGATTAAAAGTTATTTGAATAATACATTATGTATTTTTATTTAATCAAAATCCTATGATTCAATTAATTGAATTATTTTCCTTAAGGAAAATAATTCCATTAATTCGGTTTAATTAAATAGCTCGGCCTGAAATCGAAAGCGCGCGGGTCGACCGGGGCCCGGGTAACCCGGCACTGTCGCACCGTGCAGGTCATGGGTTGACCCGGCCCACACAGTGTCGTCGTCCCCGATGCTTCGTCCCGCGGAAGAGGCCGATTAGGAAAAACCTAATCGCCCAATTCCAGCGCATCCGGTCCATGAATCGACCAGCATATGATTGCTACACCATCACTACGTCCAGACGCGTCGATTGGGACCTGAAGCCCCTTGTGAGATGGCCTGGATTAGCCGGACCTTACTCACCCGAGGCGTTCGCCATTCATGTTATTGTGGGGAGACAATTCTCCCCACAGAAACCATGCCAGACCCCGGGCTCGATCCCTACACCATCAATGTGGTGAGGCGGATTGAAGCCCTCTAGTTAGGGGGTCTGGGGTAGCCTGGATCACCGGGTCCTTACTCGACCGAGGTGATCCAAAAGGAAACTAGCCTGATCGATCAATTCGATTGATCGGGGCTAGCTCAGGCCCTAAATACGATATGGCTAAGTTCAAAACGACAATAAGAGCAGAAACGCATCAAATGGAATAGGATTCGAGCCTTATTGACTCGATTCCTGCAACTGGGATACCTGATTTTCGACGGATTGGAAAAAAGGATCGAGGCTCGCTGCTACAGGGATTCTGGAAGCTCTTAGGGGTCCTGAACTCCAGGAGAAACCCTCTATCAGCGGTTCAGGAGCACGGGAGCGCCTGGGTGAAGCTCCGGGACTTCGGCAATGGCGATAAATTTTAAAAGCTCCAATTGATCAGCAAGGATCAATTGAAGCAAACCTGGGGCTATTTATAGGCTTGGCTGAACTTAGGGAACCTTCTGGAGCCACTGGCTCGTGCTGGGGAGGCCCGAGAGGTCGGGCCTTGGTCGAGCTCTCAAACTTCCAATTTGAGCTCAGCCGGGTCGCTAGGCCCGATCGGGAGCTCCCTGCCATAACAGGAAGGATCCCAACGACTTGCTGAGGTGGTGCGGGGAGTGGGGGATAAGCTTGACAGCTGGCAGTACGGTGAAGTGATTTCTTCTGGCCTTGCTGAGCTTGACAGGTCAGGAAGACATCCCAGAGACTCAGGAGGAGCACTTGGAGCTGTAGGGGATTGAGCACCTACTTTTATTTTTTAGTCCTTTTCAGTATTCTGGCTAGACTCTTTATATTTCTACATTATCATGGTTTGTAATAAAACTCTGGATGTATTTTCACTTTTCTTTTCTGAGATGGATATTTTCTACTGCTTGAGATGAATGTATTCTGGATGTTTTGCTTTTAGCTTTCGCACTCTGTTATATTACTATACATAGTATTGTGATATGACAGGCGTACTGGAAACGCTGCTATATTTTATAACGTACATGGGTTCTTCTCCACTCCCTTGCACCTTATGTACGTACTAAGTCTAATACCTAAGATAAGTGCTCCATTCTTATCTTAGATATTGACTCTTGAGCCTACTCTTATGGCTCGAGTCAACGGCCTTCAGTATGGCTCTGTCCCTTTTGCCTATTCGGGACGATGGATTTTACTTGTATGGCCCACCGTTCCCGAGTAGCGCACCGTTCCGCCGCAAATCTATGAATTATACTCGTATTTTGCGCACGGCGATGGGACGGGGCATTACACAAGGATTTATCAAAACTACAATTCTTTAAACTAATAGGTAAGACCTATACAAGGTTTTATCAAGTGAAGGTGATCAAGGATCACATAATATAGGTTCTACCACAATGAGATGTATCTCTTCTAAGATCTTTAAATGATTACAACCACAAGGAGAAATAGATCAACATCTAAGGTGATAGGATCTTCTATGCTTCTACCTCAAGGACTCACACAAGGCCTCCTACCTCATGATACTTGAATTTAGGTCTCTTAATTAATTCAAGACTATCTTTTGAAGAGAATATCAAGATCTCCCCTTTAGGTGCTGATATTAAACTATTATGTTCTAGTTCATAATTAGATCTTAGAGTGATTAGATCAGATGATGGAATCATCTGATCATACTTAGACTAAGATTATGGGATGTAAATTAAACATATTATTAAGGATTTGATCACTTATTAAATCAACCTAGTATTAATGATCTTGTTATGCAGATTTATTACTTAAGAGAAAATCGGGGATCTTAAGGTTCGATTCAGATTATGAGATCACAAAGGGTTAATATTAACCTTACTTTGTCTAATTCAAATGTTTAGAATCAATAGTAAATCAAATGCATTATTGGAAAGTGTTCAATTCAAAGTCTTGTAATCAATATAATTAAGTTAGAGTTTTTATGGTTTTAGATTTTCCTTAAGTAGATTAGGGTTTGACACCTTCTCAAACCTCAAGTCAAATCAAGTGTGTATTTAAAGATCAATGTCAAATCAGTGGATTAATTATGTATTATTAGTGGCAATCCTAGATCTAGATCAAATCTTAAAAGCTTGATCCAAATCTTAAAATTTCTTAAGTTAATTAAGATAATTAAGATTCTATAGTTTTAGATTGATTCAAGTATACCTAATAAGTTTATGAAAGTTGATTTCCTTTCACTTAGTGTACTGTCATAAGCCAAATAATGATCAAAGTTTAATAAACAGTGATTACTTAGTACTAACCAAACCCTAATTCCAAGCAAAAAGGATTAGCACGTAAGTAAAAATCCAACCATTCAAATTACATGAAATTTGGCATGCAAGTCCTAATTGATCATACAAGTAATCAGAGACTATGTTTACTAAGATCCAATATGTATAAACCCTAAAATTCACTAATTATGATTTGATAAGATTAGGGCATAACTATAATTATAGAACTCAGAAAAATGTTATACTTGGCATATGCAATTTAATTAACATCAGTGAACTAATGGCACCATAAACATGCAATTTGGATAAGTAAATTTGTTAATCTACCCTAATTAAGATTCACTGTAATTAGGTAATAATTAAAGATCTAACCATCAGATGTATAATTTTATTTTATATTTAAGCTCCTGAGAATTTTCTGAACATTTTCATATATAATATTATAAAATTTTGACCAGTGGATTAAAAGTTATTTGAATATTACATTCTATATTTTTATTTAATCAAAATCCTATGATTTGATTAAGGAAAATAATTCCATTAATTCGATTTAATTAAACGGCTCGGCCCAAAATAAAAAATGCACGGGTCGACCGGGGCCCGAGAGACCTGGCACTGTCACACCGCGCGGGTCATGGGTCGACCCTGCCCGCACAGTGCCGTTGTCCTCATCCCTTCGTCCCGACGGGTAGACCGAATTAGGGAACCCTAATTCTCGAAATTTCGGCGCATCCAGGCCACGGCTCAGCCAATACTCGATTGCTACTCCATCACCGTGACCAGACGCGTCTATTGGGACCCAAAGCCCCTTGTGAGGTGGTCTGGATCAACCAAACCTTACTCGCCCGAGGATTCTGTCAATTGAGTTACTGTGGGGAGAAAATTCTCTCCACAGAGGCCATGCCAGACCCCGGGCTCGATCCCTACACCATCACGAAGGCGAGGCGGATCAAAGCCCTCTGATTTGGGGGTCTGGGGTGGCCTGGATCGCTGGGTTTACTCGACCAAGGCGATCCAAAAGAAACTGAACCCGATCGATCGATTCGATCGATCGGGGCTAACCGAGACCCTAATTACGATACAACTGAGTTCGAAACGACAATATGAATAGAAACGCATCAAATGGAATATGATTCGAGCCTTATTGACTCGATTCCTGCAACTGGGATACCTGGTTTCGATCGAGTGTTTGCAGACGGTGAAGAGATCTCCTCCGGCCTTGCTGAGCTACCTTAGATCTCTCTGAGAGTTCCTGAACTCCAGAAGACTCTCCTATCAGTAGTACGCAAGCTAGAGAGCGCCTGGGTGAAGCTTCGACAATCAGCAATGGCGGAGAAGGAAGCCCGACTCCAATTGATCAGCAAGGATCAAATGGAGGGGAGCTGAGGCTATTTATAACCTCAGGGAGGTGCCATGAACCTTCTAGAGCCTTTAATTGGGCTGAGGAGGGTTGAAGGGCTCAAGCCATGGTCGAGTCCTCGAATTTACAATTCAAGCTCGGCCGGGCCACGAGGCCCGATCGGGGTCCCATAGCCATTAGGGGAAGCTTGGCAACGGTCTGCTGAGCTAGAGAGAGGAGTGGCTGTAACAACCATAAGTTGTTACCCTAGCTAAAACTAGATTAATTAAGCTAAACTAAGGTTTGATTTTGATTCCATTATATTCAATGGGCATTTAAACCTAAACCTAGAAGTTTGAAATCATTTGGAGCTAAATTGGAGAATTTTGTATTTTTGGCTATTTTTAAGCCCTGAAAAATACCTAAATTATTTTGATCTCCAAATTAAAATCTGATTTCATTTTTGAATTCCTCATACCCAAATTAGCTAAGGGTGAATTTTTGAAAATATTTGGACCTCATTTAGCCATAAATTGGATTTATAAAAATAATAGGAATTAATAGGATTATTAAATTGAATTATATTAATAAAATTAATTATTTAATTAAAATTTAGGGCTGGGATTTGCTGTCGGGACCACAGCAGATCCGCTGCGGGGTCCCGACAGCGATGCATAGCTTCGGACCCGTAGGATGCCTGGCACGCATCTTGGCATAGCCCATTCAGCGGCGCGATCCGTCCACGCCGTGATCTGATCGTGGTCGCTCGATCAAGAAATCTGATCTAACGGCTTTCCACTCCCCATCTTAAGTAAACTCCGATGGAGCGTTGGATCGCTTCAGTTAGATCCAACGGGCCATTCAAATCTCCGCATCAGACCGTTCAAACCCAACGGCTTCTACATCCGACGGTGGAGGACAGCTCCCCACTGTTCATCTTCGTTCCCCGCGCGATCCCCAGCCCCGATAGAGAAAATTCACGAAAATTCACCACATCAAGTTTGTCTGCCACTCCCCCATCCCTCGTATGCAGACCGTTAGCATCTTTCCGGTACAGGTCGAGCCTAGGGAGCTGGGTAGGGTAGTCGGGCCAGTCCAATTGAAGGCGTCTGAGTGAACTCCTCGGCCCGAGCCTAATTCTCGAACCTCAGCTATGGATTCCCCCCCCCCCCAGAGGCCCCTTGGCCTATAAATAGCCATCCCACAGTTCAGTGAGCTCGTTTGCTCACTAAAACTCTCTGGAATCCTCCCCTTTTTCTCTGCTGGTGTCCATTGGAGCTGCCGCCATTCTAGGAGATTTTCAGAGCTGCGTCTGCTAATAGAGGGCGTGGTCTGGCGTTCAGACCCCCTTGCCGAGCTTATGCAACCTTCTGGAACAATCCAGCCCATCTGCATTGCCTCCTTCACTGCGAGTCATCGAACTGAGGTACAGCTTTCTTCCATTTTTTCTGTCAAGCTGAATCCAGCTCGATTCACCTCTTTTCAAACCCTAGATGCTGAGTAGGACCTTACCTTAACTCCTCCGCGGTCGATCGAGCGGAAAGCATGGTCTGGCAGTGACCCAGACGACGAATTTGTCGTCTGTGTGCACCGCTAGACGAAATTCTGGGTTCGCCAAATTCGGTGACTCCAGTAGGAATTAATTGTTTAGCTAATACTAGACTCCTCTGGGCAATAATTGTAGTCGAGTATCGATAGGTAGGTTCGACCAGATCGATTGATTCGACTGGAATCGATCGATCCAGTTGCGAGCCTAGTCGACAAAAATCGCAGAGTAGCACTCCAACGATCCAGACCACCTCAAGACCTCTCAAGTCGCCCTATCGCTCCCTCCTTGATCCCTGAACGTGTAGGGATCAAGATCGAGGCGACCCGTGCACTCTGTGAGGAGAATTTACTCCTCACAGGTGCACCAGCTGGGGAAGTCTCGGCCGAGTAGTCATTTGGCGAGCCGGCGCCTCACAGCTAGGGCTTCTTGGCTCGATCGGTGCGTCTAGAGTCAGGGAATGTGTAGCCGTTGAAACCAGGGCAAGGCGTGGCCGGAGCGCGGTGAATTTGGCGCTGGAAGCCCGTCTCAGGAATTAGGGCTGCGGATGCGTGCGGAAGGAAGACGAAGATGATTTTGTGCCGGGCCGACCCCGACCCGCGCCTTTTTGATTTTGGGCCGCGGTTATTATTGAATTATTAAATAACAATTTTAATAGTTTTGAATTTAATAAATCAAAACCTAAAGTTCTAATTTAAATAAAAATACAGAATAAATTAATTAAATAACTTTAGTTATACAGATCCAAATAGTATAATCCAATATATCATTCGAATCAGAAAAATTCAAGGAATCTAAATATAAAATAAAATCTTAGATCTAATGGTTGGATTAAAAATTATTTGCCAAACCTTTTCTGTTCTTAAATAAATCATATAAAATCTTTTAAATATCCAAATTGTGAGTTTAAGGGCTTTGATTGCTCCTTGTACCCTAAGGAATAATTCCATACCCTTAAAAGTAATTTTGGATAATGAATTTTCTTAATCACTCCTTAATCACCCTAATCAAGGATTAGTAAGTTAAACCCTAATTAAGCCTCTGTTTTGGGTGAGGTTTGTTCCTAACCTCACATTAAGTCCATTAGAACCTAAGTGTAAGGTTGGATTGCTCTAGATTGCCTTAATTTCACTAATCATTCTAAGTGGCTTAATTAGGTGATTAATGCTAATTAAAATTATTTAGGTCATCAAAACCTAAATTAAAAGTGTTTCCCACTTCATTAAGAAATATGAAATATATTAAAACAGATTAGAACAAATTTGAGTAAGTAAACCCTAAAATCCCAATTTTAGCCTTAATTGGGATTTTGGTCATTTTGACCAAAATGTGATTTAATGTTTATTAAGGATTGAAAATTTCAGTAAACCACTATAAAATAGATTGAAAATATTCTATGAAGTCCTAGAACAAGGATAGTGTTAAAGTGATCCTTAATCCATGAAATCCTCATTTAATCCCTAATAGAGATACTTAAATCTTAAGCATTTCTTATAAAGATCATTTGACCTTAAACTCATTTAATTTAATAATAAAAATGGTCAGCTATCTTATTAATAAGTTCAGTAAGCATAATTTAAGAATTAAGTGTTAAAGGAAAAGTAATTTGAAAGGGTCTAAGTAAAATCTTAGCTTAAGATCTAAAGTGATCAAAACTCAGACCCTTAGATCTTAAGTAATCTAAGAAGGTCAAAATGGGTTTAATGTTAATCTAATGCTTGAAGTTGTCAATTCTAACCTTAATAAGCTCCTTATAGTTAATCATGAAATTAGGTTTTAAAGAAAATCACAAATGGGAAATCATAAGTCAAAACCCTAATTAGAAGTCTAAAGTAATCAAACTCCAGATCTTTAGATCTTAGATTTTAGACTTAGATCTTCAATTTGAATCAAACCACCTCTAATTGAAATTCTTTAATGATTGATTGTTTAATATTTTGAAACCTTCAATGTGGGTATATGATGATTCAATCAATAAGATAATAAAGTTATCTTAAGGATTGAATATAGATCTTAGATTCTCAAGTTTTTAATTGATTATTTTATCTTACAATTAGTAGAATAGCCTTTCACCAAGATCTTAGTTCCTAAATCTTTCAACTAATAGGATTCTTTACATTCAAATTGGGCATTAAGTGAGAAACCTAGATCCTATTTAGAATATCACCTAGGATTTGGGACTTGAACTCAATATAGGGTTTATGTTCTAAATTCTTAAATCTTGATTTATTTGATCAAGATTTGGGTAAGAGAGTAAAATATTCATAAAATTAGGTCGTTGATTTGCTTATTTAAACTATATAGTCATCACATGATTTTTGGATTAGAACTTGTTAAGTTCTAATATTTAACCTTAAGGACGTAAATCTGAGATTCTACTCGATAGCTGGATATTGGAGATCCTAAGCTTGTACCTTCTCAGAGTACTTAGATTTGGTAATTAGACAATAATAGATATCATATAAGTCTAGATTGAGTCTTTTGCTTACTTTGACTAGATTGCTTTGCATACCTTGGATTTTGAGCTTTAGCCCTTGAGCATAATAGGAAAAAATTTAGGATGATGCATCTTAAGCTAGTATTGAAATTACATATCATTCAGTTTTGTTTTTGTTTGCAGTTAGTAGAATATGACCTATTTTAGTCTGCCTCTTCAGTAGTAGTATTGTATAGACTGGACTCAGACCTAGCATATTTGGATGGCTAGGCTGGGGATTGATTGATTGATATTGGAGGCCCTGTATGGCCTATTGGCTGGTATGGCAGTACTAGGACTTAGGCTTATTACTACTTTAGCTGAATTGTTTTGTTTTCTGATTTGCTTTGTCACATGCTTCAGTGGCCTTATTTTCAGTATTTGCTCGCTTTGCCACATGTCTCAGTGGTTTTATATTTCATATATTGCTTCTGCGACATGTCTCAGTAGCCTTTCTTTTCATATTAATCTGCATGTTGTATGTATATTTTATGGCTTAGATATATGTATAAATGGCATGTCTAGGATGCTAAAATTTTATCATATTCAGTACTTGTGTTCTTTTATACTCATCATGTTTTACTTCGATCATAATCATGTTAGAATCATGTTTATTCAGTAGTTGCAGTTATTTTTGCTTTTAGCCTTACCTTGATTATTTAGTATTTTGTATGTTGCTTTACATACATGTTGCATGCTATAAATAAATAGTTTATAGTATTATATTTCTTTCATAGCTTGTTGCGCCCTTACTGCTTGCATGTGTAGTTAAATTAAATGTGATATCCTTTAATATTCAGTTCATTTAAATAGCCTAAAATATACTTAGACAATTGTTTAACTATAACCTTTTTGTTTTATTGGCTGGGGCCCTGGCATTTGTGATACCGACAAATATCAGATTCAGACGTATTCGTGGGCAGTGTCGTGGAGGAGGAGCCAGTTCAGGAGGAGGACATTCCCGCTGCTGTTTAGATAGTTTTGCATTGTTTATTTCAGTGAGGACGAGAGTCTTTCATTTTTTCAGTTATTCATTTCAGTTTATAATAATTAACTTTCTGGATGTACTCTACTTTCAACATTGTGATGAGTTACTATATTGCATTTTCCTTTTTTTACTATGTATGCTTGTGGATGTTACTTTATTTTGTACTGTTTCTGCCACTTTGATATTTATATTGATGGATGTTATAGCACTTGGTGACAAGCCCTTGACTTAAGGCAGGTTGGGTTCGCCTAACTTTACTTAAGTTGGGGATTTGCTATAGTTGGAGCACCGTACTTTCTTATTACCAGTACGGGGGTCCCACAGTGGCCGACCGGATGGCCAGCTGGCAGTACGGGAAAATTCCTGTCGGGCGAGGGAATCTAGCGGAGACGATGATCCACAGTGCTAGACCCCGCGGATGCCGTCTGATCAGTTGATCAAAAGGCGCTACGTCTGAGATCGCTCGGATCCTAACGGCCGATCGCGGGAGCGATCCTGGCCGTAGGATCCACGGGACAGATCCAACGACGAATCGGCTGTTCCGCGGGATCGCATCCTGGCCGTAGATAAAAAAGGCGGAAAGGCTAGATTCACGGGATGCCGCTGTCGCGTGACCCGGGCTCCGCAGCGGATTGCCAGCAGTCCGCACAGCGGATCCCGGCCGTTAATTTAGGTATTAGGGTATATTTGCAAAATTAATTTGTTTGGAACCTTTTTATGCAATTGAACTATTTTAATTTAATTTGAATTATTGCCCAAATGAATTCCAAATTGCACCAAATTTTTACCCTTAGCTAATTTGGGGGTGAGGAATTCAAAAATACAATCAGATTTCAATTCTGAGATCAAAATATTTTGGGTCTAGATTAGGGCATCTCGACTGATCAAATTGAAATTTTTGACTTAGAGAGGTTTAATGGACTTCAAGTTTTCCAGATAAGCTTAAATTGATGTTCTAAAGGTAATGATGCTAAAAATTGAACCAATCAACATTTATTTTGCATGGTAACAACCTAGGATTGTTACAGTGTAGGCATCGAACCCCGATCTATTAACAGCTTCTGTGAGGAGAATTATCTCCTCACAGTAAAGCCTAATCGTCTATGAAGAGGCGTCTAAGCCGAGTAGCACCCCACTGATCCAGAAGGACCCAGATGGGGGTTCTAGCCTTGATCGATGCATTTGAGTCTCCTGAAGGTGTAGCCATCGAGAACAAGGAGTGGCATGGCCGGACTGCGGCAAATTTGGCGAAGGAAGGTCGCTTAGCGTCGGGTATCGTCGAGAGGAAGGAGATGAAGTCCGGGTCGGGCTGACCCGTGACCCGCGCCTTTTGATATTGAGCCGTGGTTATTAGTGATTTATAGGATTGCATTTTCTATGGTTATTAATTTAATAAATCGAATCCTAAAGTTTTAATTTAAATAAAAATACAGATTAAATTGATTAAATAACTTTAGTAATACTGATCCAAATGGTATGATCCAATATACCATTTGAATTAGAAAAATACAAGGAATCTGAAAATAAAATAAAATAACAGATCTAATGGTTAGATTTAAAATAATTGATTAAATCTTTTCTATTTTTATTTAAATCATAATAAATTCAATTAATGTCCAAACTAATTGATTAAGGGCTCTGATTACTCAGTAAACCCTAAAGAACAATTACAGACCCTTAAAACCAATGTTGGATATTAAATTGTGCTTGTGGATGTTACTATATTGTGCTTGTGGATGTTACTATTCACCTATTGCTTCTGCCACTTTGATATCTGTATGTATATTGATGAATGTTTATAGTATTATGGTGATAAGTTCTTGGCTTAAGGCAAGTTGGGTTTTCACCTAATTTTACTTAAGCTGGGGATTTGCCACAGTTGGAGCACCGTACTTCCTATTGTCAGTACGGGGGCCCCACAGATCATTTAAGTTCCTACCTCAAGATATCATATTAAGTCCTTCCTACCATAATGTGTTAATATTTTCTTAAGGCTTTCAATTATATAATAAATCATATTATAAGATCATCAACATTTGACACATCTAATATTTATGCTAAATTTATAAATTCATTTATTAAACTTGAATTAATCAGATCATATCACATGATTAGACCCATCTGATCATATCCTATACTATAATTATGAGGTGAAATCAAAAATATTATTAGTATTTGATCTTATAATAAATTAACATAGGTTTATAGTTATCTTTATGCTAGGAGTCTTATATAAGAGAAAATCAAAAATCTTAAGCTCAAGTCCTGATATTTAATCACATAATTTCTTTTAATAATTTTAGTATTTTTAATTCAATAATTTATGATCAATGTCAAATTAGATGCATTATTAGAATTATGTCATTTAAATTGTCTTTCAATCAAGTTGATTGATTTAGTGATTATAGTTTAGATCTTAATTAGATAGGATAGAGTTTAACCCCTATCCTTTCCAACTTAAGATCAATAGTTAATTTATAGATCAATAACAAATCAATATATTATTAGTAAATTATTGATGACAAATTTCATATTTAAATTAAGTATCAATTACTTAATCAAGTTCTTAAGATTCTTATCTTCAAATATAATTTAATCTCAAATTAAGTAAATCAAGGTGTCCAATTTAAAGTTAAAGTTCTCTAACATACATAAACATCACATTAATTAAAAAGAATAAATAATTAAGGTTAATTAAATCTTAAATCAAATATAAAAAGGATTAGCATTTGATTACAAATATAAAATAATTAAGTTTCATACAATTTTATTATTAAGTTTTATATTGACTATATAAGCAATTAAATATCGTAATGTTTCTATTCGACACAAAGTATTCAAGTAATTTTTTTATGAGGTTTAGAACATATTATACATGCTAAAATAGCTGATTTCACATTAAAATTCACCTACACATTCATACAATGCTTATTTGTACTAAATCTAGTTTTAAATTTATTATGATTTGACCACATTAGGGTTCTAGGACTATTATAATGCAAAAATATGAAGTTTTGACCATTTCGGATGATTCTGGACGTTACGGCATATTTAATTTAATTTTATTAATATTTATATGTTGCTGCGACATGTGGTAGCGTGCTACGGTGGGCTACGGCGGACACATTTTTGAAACTTTGGGCACTACGATGGGCGGTAGCTCCCGACGGTGATTTCGCCTGTGCGAAAACCGTAACGGGTCACCTTTTGCACTAAAATACTCTCAATATAGAGCACTTCACATGCGGTGTCATATATCGATGGAAATGTCTTTCTAAGATCTTTCCATTGATACCAAAATCGGCACAAATAAAATATTCTAATAAATAGAAATTAAAGTTCTAACTATGGGTATATAGAAATTATACAGTTTTTTTGACATAAATTTTAAATGAATGAATGGGCTTAGATCAGGCTCATTCTAGTTTGATTGAGGCACAACAATCATGCATAGAATCCATATAATAAATAAAAATATCATTCACAACACTTTGCTACATATGAAGAGAATAACACAATGAAGAGTTTAGCAAAATGGTACTTTGGCCATATGAAGTCAGATTTTGATTTTGAGGTCAAATTAAATATCTTAATTTTTTAATTAATTTAATATATTAACATCCAAATTGTTTGATTGAGCTCCAAATTGCTCCAAATCTTCAGAGATTGATTCTAATGACTATATGAACTTAATGGAATGATAATTAAAAAGAATTTAAGTTAAAAATAAGCTAGGTAACAACATAGGGTTGTTATACTTACTGAGAGTGTTAAAATCAAAATTAGGACTTAGTTTAGTCCTAATTGACTATGGTAATAACATTGGGTTGTTACAAAAGAAATCTGGATGAAAGGCTTACTAGAAGACTTGGATGCGAAGCAAAAAAAGGTAGTAGTTCACTGTGATAATAATAGCGCTATATTTTTAGCTATTAATCCAGCCTGTCATGCTCGCACAAATCATATTGAAATCGGACACCACTTCATTCAAGATATAATTGAAAAATGTGAGATTTTACAGAAGAAGATCGACACTAAAGATAATCCCACAGATATGTTTACAAAAGTGTTCACAGTTCAAAAATTTAAACATTGTAAAACCTTTGTGAATTTAGAGAAGCATCTATATGCTTCTCATTTGTTATAACTATGGCCGGCTTGATTTCCTTGGAAGGGGAATACGTAGGTAACCAAGTTGGTACACCGGTATTTATAGAGAGCTTAAAGAAGTCAGCTCTCATGTGGAGCATATGAGATCTGAGGTGAAGATTGTTAATAAGGAGCAGGTTGGAGGCACGCCACAGCGCCTAGAGCTCGAGAGGGGGGCGTTACAGCCCGCATTAACGCCCGCGGTTCAGAAATTCTACCTGTATATATTCTTAACCCAGATTTTAGGGTTACAAGGAGCAAAATCTGAAAATTTTCAGCCTCCATTTAGTTTTGTGTGGTGGTTGCTGCGTTTGCAAGGAAGAATAAAGGCTCCTAGAGATTTTGTAATGTCAAGGCTATTATGTGATTTTAGAAATCAAGGCTATGCGTACAAACCCCTTTGAAAGGGCATATCTTACCTTTTCAGATTATCTTCACATTTTCCCTTGTGCTTCAGCTATTCGTTCAAACCCCTCTTCATCCAACTAATGTCATAAACAAGCAACTGTAAGATGGATGTTAAAATTAACCGATGAAACATATTTTTATCAAGTCTAGCAAAACATTAAGTTTTTTGGCTTCTTCATTTAGGATAGATTTCCTATATTTCAGAGCTACTTACGTTTCATTAGTTATCATTTGGTTATAATCATATGATTGTCTTAAATAGTGGTCGCATGTATCAATTGCCTAAAGAATTTCAAAATGATATTGCAGATTTTTAACAATCGAATGCATATATTTATTTGTAAATTGCAATGTACATTTGGCATGCTTTAAATTAATGCCAAACATAGAAGTATACATGAGAAACATCCGAATTGTCAATCATAACTAATTTGGCATTGATGAATTCAAAAAAATGAAATCTTTTGGCTAAGATATGGATTAAACCCTAAATTGGGTCAGGTTGGGCTAGCTTTGAGCTAGCCCAAATGGTCTAAAAGGGTTTGATGAAGCTTAAGTTTCTTCTTAATGTAATTGAAAGTTGTTTGAGCAAATTGGATTGACTTATGGCATAATCATAAGAAATTGGGTTATTTAGAGTTAGGGTTTGATCTTAAGTTACTCTGAGATCGAATTATTTTTTGGAGTTGTTAATTAATTTGATAAATAAAAATGAAATATTGAAACTCCATAGATATAAAAATGAATAGTCGGTTTGGCAAAGATTTATTCCTTATATATATCTATAATTTTAATCTTAATAATTTTTTTTAATTAAATATAAAGATAAGAACAATAAATTCAATGTCTTTTGATATTTATTAAATAAACTACATAATTAATTATTCAATTCTTAATTTTAAATTTTATGCACACATATTCGTTCCACTTGGCGCTATATTAAAGAGAATCTATGATTCTTTCGAAGGGTTCATAATCAAAATTATTATAAGAAGACTAAGTGTATGATAAAAATGAAAATTAAGCTCTCAAATAATTTTAAAAATAATTAATGATTGAAATTTTTGTCTAAAAATTTATTCTTTTCTAAAGACACTTTATTTTATATTTTAAGAATTATTTATAGAAATCCTATATGAAAACTTCATAATATTCGCTTTTAAAAAATATTATTTAAATTCGTTAATATAACATCTAAAAAATCCATCCAATAATATTTATACATTATTTTAATACAAACTTTAAAAAAAAAATTTATATTAGTTTAATATAAATAAATAAATACTGATAAAATGATGTTAAAATTTAATTAAGTAAATTTTTTTAAGTATCAACTTAGGTAATGCATATTTAGATCTCTTGATATTCCATACTTAAGAAAATTTATTCAATAAAATTTAAATATCATTTTATTAATATTTATTTATTTATATTAAAATAATATAAATATTACTTTTAAAATTTATATCAAAATAATAATTAAATTTTATTGGATAAATTTTTTTAAATACTACATTAATAAAATCTAAATATGAATGATACCAATCTCTAAATATATTTATTTAAGAGAAATAATATTTATAAGTGAACTGATACTCAAAAAAACTCATTTAATGAGATATGAATATTATTTAATTAGTATTTATTTATTAATATTAAAATAATATAAATATTATTTTTAAAATATGGATTGAAATGATGATACAATGGATGTAAATTTATTTAATTTGATGCATTGCAATTTCTCTTTTTTATATCGATATTAAATTTTAAGAGAAAATGGAATGTGACCGAAATCACTGCCGAGGCTTTCTCTATATAAGTGCGGTGCGAGTCCCATTATTTCCATATAAATAAGAAGGGGCAGAGAGCAGTGGGTCATTAGGCAATGGAGGATGCAGAGAGAGGCGGTGAGAGAAGGCATGAGGACGACGACAAATACACAAAGGACGGAACCGTCGATCTGAAAGGCCGCCCGTTTCTCCGCTGCAAAGGAGGCCGCTGGCCTGCCAGCTTCTTCATTCTCGGTATCATTTCGCAAAATTCTCTTTCTGATCCAACCATTCTCGCACTAATCTGTAGGAGTATGAAATTTTTATGCGAGAAGCGTAGAAGGAGTGCACCGACCGATTCTAAGCATGCTATATATATATATATATATATAAACTTTATACTTACATATATCAATCTATATTCATGTGAAATCAAGCATAATTTCACATCCATATAAGTGAATAGCAATGTTTTAAAGATGATGATATATGCTTTATGATGGATCGAGTCGTATAACTGTCAAATTGACCTAAAACTTGAACTCGAAACATTTTGATTGGAGTCTAGTTCGACTTGAGATTTTTGAGTCGGATGGCTTTACTCAAACTCTTTTTGACTTTCAAACTCAAACGAGTTCAAGTCGGTCTCTACTCTAAAATTTCGAGCTTATGTCTAGCCTGACTTGAGACTCGAACTCGACTCGAAGCCAGTCATAATCGAGAGGGTGGTATTTAAAGCTCGGCCAATAGAGTAGTGCTACTTAAGCAACGGTTACATATAACGCTATCTTATTGCCAATGCTCTAAAATCCTTAAAACAAATGGCTTCGCAAATCCATCTTCTTGTTCTATCGCACGAAGAACGTGAATCCACCTATCTTCATAGATATTTGCCGTTCGTCTTTGATCGTCCGTTTGAATCGAGCTAAAACAGTATTTGATTTGCTCTCAGCATCGGACGCTTTGGGAAGAATGGCGTACTATGCAGTGGCGTCAAATCTTGTTCAATACCTCACTAACGTGCTCCATCAGGGAACTGTAACTTCAGCAAACAGCGTAAACAATTGGGCGGGAACTGCATTTACGGCATCCATCTTGACTGCATATATTGCGGATTCATATCTTGGACGCTACAGAACTATCATATTGTCCTCTTCGATCTACTTCTTGGTACTCTCTTAATGATAAACTGTGCTCATTATATGATAAAATTAATGAGAAATGCAGATTCGCTGATGTGGTACAAAAAAAAGTTTATTCAATGAAATTTTTTGGGTGCATTCAATTTAAAAATAATATTTATATTATTTTAATATAAATAAATATAAACTAATGAAATATGTTCAAATTTTATTGGATGAACTTTTTTAGGTGTCACGTTAGCCGGCCTAAATAGCATTCCTCCATAGTTTAATATATCAAACCTTAACAAAATTTATATAGTATTTTGCATAAGGAGTTATTAGTTTTAAATAAGAAAATATTTGAATACCTCCACAAATTACTCAAATATGTTTTTCATATAATTTATTTATTTTAGTAGATTTATAATCATAATTTGGACTAATAAATTTTATTGATCATATATTTACTTCATATTTAAAGTTTAGCATAATAATTAAGATTTATTAGTCAATATTATGATTATAAATTTATAAAAGATGAATAATTATCTAAGAAAAAAGATGTGAAATATTTTTGTAAAATATTGAAGTAATATATATATATATATATATATATATATATAAATGTGACAGGGGATGTGCCTCTTGACAGCAACAACTTATTTCCCGGCACTTCGCCCGCCTCCCTGCGATTACTCATTGAGTAATAAAGAAGACTGCAAGAGACTTACAAAAGGTTTTCAATTAGCCCTCTTCTATTGTGCACTGTACATCATCGCTATTGGTGTATCCGGAGTGAATGGCAACATTGCGGCCATTGGGGCAGAGCAGTTTGATAGATTTGAACCCGAAGAAAAATCCCAAAAATTATCATTCTTCAATTGGTGGGTCTTTGTAATCTCTATTGGGAACCTCTTTGCCACCACTGTGCTCATCTATATTCAGACTGCGAAGAGTTGGTCACTTAGTTATATGATATCCGCTTCAGCATTGGCCATGTCCATGCTTGTCTTCATTGCCGGAACTCCATTGTACCGTCACAAAGTGCCTTCTTGTAGTCCTTTCACAGAGATAGCTCAAGTCTTTGTGGCAGCAGCAAGAAAATGCAAAGTGTCCCTTCCTAAGGATTCTAAAGATTTGCATGAACTCGGCTCTGAGCACTACTCGTTAAAAAAGCAGATAAAAATCAGTCACACAACTTCTCTGAGGTTTGTTTGTTTATTTTTATTGTAAAGTTTATACAAGGTTTTCATTTTTACCAGAAACTTAACTCGCTCAAAAGTTGCTAGAGTTCTGAGTCAATTCATGAATTAAATGGTTAGACTCGAACAATTTTCGAGTTGAGCTTGAGTTGATTATTGTAACGACCCAAAGTCGTTACTTTACAATTTATGTCAATTCTCGCCTCAGAAATCAAGATCCCAGGGAATTTCAAATTAGGACAAACAAAAGTAACCTTAGATAAGAATAATTTTAAGATCAAAGTGCCTAGTTTGGGAGAAATTCGAATAACGGAAGCTCCTGCTATATTTTTTTAATTATTTAAATACTAAAAATCAAGAACATTGAAATACATGTCCAAATTCATTATTTTCAGTGTCATTGTGTTGTTAAGTATATTATTTAAAAGCTGCTCAAGAAGTTTCATCAAATTCTGAGCGCTGATTCGTGGTTAATTTTTGAAGTTTTTAAACTAAAAAATAATATAAAATATTACTCTGACTCGAAAGTTTTCTGCGCGAGGGTGTTCGTAATGTCATAACACACCTTGGTGTCAAGTTTCATTGTATTTGAATGCCAAACTACGGAAAAGAACTATTAATTTAAGCTTAAGTAATTTCCATTGAAATTTTCCTCTCCCCATCTCTCCATCACAAGTCCCGATTCCAGGCGGAAGAAACTTCCTCCTTTTTCTGCTTTTCGCCTTTTTCTATGGCCCTTAGCTCATTAATGGCGCCAATTAGAGCCATTTAAACCTCCCTTATCTTACATCCTCCCTCTCCCTTTCTCCCTTCTTTATTTAAACACTCCCAACCCTCTCCTCCTCTCCCCACATAGCAGCCAACCCTCCCTTCTCCTATCAAACAGCAGCTCCTAGCCCCTACCAACTCCCCTATCACAGTCGGCAGCCCCCTGCCAAGTCTCCCACATCCAACAACTCCTTCTTCTCCATTCCAGCCAGCTCCCAGCAGCTCTCCCAGCTTTCAAACTACCATTTCCAGCCAACTCCCATAGCCAGCAAGCAGTCATCTCTTCTCCTCCTCCTCCCAGCCAGCAGCTCGGCCTCTCCTCCTGCCATTCCAACGCTCTCGAACTTCCACACCAGCTCCCCCATCCTTCAGCCCTTAGCCCACAGCAGCCAACCCCCCCCCTCCTCAGCCCTCCTCCCTCAGCCCACAGCAGCCGACCATCAGCATCTGCCACCTTGCCAGTCAACAGCAGCCCAATAACCTTCTTCCAGCCTCTGGCCTTCCTTCGTTTTCTAAGCAATCCTAATCTAAGGTAAGAAATGGAAAAGAAAAAAAAAATTATTTTGTGCTTAATCATTAGTATAATAATAATAATAATAATATTAACATCACAAATACATCGTTCACATTATCATAATGGATAACAATGAAAATATAATAAAGATATTTATTATTTCTAATCAATCATTTTTCTGTCTTTATTCTTTCATAACATTAATATGATCATAATAATAAAATATGATTACAACAAGTGATTTAATAAATACAGACTTATATCATAATAAGAATGTGAAAGAAAAAGACAGAAAAGAAGAATGTAAGAAAATCTTTAAAAGAAAATAATATTCCTAAAATCATTGGCTAAACACTAAAATATCGCAAACTTAATTGCAAATTGAGCAAACTGTCACTCATCTGAACTTAAAAGACAAAAGATACCCAGTATATGACAAGTATTATATTTTTTATTGTTACTGCTACTTAGCTTTTAATTGCTTTGAGCCAAAATTTTAATTTGAAGCTTAGTTGATTATTCAGAACTAACGTGGCAACATTCGTGGCTAGTTACTAAAAAAATGATATCAGTAACAACATTCATGACTAATTACTGTAAAGAAGACATCAATAATAGCATTCATGGCCGGTTATTAGAAAAATGACATCAATAACGGCATTCATGGCTAATTACCAGAAAAATGATATTGGTAATAGCATTCGTGAGTTGTTACTGGAAAAATAATATCAATAACAAAATTCGTGGTTGGTTACTAAAAAAATGACATCAGTAACCTGCATCTTTGTGCTAATATTTTTTGCAAAAAATTAATTATTTCATTTGTGCTTTTACCTTTTTATTTTCATGCATCTCTTTTGCAAATCGCATCTCTGCCATTATAAAATGTAATACTACATTGATTACTGTGGCACTTAGAGTACTCTCTAATTACTGGGAATTCTAATCTCGATATTGTTTGTTGTACAATACCAAGTTACGTACTTCTGGAAGAGCTTAAACAAGAACCCTAATGCTTAAAATTTTCAATCAGCCAATAGATCTATGACGATGCTATTTTACTTATCATTTATCTTTTTATCTTATTTTATTTTTTCAAAGTTCATCTCGTGTTCTAGCTGATGAATTTTGTCAAAATTTTATTGGTTATATTGTAAATTTTGAAATATTATTAAATGAGAAATGTCTTATGATTTTTATATATGTTCCTTTTCTTTCTCAAATTGCTCAATATGATCATGCAATAAGTGAGTACCCGATGTCTGGACAGTTCTTGCTGAACTGATGTCGGGACACCACAGTTGGTATCAGAACAGGATTGAGCACATTTGAAGGGAAAAAGATACATACAAAAATAAAGTTATATTCATTTTTAAAAAAGTTAAAATTTGACTAAGGATAATAGTACCATATTCAAAAGTGATTGCTCTCATTCTTCCTTGCTTTTAAATCATGAGTAGACTAAGACCTTGTTATTACCCTTTATCTTGTGCATCTAGTAAAGCATAGGTTCTACTGTTAAAACAACTTTTTGTAAATGGGTTTATTATAAATGAAACTTTTTAGAACCAAATCTTATTTATCATTACGATTAATTATTGTGTATTCCGTAAGTTACAGCCTCTTCTAAACTCACGTTTATTAATCATCTCCAATAAGATGGATTTCGACGAAGGCTTCATCTGAGTACCCACTGAAACCCCTGTTAAGACCACAATCTCCTCATCTGCAACGGATAATAGAATGGATCGTTTATTAGAAGCTATTTTGCAAGCCTTTTCAAACTAAGGGAAAGCCTCCACCTCTCTGCTCGCATCAGAACCCCCTCAAGGGAAAAGATTGCAAGTAGTTGATGCCCTGCAGACCTTCCTCAAATGCAACCCTCCTACTTTTAACGGCTCAGCTAGACCCATGATGGCCGAAGACTGGATCCAAGCCGTAGAGAGCAAGTTGGACAGTTTAAAGTGTCCTTCAAGCGAGGAAGTTGGACTAACGAAATATTTACTAGAGGGTGAAGCTGAGAGATGGTGGATGATCACATTCAAGACAACCTTTAATGGTATCAATTTGGAGGACATACCATGGGCAAAGTTCACGATCGCATTCAGGAGCCTCTACATTCCTCATTCCACTCAGAGGATACTTGAGAGTCAATTTATAAAAGTGGCTCAAGGCGACCAATCTGTGTCAGCTTACGAGACAGAGTTTACAAAACTCTCTCGTTATGCATCGAAGCTAGTAGACTGTGAAGCTTCGAGGTGCAGTAGGTTCTTGGAGGGTTTAAAAGATAGCATTCGCACCAACCTAATTTCTCTTAAGCATACAAAAATTGTTGATCTTTTAGACTGTGCAATAATGCTTGAGCACGATGAGCAGGTGATCGCGGAAAGATAAGGAAAGAGGCATGATCATCCCACTGAGTATCATGAGACTTGCAAGCATCCTCATTACCCTCCACCAACCAGGGCATACCAAATGTTCACATAAGCTTCCAGGGCTAATAAAGGTTTTCATTGTAATCGACCTCACCCGTTTAGAAGATGCTATCACGGGAAAGACTGTTATTTTACCTGCGGATGCTCTGGACATGGTTATCGTCATTGTATCGCCAATAAGATGATAGATGGAGATGTTATCCCTGGGGCAAGATCTGCCCAGGACAAAACTCAGCACTAGCAGCCCCCACCAATAACCAATGAAGAGGAGGTGCTCCTAAGCAAGTTGCAGTAACGATAGTGCCTACCCAAAGGAATGGTCAGACTCCTTGAGCCACCGTTCCAGCAAAAATGTACACCCTCACTCCTATCATGGAACCTGACGACAACGACGTAGTACCATGTATTAATCTCACCCATATTTAAATTTTGTATGTGTGATGTCGAGGACGACATCATTTTTAAGCAGAGGAATTTGTAATGACCCAAAGTAGTTACTTTGCGATTTAGGTCAATTCCTGCCTCAAAAATCAAGATCCTGAGGAATTTCGAATTATGGCAAACAAAATTAATCACGATCAAATTGGTGCTCAGAATTTGATAAAACTTCTTGAGCAGCCTTTAAATAATATACTTAACATAATGACATTGAAAATGATAAATTTAGACACATATTTCAATGTTTTTGATTTTTAAAATTTAAATAATTCAGAAAATAAAGCGAAAGCTTCTATTATTTGGATTTCTTAGAGAGGGGGGAGAGAAAGGAAATTTTTAATTTGAAGCTTAGTTGGTTGTTCGGAACCAACATGACAACATTCGTGGCTAGTTACTGAAAAAATGACATCAGTAACACTATTTGTGGCTAATTACTGGAAAGAATACATTAGTAATAGCATTCATGGCCAGTTATTAGAAAAATGACATTAGTAACGATATTTGTGGCTAATTACTGAAAAAAACGATATTGGTAATAGCATTTGTGGGTTGTTACTAGAAAAATGACATCAATAACAATATTTATTGTGAGTTATAAGAAAAATGATATCAATAACCTGCATCTTTATGCTAATATCTTTTGTAGAAAATTAATTATTTGATTTGCGCTTTTACCTTATTATTTTCCTACATCTCTTTTGCAAATTGCATCTCTGCCGTTATAAAATATAATACTGCATTGATTACTGTGGCACTTAGAGTACTCTATAATTACTGAGAATTTCAATCACAGTATTATTTGTGGCACTTAGAGTACCACAATTATGATTTGAATCGAAATCTGAAGCGAGTCAGTCGAAAATATCACCCGAAATACACATAATTAATTAAAAAGTTGCTATGATTGAGATAAAACTGGCATAAAGTAAAACTTTGTATGTTAAACTGAGATTATCAGTATTTGATATGAAGTAAAATGAGTGTTAATAAGGAGCAAGTTGGAGGCCCTCCACAGCGCACCTGACGCCCAAAAAGCGAGCGCTATAGCTCGCTGCAGCGTATGGCGCCCGAGAGGCGAGCGCTTTTGCGCGCCTGGTGCCTGGAACCCGAGAGGCGGGTACTACCGCGCATCACGGTGGCCTGACGCCTGAGAGGAGGGCACTACAGCGCGCCATAGCGCCCGCGGTCCATAAGTTTTGTCTATATATTATTAACCCATATTTTAGGGTTACAAGAGGAAAAATTCGAAAGTTTTCAGCCTCCATTTGGTTTTGTGTAGTGGCTAATCCATTTGCAATGAAGAAGAAAGATTTCCATAAGTGTTGTAAGGATTTATAAACCCTAAAACTCATTGTAATCCCCTTCTCTAAATAGTGAAATTTTTTGCTCTCCTTCCGATGAACGTAAGTGTTAGCACCAAATCACGTAAATCCTTTTTGTGATATATTTGTGATTGCATGTGATTATTTCTTGCTTTATTTAGTTTTGCTTAGCATCTCATTTTTTGTTCCGCATTGATTCATAACCATAAGAGATCCCAACAAGTTATATCAGAGCGAGGTTACCTTGTTTTTTCTTGAGGGCTAGGACTTGCTTGAGCTGCTTATTATTTTGTGTTTGAGTTTCCTTAAGTAAGGAGAAGGCATGACAGAAAGAGAAGAAGTTGTTGGAACATAGTCATCATTGGTGGTGGAGAGATCTCTCCACCAAGTTGTGACACAACTGGCGAAAATAGATGTTGTCAAGTTTGATAGGAAGAATAACTTCTGTATGTGGTGGTACGAGGTGACAGATGCACTATGCGCCCTAAATATGGAGGATATTCTTGACTATGAATAAAAATTAAAAGAAATTTCAGAGAGGGATTGGATCAAGATGAACCGCAGTGCATACGACTTGATCCGGAATTGCTTGACTCATGATATAAAATGTGCAGTTATGATGGAGACGTCGGCATGGAAATTGTGGAAACTCATAGAAGCCAAATATCTGGCAAAGAGGGTGGAGAATCAACTCCACATAAAAAGGCGACTCTACAAGTTTCAAATGAGAGGGGGAATCTATATAGATGAACACCTAAATGAGTTCACGAAATTATTAGCATATTTGCTAAATTTAGATGAGATAGTGGAGAAAGAAGATAAAGCCCTGTTACTGTTAAACTCATAGTCAGATGAGTATGAGCACTTCATAATGACTTTGATCCATGGGAAGGAGGTTCTGAAGTATGAGGAGGTGACGATAGCCCTAGTGAATCATGAGTTCAAAAGAAGGGATAAAGAGTCCACCAAATCAAATATGGCAGATGGTCTTACACTCCAAAGAGGAAGACTAGAGAGAAAGAAGTAATGGCCAAAGAAAATGCAAGCTTCCAAAAAAGAGGAAAATCCAGAGGCCGACGCATTGAGTGCAATCAGTGTGCATTCTGTTTGGAAACAAAACATTGGAAGAATGACTGCCCAAAGTTAAAAGATAAGCAGCGGGCGAGTGGATCTTCCAAGGCTAAGGCTAATGTGATCTAGAATATGGTGGATGGTTCATACTCTGATGTATCTCTTGTTACTGTTTCAATAGGACTGGTAGATGATAGCTCAAGTTGGATTATGGATACCGACGTGACGTATCACATTTGCTCCCAGAAGGATTGGTTTTATTTGTATAGAGAAACGGACAGTGGTGCTATCACAATGGGGAACAATGCCATATGTCGAATCACAGGAGTTGGAAGTGTGCTGATCAAAACACATGCACGAATAGTGCAAGAATTGAAAAAAGTCAGACATGTGCCAGAGATTAAGAAGAATCTGCTATCTATTAAGACCTTAGAAGATAAGGCTTTAAGGTGGTGATTGAGGCAGGGGTATTAAAGATCAGCAAGAATGCTATAACTTATCTGAGAGGAGTCAGACAATAGAACCTCTACTACTTGCAGGGAAGTACAGTGACATGTTCAGTAGCTGTAGTTGAAGACTATGAAAATGTCATGACATTGTGGCATATGAGGCTAGCACATGCAGGAAAACCTTCATTGAGAGCATTGGAGAAGGAATGTCTTATTAAAGGTATAAATTCTTGCAAACTACTACTTTGTGAGCATTTTATTTTTAGCAAGAAAACACGCAAATCCTTTGGTGTTGGCCTTCACAACACCTAAGATATATTAGAATATATACACATTGATGTTTGGGGACCAACGAAGGCTACATCATTCGGTGGTCAAATGTATTTTGTTTCTTTTGTAGATAATTACTCCAGATTTGTATGGATGTACATTTTGAAGAGTAAGACAAATGTACTGGAGATTATCATAAATTGGAAGAAAATATTCAAAAATCAAACGAGCAAGAGAATCAAGATGATCCGATCGGAAAATGGCGGAGAATTTACATCTACTTCTTTTGTAAGAGAATGTGATGATTCAGGGATAGAATGCTACTTTAAGTAAGAGAAACATCACAACATAACGGGTAGCAGAACGAATGAACCATACCTTGGTGGAAAAGGTGCTGTGTATGTTGTCCAAAGCTGAGAGAGTCTATTGGGAGGAAGCCCTAAACTATACATGCTACTTGGTGAACTATCTGCCATCTGCAGCACTTGATAAGAAAACTCCAATTGAGTTGTGGTCTAAATATCTTGCCACAGATTATAATCAGCTGAAGATTTTTGGCAGCCTAACTTATTATCATGTCAAAAAGAATAAGCTTGAATTGCGAGCTAGAAAAACAATTTTTTTGAGCTTTTGATGCGGAGTGAAGGGCTACAAATTATATAATCCAGTTGACAAGAGGATTGCGGTGAGCAGAGATGTCACTTTTGATGAAGAGTTTTTCTTGAGATTGAGGAGTTGAAAAATACAGAGAGTTCAGTAAGCAGACAGAGAGTGGGATTTGATGCCACCCCATATATTCCACAGAAGTCTTCATAGGATAATCCTACATATGAAGACCACATTGGTGATGATGAAGAGCGAATTCATGTTTAAGGTGAGGGTTCAATTTAGAAGTTGGTTGCCATAAATAGACCCAAAATGAATGAAACTCAATAGCCAGCCCGGCTCAGAGATTGTCACTTATGCATTGTCCATATTAGAGGGAGAGGTTCCTTCCCATTACAAAGAAGCAATGACTGGTTCAGAAAGAAAATTATGGAAGTAGGCAATGAATGAAGAAATGGAATCTCTTCATAAGAATGAAGCATGGAGGTTGGAGAAACTCCCTCCAGGAAGAAAGGCAATTGGGTGCAAGTGGGTGTATACGAAGAAAGAAGGATCTTCAGAAGTTGATGTGCACTACAAAGCTATACTAGTGGCCAAAGGATTTACTTAAAAAGAAAATATTGATTATGATAAAGTGTTTCCCCAGTTGTCAAACACTCGTCAATTCGTGTGCTTTTAGCGTTGGTGAGGCTGTTGCTTTGCTGCTTGAATAGCTTAATGTAAAAACGACGTTCTTGCACGGAAAACTTGAAAATGAGCACTTTATGGCGCAGCCCCCTAGGTACATTGAACCAGAAAAAGAAGACTTGGTATGCAAACTGGACAAGTCTTTTCATGGGCTAAAACAATCACTAAGACAATGGTACAAAAAATTTGATCAGTTCATGCAAAATGAGGAGTACCAAAGAAGCCAATTTGACTATTGTGTATATTTCAAGAGGTTGTCTCAAGGTAACTTCATTTACTTATTATTGTATATCAATGACATGTTGATAACTACTTCAGATCAGACATATATGGATTACATGAATGATCAACTGTCAAAGAACTTTGAAATAACGAACTTAGGAGAGGCAAAGAAATTATTGTGAATGAAAATATGTAAGGACGAAAGCAAGAAAATATTTGGTTAACCCAAAAGGGGTATTTGGAGAAGGTACTGAGGAGGTTCGGGATTGATGACTAGACAAAATCTGTGAGTATACATCTAGCACCTCACTTTCAATTATTTGCAGAGCAATGTCCGAAAATAATATTTGAAAAAAAAGAAATGCACACAATGCCACATGATAGTGTAGTTTGAAGCTTGATGTATATCATGATTTTCACTAGACCAGATTTGGCTCAAGCAGTTGGAGTCGTGAGTTGATATATGCACAATCCGGGGAAAGAGCATTGGCAAGCAATAATGAGGATTTTTCAATACCTGAAAGGTACAATTGGTGTTAGTCTATTGTTTCAAAATCAGTCATCAATAGCTAACTTATACGTTGAATACGTGAACTCTGATTATGACGGAGATTTGGATCGAAGACAATCAACAATTGATTATGTATTCACTCTAGCAGAAGGTTCAGTAGGGTGGAGGTCAACTCTTCAGTCTACAGTTGCCCTGTCTACGATAGAAGCTAAATATATAGCAGTTACTGAAGCGTTCAAGGAAACTATCTTGATGAAAGGCTTGTTAGAAGATTAGGGTGCGAAGAAAAAGGAGGTAGTAGTTCACTGTGATAGCTAGAGCACTATATTTTTAGCTACTAATTCGGTCTGCTACGCTCGCACAAAGCATATTAATGTCTGATAGTATTTTGTTCGAGATGTAATTAAAGGTGAGATTTTACTAGAGAAGATTGACACTAAAAATTAATCCTACGATTATATTGAAAGGTGCCCACTGTTCAAAAATTCATCAATTGCAAAATCTGGGTGAATTTGGAGAAGCATCCATAGGCTTCTCATTTATTGAAATTACGGTCAGCTTAATTCCCATGGGAGGGGGATACGTAGGCAACCAAGTTGGTGCAACCACATTAATAGAGAGCTTAAAGGAGTCAACTCTCATGTAGAGCACATGAGATATGAGGTGGAGATTGTTAACAAGGAGCAGGTTGGAGGTGCGCCACAGGGCGCCGCAGCGCCTGACGCCCGAGAGGTGGGCGTTATAGCACGCCACTGCACCTGGCGCCCTAGAGGGGGGAGCTACACCGCGTCGCAACGGCCTGGCGCCCGAGAGGCGGTCGTGCTGTAGCGCCCGCGGTTCAGAAATTCTGTCTATATATATTCTTAACCCAAATTTCAGGGTTACAAGAGACAAAATTCGAAAATTTTCAACCTCCATTTGGTTATGTGTGGTGGCTGCTTCATTTGCAAGGAAGAATAAAGACTCCTAGATGTTTTATAAGGTTTGTAAACCCTAAAACAATGTAATCCCACTTCTCTAAATAGTTAAATTTTATGCTCTTATCTTCGTGAACATAGGTGTTAGCACCAAACCACATAAATCATTTTTGTGCTGTGTTTGTAATTGCATATGATTATTTATTGATTTATTTGGTTTTACCCATCATCTCAAGTTTGGTTCTGCATTGATTCATAATACTAAGAAATTCTAACAATGAGTGAAAAATTTTTACAGTATAATTCAATTTTGCGTAAAAATACACAAAAAGCCGGTATTTGAGTTACATATGATTCAGACGTAACTCGATATTACGAGACATTGAGCAGAGTAACGGAGTAGCTGAGTGAGCGGAGTAGCCAATAACATTCGTCCTTCTTCTCCGGCGAACGAGCAGCCGAGCGGAGTCGAGCGAGTCCATCTTCGTTCAGCTTTCAATGAATCCTTCTTCGTTCATCTTCCGGCGAACGAGCAACCGAGCCAAAGAAAGAAATCGATTTCGCTCATTTTGTTAAACCGAAAACAAATTGAAAATTTTGTAGTTATGATTTTACCCCCAATAATACTTGAAATGCCACGCAGTCAGAATATTTTATTACAAACAGAAAAATCTTAAGTTTCCAGAAAAACTATCATCTAGTAGTGAGGTTATCTCATTATGATGTAATCGAATTACTTTACTTTCAAAATTTTCAAATTTTTTCTTGCCAAATTGCCCCAAAATAATATCATTATAAGTCAAAACTGACATTGCTAGTGGTGACGTTGTTCTGTTTTCATGCTTGAGGCTCAGGTTCGACCCTCAACCTGATTTTTTTCTCTTATTTCTACTAAAAATTATGAATTTTAGAATTTGACTCAATTGAATTTAATCCGAATTCGAGCCGAGTTCTAGTCTTGTCTAACTCAATTAACAAGCCCTAGCTTTATATTATAAAAAGCATTTTCTAAGAATACTTATCAATTTCTTATGGCAGATTGTTAGACAAATCTGCTGTGAAGACGGACAAAAATGGTAAATGGATGTTGTGCCCAGTGACTCAAGTGGAGGAAACTAAACAATTCATAAAATTGTTACCCATCTTCTTTGTTACAATCATGCCAAGTGTGATGCTGGCTCAAGTGCTCACTCTGTTTATAAAACAAGGCAACACTTTAAATCAAAGATTAAGTCCCCACTTCAGCATAGCTCCGGCGAGCCTCACAACTGTCCATCTCCTCTCAACCATTATAGGCGCCGCAATATACGACCGTTTACTGATGCCGTTCGCACGAAAGCACACAGGAAATCCTCGCGGCTTCACATCCTTACAGAGGATTGGCATTGGATTAGCTATGCATGTCATCATCATGATGGAGGCATCATTAGTAGAGAGATGGAGGCTGAGTAGAGTCATTGCTGAGAACTCAAAGGTTCCTCTGACTATTTTTATTCTTGTGCCGCAGTATTCACTAATGGGGGTGGCAGAAGTGTTTGCAGCAGTTGGAAAGATTGAATTTTTCCATGATCAAGCGCCAGAAGGAATGAAGAGTTTGGGAGCTTCGTTCTTCAGTGCAAGTGTAGGTATTGGGAATTTTTTCAGTAGTTTTCTTCTTTCGACAGTGTCGAGGATCACAAGGGGGTTCGATACAAATGGATGGATTCAAGATAATTTGAATGCTTCTCATCTAGATTACTATTATTGGTTCTTAGCTTTGATGAATGCAGTAAATCTTACTGCTTTCCTTATTATTTCAAAGTCTTACGTTTATAGAAGTGACAGTGTGAATTTTACCGCGAAAGATGATGCCACCAAAGAAAGCGCTAAAAGCGTTGGCTTCTGAGAGTTGGGAACTTTGCTATTTTGAGTAATCAGTCAATGTGAAAATCTGAAAGGATTATTATATAATTTTTCGGAAAAAATTAATAATAAAATAATAAATGAATACTCTTAATAGAGAATAATCTGAAAATCACATACCTTATCTTATTTAATTGATGATATATAAGAAATTATTGTATTATTAGTTTGAGATCAAAATAGAGAAAAATGTTAAATATAATAACAAAAATATAATTGATAAAACTAAAGTTAACAAAACCTTGAAAATAAGATGGAAAGCAAAGTAAACTTGCAAGTAAAGAATTGCTATTTTGAGTAATTATTTTGAAGCAAATAATATTCAATCAATAAAGCAACTGGTTAATAACATTAAACCTATTATAAGATATTAACTAAATAGAAGCTATGCTTAAACTAACATATGTATCTATGTGTTTATAGAATGCGATCTCATTAAATTAGCAAGTGTGAAAAAAGAAAACTAATAGAAAATAAATAGAATAATGAACATCATTATATATTGGCCTACAATGTATTATAAGCATAAATTATCATTCATTAAGTTACAATCTCATTTTCATCAATAATTTCACTAATCATAAGCTAATCTCTCTATGATGCACGCTAAGCAAGAACCACAATTGCTTAAGCCATCGTTCTTTACATGAGAGAATGTTCAATTGAGATTTCATATCTATACAACATTGAGATTTCTATGAATAAAATAATTTGATTCATTTTCTATGAACATATAAAAGACAAAAATCCCTACTTTGACAACCAGCGAATATCACCTGAATAAATTTGGAAGACCAATATTTCTTAACGATCGAGACAGAAATGGCATGCAACATAAAGAAAAGGAAAATGCAAAGACTCTTCACAAAGGCTCTTAAAAAAAATAACCAAAAAATGAAGCGTTCATTTCACAACAACGTTGCCCAAAGCAGCCACGATGTAATAGGCAGACATGGCCAACTGCCCGAAGCAGCCGCGATGTAATAGAATAATACTTCCAAATTAAAACTAGATCCAACGAAGAGAGCATAATACATTTAAAAATTTGAACAAATTCATACAACAAATAACCAAAAAATACCATCCAACAATACAACAACACCAAGCCTTAGTTCCACTATGCGGAATGAGTTCATTTTTCATTATCTTTTTGAGTAAACCCACTCATTCACCTAAGCAAAACAAAAAATGAATAAGAACTTCCACTGAAAAAAAAGGACACTAACTAAATGAAATATTAACAAAAAAAATAGTAGATCAACCTATAGAAAATGAACCCAAACAAACGATAGAGGTAAGTTATCTATAAAAGCCACAAAAAAGAGTAGCAAGTTTGATGGGTTCATTAATGCCCCACAATTGAAATGAAAAGGCATCACTTAAGAAAGGGAAACTAAATTGCGTTGGGTAATAATGAAAAATTATATATTGATATTTGTATTCAATCATCTCTCATAAAGTATAAAGTTGTTGTTTGGTACCCAATATATTAGGATTTAGATCTTGAAACCTTGTTCAATGTAAAACAAAGAACTTGGCATATGAATTTTGCTTTACTAACATAGGTTCTTAAAAAAAGTTATATTTATGATGTCAGCATTACTCCTATAATTATCAAACTAGTCTAGAGCCTTTCTCAGTGCTTAGACAAATAATGGTAGCATTTGCTGCCTAAAGATATCAAGCCACTCTTGCTGCCACTACAATCATGAATCAACGAAAAAACTCAAATCACAGGAAATCTTGATTGATAGGAAATATATCAGTGCACCTATAAGATGAGCACCCATCATTGATATTTAACAACTACAATAATCAAATGAAAGCTTGTTGCTTAGACAAAGAATGGTGGCATTGGTTGTCTAAAGATTTCATGTCATTCTTGGTGCCACTACAATCATGAATTAAAAAAAAAAAATCAAATCAGTGCACCTTAAAGATGAGCATCCATCATTGATGTTTGGCAACTACTAGAAAATAAATAGCTCTTTGACGAAACAAAGAGAATTGTGTTTCATCCACAACAAATATACATTTGCAATTATCTAATATAAGAAAATTTATAGCAGCATCAAATAAAATGCAAAAGGCTATATTTTATTTGCCAAAATAATTCTCTAGTTAACTCATATAATGACAACGTAATTCCACACCAGCCCTAAAATCTAATGAGTGGAAAGGAGGGCAAGCAACTGTCTAAAAGGGACACTAAATAAAAGTGAAGGCAGAATTAGGCGCAGCAAAGGATTCAATAGAATGTGCTGCTTGCTTGTAGGATTTACTTAATTAAATACTCAAATCCTCCAAACAACATATATGGATTGCATATATAAGATCAATCAAACATAATAAGAAAAATCAATATAAATTCGCAAATCTATTCACTATCGAGTATACATATACATAATCAGTCAACAAGTTGACACCCTCCAATCCTTTCCATGAACAACTATATACAAAGATAAAATCTTATTTGAGGAAAAAATTCATAACATCCAAATAATCAAATGATCCCATGAGAAGAAGAAGAGAAAATTTACATAGCACTACAACCCAAACACAACGTAGAGGTTCACTCTTCATGAAATTGTTGTCTATATATTACCTTCGTTTCTTAGGAGCCTAGAAAATTTTCAAACAACACCCGAATTCTTTCTCCCTTTAAGTTTTCTTCTCTAACTCTTGGTTTCCTGCCAATTTAACAAAATAGCCCAAGAATTGCCAAAATTTCACCCTAAAACTGGTAAGTGCGCTTTTATAAGTGGCGTTGGCATTGGGAAGCGCACAAGCCTTAGGCTATATTAACACCCTTGGAGGTGACGTAACAACATTCACGGGCGTTTGGGCGTCCCCAAGCACCCAAGCTTCGGCTAAATGTTTGCCATGAACAGTAAACCCATCACTTGGGCTCACACCTGGGTGCGCCTAGGCTCCCATCCCTCAGAATGGTGTCGATGAGTTCATGTCCGGGCACAGTCTTTTGAGCTTGAGAGCGCCTGGTCCCCCGGGAGTGATCGAAGCATGCATTTGTCCCATTGGTACATTGAGCGCACAAACAAATAAGCCAAAAGTAGTGATCAATTGAGTTTTCAAAATAAAATCATTTCACAAATTAACAAGAAAATTCACTTCATTAATAATCCATTACAGTAATTTATGCATTTTTTATTAACAATCAATCATTAATAATCATTTTCTTTCATATACAATCATGCCACATTGCCAACCTCTCAGGAAGAAGAGGTTGACGGTTTTTGAGCGGCCGCAACAAATCCTCCTTGCCCAATTCTTGGAGCATGAGAACCCTCATACACGAGCTCTTCCTTCTTGATGTCTTCATCTATTGTTAAAGTGACAAGTTTCTCGCCACGAGGCCCTTGGGCAATGCTCTCATGGACATGAATGTGGTCCTCCACATTCAATGCCTTTTTTTCAATACCCATCTTCTTTCTCTTCTTCTTTGAGCAGAAGAGCACGGCCGCAAGAAGTGCAAGGAAGGCGAGGCCGCAGAGGGAGGCGAACACTACGATAATAGCAGTGTGCGGAGCGGGGCTCGGCGGTACTAGAGGTGGTGGCATGGTGTGCGGGGGTGGCGGCGATGTTAGTTTCTTTGGCGGAGGCGGCGAAAACATATGCGCCGGTGGCGGCGGTGGCAAAAACTTATGGGACGGTGGCGAAAACTTATGCGGCGGCGGCGGCTCTTGTGGCGAATAGGGATGTTGGGGAGGGGGTGGGGAGAAGTAGTGATTAGGAAGTGAAGGAGGGGTGAGAAAAGGGTTGCCACTTGCTTCCATTGCTGATTTTGTGGAGGAGAATTCTGATGGTGTGGAGGAGAGTTGGGGGAGGTACTTTATAGAGGATTGTAAGGGGGGTAGCTGAAGTAGTGCAAGACTTGGCTTAGATGCTAAGGCTTAGATGTATTTAGTTAGGGTTTGCTTCAATCCATTTGTTGCTTGAGTGGGAGTGTTCCTTTGGATTGACCGAGTGTGTCTCTCTCTCTATATATATAAATTTATATTGAGAGAGAGTTTATGTTGTTCGATGAACATAGAAATTGTGAACAATATCGTAGCATAATACTTAAAAGTCTGATTCAATTTTTATGGATCATATATTTGTTTTTTATTATTTGAAGTTCAACTTTTTCATAAAAATAAATATTAGGTTGAGATCAATAATTTAAATGTAAGATGAAGAAATTAGATACAGAAAAAAGTTATATAGTCTAGTTAGGGTTGGCTTCGAGTCGAGTTCGAGTATAGCCAGCTCATACTCAAAGTCAAATCAAATTTGTTCGAGTTCGACTCGAATTCGAGTCGAGTTCTAATCGAGTTCGTGAATTATTTCGAGTCAAGATGTATGACTCAAACTCGACTCAAAAATTTTCAAGTCGAGTTCGGGAGGAGTCAAAGTGTCCCGAGTTCGAATCGAGCGGAATTCAAATTTTAAGTTTCGAATCAAATTACCAGACATAATATTAGTGGATGAAAGTGTAAGAGATTAATTTTGTTTGCTTCGATTTTATGAAAGAAGCCTGCAACTTAAATTATGATTTAATATAATATTTGTGGTTGATAGATAGAAAATAATTACATAGTGTTGTAATTCAATCATTAAAGTATTTAAATTCATGCTTTATGCTTTAGATAAGAGGTCACCGATTATATTTTAAACTCTTAATGAGTCCATTTTCAAAAATAATAACAATGGTATATATGGATTTAGTTATGTTATATTATGGACGTTTGAAAGATTAATTGTTGAGCTAATTTTTAATAATTTGAACTATATATATATATATATATATTAACAAAAACCTGTAAATTTTATTAATTAAAAAAATAAGATTACAAAAAGGGTTGGGTGGTTATTTTTAAACCCTACATCTAAAAATTCAAAAGCCAACCCTAAAAGTGGTGGACCCAGGAAAAATCCTAAAAAATTCACACAAAATAGAAAATACAAATAACAGAATTTAATAGTTGGGATATCTCCAAAAAAGAAACCAGCTACCACAAGACAGCCAAGCCAAGTAGGAAGAAGGACCTGCAAATTGGACTCACAGATAATTTTAAGATTAGGAGTTAAAGGCATACCTGTTAGCTACACATAGTACCTCACGATATTAGCCCAGACCTGAGAAATCCACCTACTAGATAGAAAGTAAAAGCAAACAAAGGGAATCAATTGCCCAGAAACAAAAGACCTTAACTCCATCAAACCATTAGACATCGAAGCAAGCGCCACGATATAGTCAAAGATAATCCACCAGCCAGGGAAGATGAAATTAGAAAACTTGAAAATCGGGGTCTTCTGAGGAAATATCCGGTCCCCAAAAATCCAATTCATAGAGCACCCAAAAGTCGGATTCAACCCATAAATATACTCATAAAAAATCGGAGACATTAAAATCAGCAACAAAAATAGCCAGCTACCACCAAATAGCGAAAGGAAAACATAGATAGGGGAAGATTCCATCACCAAGAGAATAAGGTGAAAGAACCCACAGTGATGTCAACCCAGCAACCATTAAGAAGGGGAAAGTAGTTTAAAATAGTTTTAGGCCAACTATAAAACCAACAGCCAATAAAAACCGCACCAATCAATATGGAAAGGGTCAAGCTATCAACCAAAATTTCATCCAGAAAATTTAACCAGCGCCCGCTAGTGTTCCGAAATAAATGCAAATTGAAACTCTATCCAGATAGTACCACAGCTGAAGATAAAGAGAGATTCCGACTCGGCAGCCCAACAGGGAGGAAACATTGATTGAAAAATAATATGATGGTGGCCAGAAAGATGCCAAAAATCCTTTAAGAACAGCATCCATATTGAATTCAGGGTCATGAAATCAGCAACATACTTAAGCAACCAACATCGGCCACTTGACGTTAAAATAACAATGCAGCAAAAATAACTGGAAAGAATGCTGCCATAGAGGAGTACAACAGCCTCATCAATTACGAACTTTTAAAGAAAATTTAAAGCATCAAAGATAACAACAGCATTATAAATCAAAGTACGACTTGATGACAACTTCATTAAAAGGATTTCAGTTAAAATTAGCAATATTAAAATTTGCAAGGTAGAATTTAACATCATCAGTTATCTTAGCTTTGATTGCATGAATGTTCATTGCAATATTTGGGTATTTAGCTTTGTTTTTAACAATCCAGATATTCCAAAGGGTGAATGAATCCATAATATTCCCAATTGAGATTTTATTTTTGCTACAAGATGGCCAACAAAAGAAGATAATTTTTATGTCCACAGGGGAAGGGGCTGAAAAGTACCAAGGAGCAGCCCAAAGCAACTTACATGTGTTGCTTTCAATAAAAATGTGAGGTAAGGATTCAATTTCCATACAGCAGTGGCATTTAGAAGTAATGTTGAACCTTAAGTCTTGTAAGATAGTATAAGCACTGATAAAGTTGTTGAAGAGCTTCCAAAGGAATATGCTAATAAGCTTGGGAATGCAATTATGCCAAATTCAGTCCGGAAAGAGGGGGATACCATGAGATTTACAGCAGTCCAAGAGTAAAGATAGAATAATTTGGTTGTCCTTGTAAAAGGGAGAGTTGGCAGATTTGGTGTCTTCCAAAATAGGAGTATAAGATGTGACAACATGAATAGCTTTAGTGGGAAGACATTCATAAAGCATGGGTAAATTCCAACCTAAAGTTTGAGAAAAACAGTGAGCATGAAGGAGTTTAGGTTGGATAATAGAATCAAAGATTTGATAAAGGGCTCTATCATTATTCCAGCAATCATACCAAAAGAAAATTGAAAAGTTAAGATTATCCCAGACAAGAGAGTCCTCCACAGTATCCCTAAAAGCCAGCATTCAAAGATTTTAAACTTAATAATAGCAGGGTGATTATTGGCACAATACTTGCCAAGAAGGATGTTGGCCCATATGGTAACGGAGGAACGAAAATTCCACCAAAGGTTTAAAGAGAAAGCATCGTGGAGAGCGGGGAGATTTCTAATCCCAAAGCCGCCTTCCTTGAGAGGAAGGGAGATATGGTCCAAGAGCACTAGAAAGCTGCCTGCCTTGAATTATATATATATATATATATATATATATTACATATCACATATAGTTTTATTATATTTATACTATTATATACACAATAAAATAAAATATAAATGATGTCATAATTTAATATATAAATATATTATTAGTGCAATATATATTTTTTAGGTTTATATATAAAAAAAAATTATTTCATTGATGATGTACATAATGATATGTAATATGCAAAAAATGCATTTATATTAAATGTGTCTAATATTTAAATCATGATATTTAAAATATTAAGGCTTTATAGAAATAACAATTTTTTTGAGTCATAACAAAAAAAAAAAGAAGCAAAAATAATAGAGAAAATTAATTAATCTTATTCATACATATAATATTGTAATACTAACTTATATATATATAGCAGCCGAGTAATAACATAAGAATTTAATTAATTCTTATTTAATACGGTGTTTAATGGTTGAAACTCAAACTGTCTTTCATTAAACGCACAAACATTAATGGTAGAAATTAAGCGGGCTATTTTTATTCAAACCTTTTACCATTAAATGCACATGCATTAATTGTGCGAATTTAAATCGATTATTAATAGCCCCGCAAGTGAACTATTCATAGTCGAGATTGTGAGATTGAAGCTTAGTTTGTTGAACCGTGTAATTGAGAAAGGCTTAATAATAATGTCTGCCAGCTAATCCTTGATCGGTATGTAGTGGAGCTGAATTTCTGATTTCAGAATGCTATTGCCGATGAATTGAGAGCCGAATTCCACATGTTTCGTTCGAGCGTGGAAGATTGGATTGTTTGTCATTTAACACAGCTGTTCGAGCATAGTTTGGGAAGTGCCAAATTATAATAGAAGATGACAAAGACAAATAATGTTCGATGCGGTAATAGTGAGTGCACGATATTCTGCTTTAGTGAATGAACGAGAGAATGTAGATTGCTTATAAGCACTCCGCGAAATTGCAGTATTTCCTAAGAAGATGCAATATATGGTGGTTGACTTGCGATCATTGAAGTCACTTGTCTGGTCAAAGTCGTCGTATAGAGGAGAAGAGTTCCGGGGTCAAAAAGATGTATAAAGCCTTTAATGTACATGAGAATACGCTTGAGTTGATCGAAGTGGGCTGTAGTAAGATGGTGCATATGTTAACAAATTCAGTTCATCGCAAAGCTGAGATCGGGACGAGTAATGTTCAAATACTGTAGAGAACCAGCCAGTTGTTAGTATAGCTTAGGTTGGATGAAGTCATCGCCAATGCTGAGTTTTGGTTGCGAGTTAGTTACTACAGTGAGCGACGGATTGCATTGCTCCATGCCAGAATTTTTGAGTATACCGGAGGCGTATGTTAATTGAGAAAGGACAAAACCATGAGCTATTTTTGAAAGTTGAATCCCAAGGAAAGTGGAAAGTTGATCGAGCTGTTTCATGCAAAAGTTTTGTGTGAGGATATGAATGAGGTCGTTATTAATATATTTAATTCAGCATAAATGATGGGAATTTAAATCGATTATTATTAATATATTTGTATACTACATGCATGTATTGTATAAAATACAAACACTTTTTGTGGGGCCCCGTACTTTCCCGCGACGACACTAATACTGATATTAACATAAGCGCGAGGAGTACGGTGCTCCAACTGTGACAAATGTCCAACTTAAGTAAAGTCAGGTAAGACCGAAGCTGCCTTAAGCCTGGAACTGTGAACATGCATCAATACAAATCAAAGTGGCGGAAGCAAAAAACAGTATAATATAATATCCACATCACAATATATTAAGAGAGTAAGAAAAATAGTAACTCAGATCAAATGTAGAAAAGTAAATACATCCAGAGTTTAATTATTACAAACTGAATTAAATGAAAGAAAATATCTCTCAAACTAACTGCAAGAAAATGAAAATCTATTTAAGCAGTAGTAGAAAGATCCTCGTCCTGCACCGGCTCCTTTTCTGCAGCACTGTCAATGAACAACTCTGAATATGACATTTGTCGGTATCACAAATACTAGGTCCCCTGCCAACAAAAGAAAAATGTTACAGTTAGACAATTGTCTAAGTACATTTTAAAATATTTATATGAACTGAATATTTAAAATATCATATTTAAAGGTTTTAAACATACAAACATTATAAGGTGCTACTAGCTACAAAGAACGGAATATTTATAAACTAATCATTTATAACTAATCAAAAAGTATATAAAAATAGCATACAAAACAACAATTAAATATGGTGAGACTAAGAGCAAAATAACTGCAACCATTGAAATAAATTTGATTCTAACGTGCTTATGATCACATGGATATATGCTGAGTATATAAAGAACATAAGTGCTGAAATAACATACAATTATAACATTCTTAATATGCCAATATTTAATATTAAACAATAAGAGTATTTATATAAGCATGCTGATTAATATAAAAAAGGCCAATGAAGCATGTGGCAAAAATAAGCTAAATACATGAATGAGTAAAATTAAGGCCACTGAGATATGTGACAAAACAAGTCTAGCACTAAGAAAAAGGCCACTAAAGCATGTGGCAAAGCAAAACAAATACTGAAAACTAAAGTGAAGTAGAAGTAAGCCTAAGACATAGTATTGCCATAATAGAAACAGGCCATACAGGACCTCTGAACTGAAAGTTCAACATGTATCCATCCTAGGCATTCGCAAAGCTAGTCCAAGTTGAACTTATAGAATAAGACATATATCCATCCTAACATCCGCAGAGCTAGGTCTGAGTCTATTCTATAATAAAACTAGAACTGAAGAGGCAGACTAAAATAGGACATACTCTACTAACTGAAAGCATTGAAAGAACTGAATAAATGCTATGATTTTCAAATACTAACTTAGGATGTATCTTTCATATCCTAAGTTTACCTATTATACTCAAAGAATAATGCTTAATATTCAAGGTGTGCAAAGCAGTCAAAGTCAAAGTAAGTAAGATACTCAATCTAGACTTATGTAATATCGGTTGTTATCTAATCTATCTAACTAACTATTCTGAGAAGATACCAGCTTAGGATCTCCAATATCCAGCTATCGAGTATAATCCCAAATTCACGACCTTAATGTTAACATTAGAACTTAACAAGTTCTAATTCATAATTGTATGACGACTATAAAGATTAAAGTAAATGAATCAATGATTTAATTATTATTATTTTCCTCTCTTAACCCAAATCTTAATTTAAGTAAATCAAGATTTAAGATTCTGGACTTAAACTCCATCTTAGTGTTCAAATCATATGTAACAACTCCAGTTGTTACCCTAGCTAAATTCAAATTAATTAAGCCAAACCAAGCTTTGATTTTGATTCCATTAGACTCAATAGGTCATTTAAACCTAACCCTAGAAGTTTGGGATCAATTGAAGCTAAATTAGAAATTTTGGTATTTTTGCCTATTTTTGAACCCTAGAAAAAACCAAAATTAAATTGATCTCTAAATCAAAATTTAATTTTATTTTTGAATTCCTCATACCCTAATTAGCTATAGGTGAATTTTTGGGAATTTTTTGAGTTCATCTAAGCCTAAATTGGAATTAGAATTAAATAGAAATTATTATATTAATTAATTGATTTTATTTTAATTTAAATTAAATTATTTAATTAAAATAAAAATCGGTGGGATTTGCTGTCGGGACCGCGGTAGATCCGCTGCGGGGTCCCGACAGCGACTCGACTATACTAGCCACGGGATGCTCTAGCACGCATCCTGGCGCTCATAATCCAATAGCTCCTAGCATCTGCACTGCGATCGAATCCCATCCACTAGATTGGCATCTCTCATCCAATGCGCAGGATTCATCCGCATTTCTATTAATTGGAAACTGCATCAGGCCGTCCATCATCAACGGCTTCGCCATCAGACGGCTGCTGGGATCTCCTCCCTGTTCATCTTTGTCCTCGCGAGATCCCTGTCCGATAGAGGAAATTCACCCGGACTTGCCACATAAACCTTGTCTGCCACTCCCCCGCCAGGTCACCTAGGTTGTTAGAGAGTTCCCATTTTTGGCCAAGCCCCCGGGCAAAATTGAGGCTGGGAGTAATCCCCTTTTTAGGGGTGAGCTTCCAAGACTTCTTGGGCCGAACCAGTGCTATGGCTCCTGACCTCAGCATCCACCCTAGACCCTCTCTAATCTTATAAATACCCCCATCGATCCCTCAGTGAGCTTCTTTGCTCATTGTGATCCCCTAATTGTGCAGCTGTGTCCCTCTGGAGCTCCCCGTCTTCTCGGCAAATCCCGTCACCTCCGGAGCTGCGAGCTGCTAATAGAAGGTGTGTGTCTAGTGTTCACACCCCCTGTTAGACCGCTGCGATCCTCTAGAAGCTCTAGCTACTCCTAACTTCCTTCAACCGTGCATGCGACCTCAACTTTGGGTACAGCCTTCTCCCACTCAAATCCTTAAGTTCCGTTTCCATTCTATCTTCTGGATGAGCCTCTGGATGTCGCCTAGATTACTGTAGCCACTTAGGAAACCCAATGTGATTGTCCTTAAGGTCTAGGCTGGCCTGCTTTGATCGATTGATTGTCTGGCTCATGCCACGAGCTCACAGTCAAGCTCAAGTAAGGACCCGACGATCCAAGTCACCCTAAAGCCTTTGGCCAAAGGGCTTCGCTCTGCCTCACCACTAGGATGGTGTAAGGATTGAGCTTTAGCCAAATGGTTGTCTCTATGAGGACAATTTCTCCTCATAGTAAACCCTAAATGCTTTGAGTAGGGCCGAATTCACCGAGTAGCCATCCGGTGATCCAGTGCGTCCCAAAGAGGGATTAAGGGTGGGATCGATGCGTCTCCACTCTAGGAATGTGTAGGGATCGAGTTGAGCCGCTGCCGTCATCCATACCTCGAGAATTTGGGCACTGAGGACCGGCTGGGATGGAGCCAGTCGGGAGGAAGGAGATGAAGTCACAGGTCGGGCCGATCGGTGACCTGCGCCTTTTGAATTTGGGCCGACAGAATAATTAAGAGAATTTCTAAATTAATTTCCTTAAGGAAATTAATTTAGAAAATCAATCCTATGGTTTTAATTTAAATAAAAGTGCAGACTAAATTATTTAAATAACATTAGCTATACTTATCCAAATGACATGATCCAATATATCGTTTAATCAGAAAAATGCAAGGAACCTAAATATAAAATAAAATAAGAGATTCAATGGTTAGATTTTAAATAATTGCCTAATCCTTTTCTATTTTTATTTAAATCATATTAAATTTATTAATTATCCAAAAAGGTTAATTAAAGTCCCTAATTGCTCCTGTGACCCCAAAAAACTTATTTTGATTATTAAAAGTGATTTAGGAACCCTTAATTTTCTAATCATCCCCTAATCACCTTAAACCTTAAAAATTTAGTAAAATACTTCTAATTAATATATTTAACACCTCTCTAAAATCTTAGGTTAATATTGTTGCTATTAAGCCTCTGATTTTGGTAAATCTAGTTCCTAATGCTTTCTTAAGTGTGGTAGAACCTATGAATAAGATTGGATTACCATAGGATGCCCTAGCTTCCTTAATCACACTAATGGGCCTTAAATTATGATTAGTGTTAATTAAGTAAATTAGGTTACCAAAAACCCAAGATAAGTATATTTCTTACTTTATTAATCATTATGAAACTCATTAAAATAGATTTGAATCAATTTGGATAGTTAAATCATAAAATCTCATTTTTAGTTTTAAGAGGGGTATTTTGGTCACTTTGACCAATATGTGCTTAAGCACCCCTTAAACCTTAAAAATTTAGTAAAATACTTTTAATTAATATATTTAACACCTTTCTGAAATCTTAGGTTAATATTACTGTTATTAAGTAAGAAAAACCTTAAGTAGTTCTTATTAAGATCTTAAGATCTTAAGAATACTCAAGATCACCTTGTCTTAAGAATTAAGTCTAAACTATCTTAAAATGTTAGATCCTTATTTAATGACTTAATTAAGCTGATCCATAGGCTTGGATCCTAAAAGAAACACCTTGGTATAATTCTAAGTCCAAACCTAGCTTAAGTCTAAAGTGATCCAATCTTAGATAGTAGATCTTAGATCTTAGACTTTAGATCTTCTAATTGAATTGAACTACTTCTATTCGGAATTCCTTAAGTGATTAATTGTTTAATCCTTTTGAAGCCTTCCATGTGGGTATAGCAGTGATTCAATCTATAGGATAATGTAATTATCCTACAAGATTGAATATAGATCTTAGATTCTTAATTCTTATTGATTATTTTATCTTATAACTAGTATAGTAACCTTTCATTAAGATCATAGTTTTTGAATTCTTCAGCTTATAAGATTTCTTATTTTTAATTTGGGATTTAAAGTGTGAACCCTAGATCCTTACTAAGGATACTACATTGCATTCATGATTTGAACTCCAAAGTGGAGTTTGGATCCAGAATCCTTAATCTTGATTCGCTTAATCAAGATTTGGGTTAAGAGAGGAAAATAATAATAATTAAGTCATTGATTCATTTACTTTAAATCTTTATAGCCATCATATGATTATAAATTAGAACTTATTAAGTTCTAATATTAACATTAAGGTCGTAAATTTGAGATCTTTCTCAATAGCTGGATATTGGAAATCCTAAACTTGTATCTTCTCAGAATAGTTAGTTGGGTAAAATAGATAATAACAAATATCACATAAATCTAGATTGAGTCTCTTGCTTACTTTGATTTGATTAATCTGCACACCTTGAATATTGAGTCTTGTTCCTTGAGCATAATAGGTAAACTTCGGATATGGAAGATACATCCTAAGTTAGTATTTGGAAAGCATATCATTCATTCAGTTCTTTTAGTGCTTTTAATTAGTATAGTATGTCCTAGCATAGTCTGCCTCTTCAGTTCTAGTTTTGTTATAGAATATACTCGGACCTAGCTCGATGGATGTCTAGGATGGATACATGCCTTATTTTATGAGTTCAACTCGGACCTAGCTCTGCGGATGCCTAGGATGGATACATATTGAACTTTCAGTTCAGAGGCCCTGTATGGCCTATTCTGTTATGGCAGCACTATATCTTAGGCTTACTAATATTTTAGTTTAGTTGTCAGTGTTTGTTTTACTTTGCCACATGCTTAAGTGGCCTTTCTTTTATTGCTTGACTTGCTTTACCACATGTCTCAGTGGCTTTACTTTTGCTCATACATGAACTTAGTTTACTTTTGCCACATGTCTCAATGGCCTTTTTCATATCAATCTGCATGTTTGTATATACGCTCTTATTGATTAGTAGTAGATATTAGCATGTTTAGGATGCTAGAATTGTATGTTTATTTTTAGTACTAGTGTTCTTATTATTCTCAGCATGTCTGCATATGATCATAAGCATGTTAGGAGCATATTTATTTCAGTAGTTGCAGTTTCTTTTGCTTTTAGCCTCACTATATTTAGTTGATATTTTTGTATATTATTTTACATACCTATTGAGTAGCTATAAATAATTAGTTTATAGCTACCCCGTTCTTATAGCTTGTTGCACCTTTATAATGCTTGTATGTTTAGAAACTTTTAATATAATATCTTAAATACTCAGTTCACTTAAATAGCCTAAAATATACTTAGACAATTATCTAACTGTAACCTTTTTTTTTGTTAGCTGGGGCCCTGGCATTTGTGATATCGACAAATATTAGATCCAGAGTTGTTCGTCGGTAGTGCTGCAGGATCGGAGCCGGTGCAGGAGGAGGATCTTCTGACTGCTGCTTAGATAGATTTTTCCCTTTTTTACAGTGAGATTGAGAGACTTTACTTTCTTTTAAATTTAATTTGTAATAACTAAATTCTGGATGTATTTAATTTTTTGCATTTGATCTGAGTTATTGTTTCTTCTACTCTTTTATACTATGTTATGCCTGTGTATGTTATACTATTCTACTTCTTGCTTCCGCCACTTTGATATGTATTGATGTGTGTTCACAGTTTCTTCTACAGAGTGATAAGTCCTTGGCTTAAAGCAAGTTGGGTCCTACCTGACTCTACTTGAGTTGGGGATTTGCCATCGAAGTGGAGCACTGTACTCCCCGCAGTTATGTTAATATTAGTATTAGCGTAGCCGTAGGAAAGTACGAGGCTCCACAATTGGTGTCAGAGAATACCATAAGGTGTCAGAATGGAATCCATAATTCCTTTCTACCTAATGGACCGTTCTTCTGAGATGCAAATATCAATATGTAACATCCATAACATAGTATTATCAGTAACTCTTTGAATAATTGTAGAATGAAAAAATACTCATATTTCAAAAATCAGCTACTGCGTTTGCCTTTCTTGGATGGTACTAAATGTCTAGGTCATAGTCATTGATTAGTTCTAACTACCTTCTCTGTCGGTAGTTCAACTCCCTTTGAGTAAATATGTACTTCAGACTCTGGTGATCTGTAAAAAGCAAGCACTAAATCCCATATAGATCGTGATGCCAAATTTTGAAGGTGAACACTATAGCTGCTAGCTCAAGATCATGAACTGCGTAGTTCTTTTCATGAAGCTTCAACGGACGAGAAGCATACGCGATGACTCTTCCCTCTTGCATTAATACGACACCTAAGCTTATACCATAGGCGTCAGTATAGACCTGGTAGTTTACACCTTCCTTAGGGAGAACTAGGACGGGTGCAGATGAAAGCGCATCTTTCAGTACTTGGAAAGCTGCTTCACAAGCTGGCGACCATTCAAATGGTACAGCATTCTGAGTGAGCTTGGTGAGTGGAGAGGCTATCTGGGAAAATCCATTCACAAACTTCTTATAGTAATCGGCCAAGCCCAGGAAACTTTTGATGTCGGTCACTGACTTAGGTTGTACCCATTCTTGGATGGCGCTCACCTTGTTCTAATCTACTCTTATCCATTGAGCATCTACTACGTGGCCTAGGAAAGCGACAGATTCAAGCCAAAACTCACACTTTGAGTATTTGGCATACAACTGGTGGCTTTTCAGTTCTTCCAATACTGTCCTGAGATGGCCTTCGTGTTCCTTCTTCATTTTGGAGTATATCAAAATATCATCTATGAACACGATGATGAATTTGTCAAAGTATGGTTTTAATATACGCTCCATTAAGTTCATAGAGATGGAAGGCGCATTTGTCAATCCAAATGACATCACTAGAAATTCATAGTGGCCATATCTAGTTTTGAAGGCAGTCTTCGCTATATCAGAATCTTTTACTTGCAGTTGATGATAGCCCGATCGCAGATCAATCTCTGAGAATACCTTTACTCTTGCTAATTGATCGAACAGATCATCGATACGGGGCAATGGGTACTTGTTCTTCACTATTACTTTATTTAGCTCTCTATAGTCGATACACATTCACATTGATCCATCTTTCTTCTTGACAAACAAAATTGACGCTCTCCATGGGGATGAACTAGGCCTAATAAGAACTTTCTCCAATAGTTCCTGTAGTTGCTTGTTTAGTTCTTGCAGTTCTTTGGGCATCATTCGGTAAGAAGCTTTAGAGATGGGCTACGTTCCTGGAATAATATCGATTGCAAATTCCACTTCCCGTGTAGGAGGAAGACCGGGTTGATCTTCGGGAAAAACGTCGGCAAATTCACAAATGACGGGGTTCTTAGATAAGAAAACACCTTCTTCTTTTTTCCCTTAGTATTATTACAAGAAAGGCATCACAACCTTTTTAAACTAACCTTTTTACTTTTATAGCATTGATTAGCGAGGCTCGAGTACTAAGGTTACCAATGAAATATCTGGTCTTACTACCACTATCCAAAGTAATCTTCTTCTTTGTGCAGTTGATAGTAGCGTTATGTTGGCTTAGCCAATTCATGCCCAATATTACATCAAAATTGGCTATGGGGAGAACTACTAACTTTGCTTCAAGTTATTCATTCTCAATTTGGATTGATAGTTTACAGAATTGACGAGCTGGCATTTGGGCTCCAGAAGGTAACCAAATTTTAAGAGGATTGGTTAGGCGATACAAGGGTAGGTTAAGTGACTTTGCCCAACCTTCAGACATAAAGGAATGGTTATCCCCATTGTCGAATAGGATGTTATAGGGTTTGTAATTTATGCATATTGAACCTAATTATAGATGTAGTAATTACTAACTATGTTAAGCAAATATTAGCTGTGGAAATAAAAGGGGTTTGAGAGCGTGTACCTGATACCACATGATTGTCTTCAGAGGCCTCAACTGGTGTGAGGGTGTACACACGTGTAGGGCTGGCATGCCTGTTGTTATAGGTCTGTCGTGGAGGTGGTCGAGGTGCATTTGGGTGAGGGACATTAGCTGTCTCATGCCTCATAGCTGAAGTAGAAGGTGGTGCTGGACGAGCTGTCACAGACTTCTGAAACAAGTCAACGACTTGGCGGCGCTTGGAGCGATCGATTTGATCACCATCAATTGTTTATGTAGCCGTATAGTGATAGAATTCATGGCCTGGCCGTTCGCAAGTGAAGCAGACACAATTCCCGTAGTAACACCGACCATACGGGTGTGGTTTCGTACAACCATTGAACAGAATGGCAAGGGAGATTCAGCCTCGAGTTGATATACTTTGGCTCATTTGGGAGGATTCAGCTAGAGTGAAGTGTACCCAATACTTCTCTTGGATCATTCCCTAAGTCTGGTCTTGCTCTACTACTTTGGCTGTTTCAAGTAGCTCCACAAAGTCTGTTATGCGTAGAGGGATCACTTGGCTCCTGATGGAGGGTTGCAAGATGCTTTGAAATCGGTGGCAGCGGTCCGCCTCAGTAGGGATTAAGCTGGTATAGAATCTTGCAAGATGATGTAATTTTGCTTCGCATGCATATACAGATCTGTCACCCTGTTGTAATTTCAGGAACATGTCTCCCAAGTAGTGTTTGGCGGATAGAGGGATGAATCGAGCCTGGAAGGCCTCAATAAATTCATCCCATATAATGTCCTATAGTGGTATATTGGCAAACTGTGTGCTACGGGTGGTGTCCCACCAATATTCGACCTCATCTTATAGGAGGTGGGTAGTAAGACGAACCACCTCTGACTCATAGCACTTGATGCTTGTCGGGTTCTTTTCCACCATTTTTATTCAGGTGGCGGTGTCAACTGCAGAGAGACTCTCGTTGAAGGTGGGGGGTCTCAAGTGGAGGAAGCTGTGCAGCAGTCCTTTTGCGAACTGTATGTGATGCTGATGAGAGTATTGTAATGTTGGGGAAACTTCTTCCACAGTGCGGTTCTGGCTTATCTGAGCTACCAGCAACCGTTCCATTCTCACGACCTGCTTGGCCTGAGCATCTGCGACCTTCTTAGCCTATTTTTGGCTAGATTTTACTTATTTTTGATAGGATTCCACCATTATTTTGACCGCTTCTATCAAGGCACTTACCTTGCTGGATGAAGTGCTAGAGGGAGCAGGTGAGGGGCTCTGTCCGAGATTCATGACTTTGATTTGCTAGAATTTGAATTAAAGACAATACATCTTCAGAAATCCAGAAAGTAAAAGATTATAATATGCTATCTCTTTTATTTTAGATCACTATCTACTAAGGCTCTTAGCAGCTTAACCCAGAATGTTAATATCTCTAAAAAAACTATGGAAAGCAAGGGGAGTGGAAGATGAACGTCCAGTATGCACTCCCACTTACCTTGGGGATAATATATATTTTAGACTCCTAAAAGAAATATTATTAGCTTTAGTGATTGTTAAAAGTAGTTGTGCTGTTATTATTCTTAGGGAGACAAAATTTAGAAAGTGGAAGGTAACTACTTAAGAGTGATTTAAGACCTAATTGTTAGTTTGTAATCCTATAGGGATTTATACATCTTAATACGGAAGTTAAGTCCTAATATTTTAAGTTTTTGATCTTGTAAATCTCGTGAAGGTTTAATTTAAATTAGTTAGCTACATATTAGACTTAAGTTTGTTCCTACTTAAGTTCTATTACTTATGAATACATTTTATATTCTATACTCTTATTATTCTAAGCTCATGATTATGGTGCTTTGGATGTAACTCTGGTATTTAGTTAATGACTAATTGGTAGAAGAATCATCCATTAAGTAGAGTAGAATACAGTTTCCAATCTGACACCTTATGGAATTCTCTGATACTAACTATGGCGCCCCGCTCCCTAGGTCCGTAATCATTAGGCTAAGGAGTGGAGTGTCACTCTGGCAAATCCCTCACTTATCCTTGTATTAGGTAAGATCCATAATCCAATAATAAGGGAAGGATGTGTACAGAATATTTATGAAAATTAATCACTAAATCTATATATTCATACAGAGTGCTGAAGTAATAAGAAGTAAGGATTACATCCATTCACCATACATCAACTATGAAATAAAATGAAATAGCTCGGAAAATAATAATGTGCAGAAAGTAAACATAATCACGAGTATTTGTATTATTACATCATTTAATTAAAGTTTAAAAGATTGAAAAATGATAATATCACTTGTCCTCACAATGAAGAAAAAGGCAACTAGAGGTCTTCTGCACCAGGTTGCTGCACCTCTTCTAAATAAGACTCCTCCTAAGATACTGGCTCCTCAAACTGAACAAGATTTGACATTGTTAGTTTCATAATGCCAAGGCCCCATCCAATAAAAGAAAGTTCTTATTAGACGAATTATCTAAGTATATTTTAGGCAAGTAATTTATTAAGTATTTGTTAATATCACTATTTTACTCTAAACTAAATGAAACATTAGCATGGGAGCAAGTAAGCATACAATGGGATGAGGATAAGTTATAAATGTAATATTTATAACTAAGGAAGAATTTAGGTAAAAGCATACATCAAGTAAACTAAACAAGGTATGATATACATATGTAATACAATAAGTCAAAATACTGAAAAGAAAAGTCTAAACTAAACATATTAATGATCATATGATATATGTTAATTTAAAATATAAATCTAAAAATGGTACATATAATAAGCAGTAAAGTCTAGCATCCTATATATGCATCTACTCAAGTAAGCGGGTAATATAGAAAAAATACAACTAACTGAAATAAAATATATCAACAACATAATAAACATTAAGCTGAAAAAAATTATAAAGAATGTACAAACTGCCATATCAGAAAGAATTGGTCAATTCAGCCCAATATATTCTCGTAGCCTTTATGGGCTATGGCAGACATAATATCACAATATAGTATAATGTGACTGAAGAGGCAGATAATAGTATGCAAATATTTTTTAGTTATTTTACTTTTGTTTCTGTAAATAATTTCAGAAATAGATGAGGAGTCAAGTATATTTGCAAGGTTGAACTGGTCCCAAACTTAACACACTCTCCTCAATGAGTGATGTTAAGCATCCTGATCTCTCCTTACTCTTGTCAATTGGAGTAATGTGCACCATAATCCATCATGTACTGAACCTAAATATAATATTTTCTTAATATTCTAAGTTTTCAATTTTTTCATGCAACAACATTTTTCTTATATGACATGTTCAAAAAAAAATAACCACAAAGTTCAAAAAATGCGTAGTACAAAATCAAATAATAAGGGACTTTACTAAATATGGTGATATCATTTATTGTCTAATTTAAATATTCTAATTATTCCAAGTTATACAAGTTTAGGATCTCCAATTCCTATTATCGAGTGTAACTTAAAATTACATCCTTATAGATTACAAAATATTAGGACTAGCTAGGTCATAATATGACTAAATCAATGTCGACTATAAGAAATTATAACTACCTAGTTTATGAGTTTAGATGTTCTAAACTAAAAGCTTGTCCAAAATCTACCAAACAAGAGATTATGGATTAAACATCACGAAATTAGGCTTAATCACATAATCCAAGGGTAAGACTTAAGATATAGGTTAAATCTAATTGTGAACTAATGATTGAGGTAAATCTTATTAAGCAAATCAGACTTAATAGGATGAATCTCCTATTTTTAATCTAATATTGAAAGACAAAATAATCTAAATAAGTTGTAAAATTTAGAAACTAATAAAATTAATGATTCATTTATTGAATAACCCTATTATTTAATGAATAAAATTTAACTTAATATTTAATCATATTCTTAAGGAATGGGTCCTAAGGTGAAGTGAGGGTTCTTAATGATAAGACTTAAAATTTTTTTAAGAATTTATTGAATTTCTTCATACTTACTGATTTTATTTAATTAGGGAGGTTAGAGATGAATTTTAGCTAAGTAAGGCATATTAACCTTACTTAGGGATTTTCAAATCTAAAATTGAGATATTTTACAAATTATCCCAATTGAGAAATTTATGACTTAAATTGATCCTAAATTAGTTCTATTACTAATTTTAATAATTTCAAAGGGTATTTTAAGGGTTAAGGATATTTAACCTAAAGTTTGGGCAAAATGATAATTTTGCCCCTATTTTAAGGGTCCAAAAAGCTACTTTTTGATTAAGAGCTACAAATTAAGATTTCTTACTGTCAAACAATTTCTTACTATCTAACATAAAGATAAACAGTAAGTGTACTAAATTTGGATAAGAAATGAGTCATAAGGGTCCAAACTAATATTTTTGACCTAAGGGGTATTTTGGTAAATTACACCTAATAAAATCTAAATTTTTATGCAGTTTACTATTAGTTATTGTTCAAGGATTCTATAGAGTCTAAGAACACTAAATTCTGAGGTCTAATGAATTAGTTATAGCTATTTCAATTTCCCAAGAAAATTTGGTAATTTTCTAAGCTGAGGGGGGTCAAAAAGCTAACTTTTTTATTTGATGTCCAAATTCAGTAAACTCAGCGGTTATAACTTTCCTATATCACACTGATTACTTTACTGAGAGTAGACCTAAATTGGACTTCAATTGGTCAAATTATGACCTAATTAAGGTTACGAGTATTTTAATCATTTTTTAATTTTTTTTTAGGGTTAAAAGCTAAATATTATTTTAAATTATTGTTGGCACTAAAATTCTAAGCTATCTAGCACTTTAAAATTTTGGATTTGGAGTCTAAATGACTAAGATATAGTCAAATGAATTTTTTGGACGCTACGACGCGTTGTAGTGCCCGACAGTGATTTCGCCTGTGCGAAAATCGTGAAGGGTCACATTTCGAGCTCAAATACTCTCAATTCAGAGCATTCCATGAGCGATGCCATATATCAATGGAATTGTTTTTCCGATACATTTCCATTGACACTAAAATCGGTATGAACGGATCATCCTAGCTATATGAACAATGGTGATAAAGACAGGGGTGTGCAGAATGGACAAAAACTGAGCATGATGTATATTACTTTGAAGAATTATAATGGCTTCCATACTTAATCATGAATGTCTAAAGATATGAATAATTATAATAGAGGAATTAAATGACAAAGGAAGGGGAACAAATGGATATATTAGCCTTTAGAAGAGGAAGAATGAATATTGGAAAGCTTGAAGGAGGAACTTCTTCTTCTTCTTCTTATTCTTCTTTAGCACAAAGCTCAGCAATGGGGGGAAGGGCGGAAGCTTGAGAGCTTTATCTTGATAGCCAAAAATGAAGAGGAAGATGTGAGCTTTCATTTATAGGATGAGAAGGAAGAGGGAAAGCCATCATGAGCAAGGAGGGAGGGAAGGAAGAGGGATGACCATAACCATCAAACATTGCCATTAAGGAGGGGGGAGGAAGAGGGATGGCCATAGCCATCAAAGCTTTCAATTAATGAGGGAGAAGGAGATGGGTCAACCGAAAGTTGAGATAAGCGCCAGCCGAATGGAATAACTAACTAGGAGAGAGAAAGAAGGAAAAAAAAATACAATTAGGAATAAATAACTATTTATTTCTTTAATTAATTAGAAACGCGCTCTGAAAATTCTTAAAAATTTACCCTAACTAATTTGAGGGTTACGATCGCAACGGTGAAGTCGAATTTTGATTCCAATGATTATTTAATTATTCTATTTTTCGGGGTATTTAATTATTATATTAAAATATTCGCAAAAATTTGACGACTTCCAAATGCGTCCTAAACATCACCCCTAGCTAATTTGGGGGTGATTGATCGCAACGGCGAAGTCAGATTTTGATTTTAAGGTCAAAATAAATATCTCAATTTTCTAATTAATTTAAATATATTAAAATATTCAGAAATTTCAAGGACTTCTGAAAAATCCCAAAATTTCACTCTTAGTTAATCCAAGGGTGAGAATTGTAATGGCAAAGTAGAATTTAATTTCGACGAGTATTTAATTTTTCTATTTTCAGGGTATTAAATATAATTAAAATATTTGTCAACATTTTGACGACTTCCGATTGACTCGAAAACATCATCCATAGCTAATTTAGGGACAATGAGTGGAATGACGAAGTCTGATTTTTGATATGAGGTCAATTTATATATGTCATTTTCCAGAGTTTCTAAATTTCCTAAAAATCAGGACTTATTGATTTGAACTATGTCTTAGTGGATGGCTCCTAATGACTTAATTAACACTTTATAATCAAGATTATGATGGAGATTAGTCTTAATTGACAATAGTAACAACTTGGGTTATTATAATTATGGCCTGTCATTCTCAGCCCGCATGGCCACGCACACACGCTTGGGTACGCAGTGGCCTCCCTGCAGCGTGCCAGCCCCCCTTACGACACCTGCAGCCACCAACGACTGTCCCCTTCCTTTTCCAAATTCCTTCTTTTTATCTTTCTCTTCACCAGACAAGGCATTCAGTCTTTTTCCCATATCTCTTTCGAATTCTCCTCTTCTTCTTCCCGAGAGCTCAGCGACCCCCAGTTGCTGGAACCAACGCCTTCCTCCTTCAGCAGACCTTATGATAGTTCCTTATCATCAGCAGTAGCATTAGAAGGTAGCTAGAACTATCTGTGATTGGAATTGGAGCTCGGGTGTCGACATTTGGAGCTTAGCAGCTGCCCAATGAATCAACGAATTCCCAATCCCCACGTACTCCACTTCCTGTTTACTACTTGGATTGCTCTTGTTGAGGAATGCTTCAATCATGATTTCTAGTCATGCTAGGTTGATTGCTAATGTCGATCAGGTTTGATCGAACCTGTTCGAGAGGCAATCAGCTCGGGCTTGTACAGTGGGGTACATTGCTCGAGCCTCACCATGACCCCAAGGAATGTATAGGTTTTCACTTGAGTCGTGGGATCAACTTTGGAGGGAGAATTTTCCTTCCACAGTAAACTCTAAAATTTGGAACAAATGAATTATAACTGACCAGATTATGGCACCTTAGATGGGGCTTCTTAGCTATGCGTGTAGATCTATGTAGTAAGAATGTTTTGAGACATTAATGGAGGGATTTGATGCTTTACACGTTGAGGATTTAGGGTTTCTTCAAAGCTGTAAATCCATGTCCCCTCGTCTCTGTTCGACGGGAGATGATGAACAGCGCCGAGTCGGGCAACCTACGACCCATACTGTTCGCATAAGGAAACCCGCCGGGTCCCGGTCAACCCACGCTATTCCGAAGGAGCCAGCCCGTCACGAACGCCAGAAATAGATTGTCATTTAGAGTAAAATAATCAAATTATATTATAATTTGAATGATTTTCCAAATAGAGTATGATGCTATCGTGAATTTTAACCTTTTTTAATGTTAATTTTTACTTTTTAAATATTTAATTTGCAAATGTTACTTGTGTATCACTCAAATCTTAAAGAGAAATACTATTTAGACCTATAAATGTGGCATCAAAAAAATTCATCCAATGAAATTTGGATATTATTTTAATACAAATTTTAAGAATAATATTTGTATTATTAATATAAATAAAATAAAAATAATGAAATGATATCCAAATCTCATTCGATGAATTTTTTTAGATGTTACGTCAACGGGTCTAAATAGTGACATTCAACTTTGTTTAATGTCAAAGTTGAATGCAGCTCAAATGATTCCTAACAAATTAGCATGTTGAAAGGCTGCTTCAGAGAGAACAGAATGCTAAAAGAAATTAGAAAAAAAAGGTGATTGAAATACTTAGGTCGACGAAGCAATAGCCTTGGTCTGTTGCGAAGGTCAGTGGACCAAAGCGAAGTGTCAAAGATCAGCGAAGGCGACGAATCGACGAAGGTGATCCGGACGGCAACAAACCGATGAAGATGGCGACTAACCGTCGAAGACAAGAGCGAATTGACGAAAGCAGTATCGACGAAGGTGACAACGAATCAACTAAGATGACAAACCGATGAAGGCGACATTGGACGACGATGAATCAACAAATGAAGCTCCACGTAATCTCAAAGGGAAATGATTTTACCTAATTGTTATATATAGCTCTATAAAATATTTAAAATTTCTGCAAATTAAACATTTATATTTTAAAGAAAAATATTATGTTTACACAATAATATATTTTAAAAAATATTTAAAATCAATAAAGTTTTTGTTTCTTAATTTTTATATATGTTGTATTCAATATATAATCTACTTATATATTAAATTGACACGTACTCTATATATTATATATTTTGATGTACATTAATATTAATACGTAAATTTAGCATACTCAATTTTAAAATCCCAAAATAATTTGAAGTTTAAGCTAAAAATCCCACCGTTCAAACGCCCCTGATTCGGTCATAGCCAACTAAGCTGCCAGAAACGCCTGTCCACTAACTCCGAGTCCCCGCCGAATCCTGAGCGAGGGAGAGAGAGTGGTAGCCTTCCTATTGATTGAAGCCCTCATACCTGATTTTTTTCTCAACCTTGCATCTCAAATTTCTTGAGAAGGGAGCTCGGTCTCATCTTGATTCATCATCGTCGTTCGAGATTGCCAAGCTCTTGTGATCCCTGGATGGAACTGAGTCACTGAGAGTCCTCTAACTTGATCTTCTCTATCGGATTATCGCCATGAAGTTTCAGCATCGAGGTCGATTGAGTCAATCTGATGATCATAGGAACTCTAATCTATCGCTGCTATTGCAATGAAATGGCAACTAGCGCTGGCCTTAATCGGAGCGTCTCTGCTCGCTTCAGCTACCGCACCGTCAGCCTCAACAGCCCTAGGTTTTCCACTGCCGTCCATCGAAAATGGTTTTTGCCCGCATATTTCTTCAGCGCTGTTGTCCTTACCTTCTTCCTGGTTTCTCTCGTCCTCGTTCTGTGTTGCGTCCTGTACTTGTACTGGTTTCGATATCTTTCCCGGGAAGGAAACGGATCGGTCCCAGCGTTCACTAGCATGGATGAGGGATGCAATGTATTCGAGGGGAACTGGGTGCCGTCTGATTCCTACCCGTTGTACAATAGCACAGTGTGCCCTTTTATTGAGCGAGGCTTCAATTGCTTTGCCAATGGGAGGAGGGACGCAGGATACCTCCGCTGGAGGTGGAGGCCTCGGCTCTGTGAAGTGCCCAGATTTGATTCTCTTGAGATCTTGGAGAGGCTCCGGGGGAAAAGGATTGTGTTTGTGGGTGATTCAATGAGTAGGACGCAGTGGGAATCTCTTATTTGTATGCTGATGACAGGGATGGAGGATCCTCAGAGTGTGTATGAGGTTAATGGAAACAATATCTCGAAGACTATTCAGTTTCTGAGTGTTCAGTTCAGATCTTTTAACTTCACTGTTGAGTTCTTCCGTTCGGTGTTTCTTGTGCAGCAGGGTCCACCCCCTAAACACGGGCCTAAGAGGGTTAAGATGACTCTGAAACTTGATAAGATGGATGATATAAATCAGAGATGGATTGATTCTGACATTCTGATCTTTAATTCTGGGCACTGGTGGACTCCAATTAAATTGTTCGATGTGTAAGTTTTACATGTGGCCGAATCTCATTTTTTTTCCAGTTTACCTGAGTTCATGTGCTAAGTACCTTCTTATGGGCGTTGTATTTTAAGGATATCTACATCAGTGATGGTCATTTTTAGTTCTAGGAAATCACTATTTTTTTTATGGTTTGATGCACAGTATTTATGTTGAAATCATTTTTTTTTTTTTTTGCTTTTTTTCCAGTGTTAAATTGGTCCTTGCTGTAAATTATATATATATATATATTTTGGAGCTGAAGTAATTCATCAGAATTTCTTTTATTTAAATTTGTTGAATAAGTTCTTGTAACTTTCTTTATTTATGACTTTGATGTATATCATGTTATATTCTGGATGACATTTAGAAAAATATTCATCATTTTTTAAAATCTTTAGCTGAACTAATTCCTTGGTAGAAGTGAAATGATAAAACAAGCATATCTAAACGCACCTATTATTATGCGAACCAACTGAAATTTGATATTATAAATGTACTAACTAACGATGCAAGTTCCCTGTTATTAGTGCTAAAAATTAATTCCAAGTTTTAGTTGACGAAACTGCATACATTTTTTAGCTGCTTACATTTACCAATAGAAAATGTTTGATGGGATCCTTTAGGATGAAAGATTGTAGGCTATTAGCTTAGATATTCTTTCTGGTGGATGGGGGGAAAGGAATTTAAAAAATGGGGGAACCTCATGCATACCACATAAATATTCTTTATTTGCATATTTAACACCTATACCTTAGATATTACATAACTACTACCCAAATATCCATTATTATTTCAATTTAACATCCAACATAGCATCTTCTACTCTTTCAAAATGGAGAAAAGGCTATGATTAGGGGGTTAGTTTTGCATTTATCAAAACATAGATAATAGATGTAAATGTTTATGTCATATATGTTATTATTCCTAAAAATTATGAGGGATTTGTGAATTTGAGATTGATCTTTGTTTTAATATATTTGTAAAGGTAATCGTGTGCATGCTGAATGCATTTTGTTAATCCCTTGACAATCATTAGTGGACATGGTCACAAGAGAAAGACTTTGCTTTATTTACAATGAAATCTTTCTTTTAAAGTATAAATTAATTAATGTAATTACTTTTTGAGTATTTGGATATATTATAAATACACTAAAATTTATGAAAAACTCTAAAATCACAAAATGAGCCTACGAGGTCTGACAAAGAGGTCGTTTTATTACATGTGAGGCTGGCCTGAGGTCAAGGAGGTCAGCTGAAGACCAATGAGAGTGCAATTTTATTTTGTTTAGCGTTTACACAGACCGGTGGTACCTGTTGGGACCTACAAAGGTGATGGAACTTGAAAGGTTGGGATGGTTTGGATAAGGCCAACACAACTGCCATGGGCTCGTGACCCAGTGTTTTTTTTTCTTGCGTTGATTATGCGATGTTTGATTATGCTTGAATTAGTCATACTTGAATTACACAGATTTTGGGGATTTTTGGTGCAAGTGAATTATCCCAAACTCTTACCTTGTAATTGAAAACCTTTAAACCAAATGCCTAATTTCGCAAATTGCACATAAATGATTTAGTTTGTATTTCAATAACAGTAAACAAAACTGCCCCTTAATCTATATACATGTATGATGTTTGTTAAATCCGAAATTATGAGTGAAACAGATGTAATTATTGACAATGTTATTATTTTGAATCTCTGTTGAGTCATGTTGCATCTTTAAGGATGGTGCTTTGCAACTTGAAAAGTTATGGTGGTATTTCTGTTATAATTGATTCATTTTTCATTATGATTAATTCATTATCTTTATTAATCTGCATTGAATGCTTTTGAATCCGAGAGTTTTTTTTTGGTGCTGGTTGTTCCAAACTAAATCTATTTACTCCTTGCTATTGATTGGCTTGTAGTAGCTGTTTTGGCACCGTTATATTTTCTTACGCATGTTTTCTTGATCTCTAATCAACATTATATCCATGTTTCATAATAGGGGCTGCTATTTCCAGGTTGGAAGATCATTGAAACTTGGAATATCTATTACTTCTGCATTCAAGATGGCATTGGAGACATGGGCATCATGGGTTGAATCTAAAGTCAACACGAACCGGACACACATCTTCTTCAGGACATTTGAGCCTTCTCATTGGAGGTATGCCTGCTAAATAAACAAACGTTGTCCATTTTTTGAACCAACAATGCACTTTATATAATGAAACAAATGCATTATTGCATTCTCATGATTGGCCATATTTTGTATAAAATTGAGAATGAAATTCAGCTATGTACTGTAATTTCTTCCAATTATTAGTTGTTTAAATTAGTGCTATTATCTACTCATCGATTTCTTGTTTGATAACAAATTTGTAGTTATACTAAAAGCTTTCCATCAAATAACAACTTTCAAAACTGTTGTTGTATACTCGTATCTAAGAAATAAATGTCGATGGAATCTTATTAGAGAATTTAGTTACACCATTTTTGTTTAAAGAGTATTATTTGGAGTGTGTTAGGAATTTTATATTTATAGTGCTTTAACTGTAAATAAGGACTCCATTTAGTATTATCTTGGAGTCTAGAGATTTAGGATGACATTGGTCCATATAAAGGTCATCAAACTTTATTGTAAGGCAAGCATGAGTGCATCAAGACTCCCCACTTCTCCTCAAACTTCTTGTATTCTTTGTTTCTCCCTTTCCCAAATTGTTGGAGCTTTGGGCATCTTAACTGGTATCGATTCACGATTTGGTCGTATATGTGGTGCTCATGTTGAGAGATCTCATTTTTGTGATTGAGCTTGCCTATTCTATTTGATCACAGCATCCTCACGAGGTTCTTTTCCTCTTTAATTCTACTATGCCAAAACCATGCTGTTTGTTAGGGGCGTTTAAGCGTGGGCTGACCCAATCATCAATCCAAAAAGTGGTTCGTGTTTATCCATTAATGATTTAGGTTGGTTCAAGTTTGGTTTTAGTGTACATTTAGTTTTTTGGTTCATTTTGATTAACTAAATAAAAAACAAAAATTGAAAGCATGACTAAGCCTCGCAAATTTTTTTGTGGGCGCATCACGTCTCCCGCCTCACTCCTCCTGCCTTGCCACATCCTCACCCTATGCACAGGTTGAATTTAAATGCAAAAAAAAACTCATGCCTTTGCAACCCCCTGCTCAGCTCGCCGTGGCGCCATCACGCCTGTACTCCTATGCAAGGCCCTTTCCGCCTCTAAGGCAGGCCACCTTTCCCCTCTGCATTGGAGAGCACCATCTGCGCTTTTATATGTATATATATTAATTTATAACCACCGTTAAGAATCACTTTTTTCTGAAATAAAAATTAAAAAAATTAATTAATAATTTTTTTTTTATAACATATCTTCATAATTTTGCACTACAAATTATCATTCATCATTCTATATCTACTTCATCACATCATTTAATCATTTTTTATTATATATATATATATATATATTCTCATATCATTTCATCACCACATCAGTAGAAATATTATATTAAAATTTTCTTAATTTCATGAAATAAAAAATTCAAGATAAGAACCATTTTAAAATTTTGAGCTGTGAGAGCTTTTTTCCTCTTTTTTATTTTAAAATTAATTTTATAATTTTGATGGGCTATTTTTTGCTCAGTGTAAGAGGAATATTTAAAAGTAACTCAATTAACTATTCAAAATAGATTTTATCTATTTGTTATTAAAAATTTCATTTTTCTTAATATATCCAAAATATTTTTTACTTGTGATTTGCCCCCCAGTCCAAATCCTTCAAAAAACCACACAGGTTTGTCTTATGCTCCAATGCTGGTCGCAATCAATTTTCTCTTATTTTGTTCATACTTGTTCTGTGCTCTCAGACATGGATACTAGCTGTAAGTCTTTTCGATTGTACCAATCCTGGCTACCAAGACTCGTTACCTACAAAAAAAGTGAGCACGTTACTGGATTGTTTGTTGGAATATTCTTCTTCTGCTTTTTCCACCTAAGTACTTGGTTTATTTGTGCGTTTCTTTTCATCTGGTCGGTAGCTGCACAACGGTGCTTGATTTCTGGTTATTTCTTGTGCATTTAAAATTTGTGGTCATTTGTGTTTTAAATATTTGATCAACATGAAATCAGTGAATCAAGGCAACATCCTGAGGTCGTTAAGGTTAAGAAATTCCTAAACAAACTTTTTCTCACTAGCATCTTGTATGATTTTTAGATCCAACCCATTGTTTCCCTTTCTCATCTTGGTTCTGCATTCATTTTGTTCTTTTTATATATAATGGTGGATATAAAACTGAATTATTGTACAATAATTGCATGCAATTAAACTTGAGCGGAAAACTTTAGTGTAAATGAACTTGAAGGGTGAGTTCTTAGAGCCGAGTAATTTCCTAGCGTTTGCGATGCCTATTTGAGTCCAGCAAATGACCATTTTGATTTTGACATGGATAATCTTGAATTGTCTTAGTTTCATGAAATAAAATTGTAACTACATGTGATGACCCACTTAAGTAGTAATAAGTGAAACTCTTAAACATCGAGGCGCCTTTTCAGATAATGGTGGAGTTCCTGATAAGAACTCCAAAGTTAAGCGTGCTCAGGTGGGAGCACTCCCAAGATGGGTGACCTGTTGGGAAGTTATCTTCTGAGGGCAAAACCGTGAGGCCTTTTTGGCCAAAGCGGACAATACCTTGGTGCTTAAGAGTTTGGGCTGTTACAAATGGTATCAGAGCAAACCATAGGGTGTCAGATAAGAGCTAAATGTCATATAGGGCAAAGTACCACTTCATGTGAGCAACCTCTTGAACCCATGATGGTTAAGGTGCTACATGGTAGTGGGTACCTTTTGTGCCTGTAGGTGTCACCTCTAGTCCTATCTACCCAGTGGATGGTTCTTGGATCTGTGTGTGGATACTGACGAGGACGTCAGTTACTTAAGTTGGGGAGATTGTGATGACCCACTTAAGTAGTAATAAGTGAAACTCTTAAATATCGAGGCGCCTTTTCAGATAATGGTGGAGTTCCTGATAAGAACTCCAAAGTTAAGCGTGCTCAGGTGGGAGCACTCCCAAGATGGGTGACCTGCTGGGAAGTTATCTTCTGAGGGCAAAACCGTGAGGCCTTTCTGGCCAAAGCGGACAATACATTGGTGCTTAAGAGTTTGGGCTGTTACAGTTAAAGTTAAGAAATTCCTAAACAAACTTTTTCTCACTAGCATCTTGTATGATTTTTAGATCCAACCCATTGTTTCCCTTTCTCATCTTGGTTCTGCATTCATTTTGTTCTTTTTGTATATAATGGTGGATATAAAACTGAAGTATTGTACAATAATTGCATGCAATTAAACTTGAGCGGAAAACTTTAGTGTAAATGAGCTTGAAGGGTGAGTTCTTAGAGCCGAGTAATTTCCTAGCGTTTGCGATGCCTCTTTGAGTCCAGCAAATGACCATTTTGATTTTGACATGGATAATCTTGAATTGTCTTAGTTTCATGAAATAAAATTGTAACTACATGTCTGCTTTATTGATACGTTAAAATGTGTTTTAATTTATTTGACAACTTTAATTAATATTTTGCAACTAAGAAGGGGACCAAGTTTGTTTGCATTTAAATACTATCATATACATTTAAACATTGTTTCCAATATGTGTTTTGTTCCTGATATTGATCTTATTCAGCTATTTGACTCTAAAACTAAGCATACGATTGACGACAATGCTTAAAAAGATGGTGGACACTGTATTTTGTTGTTAATTCTAATAATAAAATTTAGAGTTTAATACTATGTGGAATCTAAATGGGGGAATTTACCAGAGATATTTGAAATGGGCTATAGTAATATAGTTGATAATGTTAACATTTAACAATCTGAATTGGTGGTTAGCAGTTGGAGTGAAAATTATTGGGGTACAAAGTGTGACTTAAACGACCACTCTTTCTCCAGTGCATGAAACTTGGCTTGATTTTACCTTTAATCGACTTCTTTCTCCTTTTCCAAATGATCATCCGAATGCTATCTACTGCATTAGCCAAACTGTTTGTGCTGGGACTCCGTCTCTTTTCCAAGTCATTCTTTTTGTTTTGGGTAGTGAATTCCATTGGCGGGGCTCTTCTGTGAGACCGTGAGGGCTAGGTTCATTTTAATGATGGTGGAATTGTTAGGAGTATTTAATAGTAATATTATTAGTTCTTAGGCTGTCTTAATTTGGTTTATCTTTTGCTTAAACTGTTGACTGGTTAAAGCCTGTATAAAAGGATAATTAAGCTTCATGGTAAGACATTCTTCCTCTGTTCTTCTCAAACTCTTGTATTTTCCTCTCTATTAATTTATTGAAGTTCTTGGCATCTTTGCAACAGCCTTAGTTATCTAACATTAATCCACAATAGGTATAACATTAATGCATATATCTTGCATAGAGTACTAACTGTTGAAGTGTTGGGTCGTTATAAAATATTTAATTCTTCTTTCTAATTAAAAAAGCATTAGTTGGTTCCGCTCACAAAAAAATTAAGCATTTAGGTTTAAATTAAAATTGACAATTTTATATCTAACACAACTGTATATCCTGCATTTGATTTACTTTTCCTAAGTTGTATTAGGGATATTTAATTGAAATCAAATGTTTCATGTAGCTTATTGCTCTCACAAGTCCTGGTGTTTTTATCATAATTGAGCAAGGTCCAAGGGCAGGTGACTTCCCCCAGTGCTGCTATCAGATTGAATGGGCTGTTAGTTCATGATTCTTAATGGTATTGAAAAGCATTTATTTGAGAGGGAGTTATAGTTGATGTGGTAATATGTGCTCACTTGAGCTGAGATTATTGATGCATGTACAAATGGCTTAGTCCCACATCCTTTAATAGGAAAAGAGAGTGAATAGAATTAGCATTGGCTGGCTCATAACCAAAAAAACTTTGACTTTTGTGGTGAATTGATTTGACTGTTGGTGAATCCAGTCTAACTTAGTGCCCCATATTTGTTTCATTTTTTTTTGACATGAAAGATTATAAAGAACTTGAGAATAGAACTTAAATCCTTGTCTACCTTTGGCTGTGTAAATTTGGCTTTAAATCACTTTTTTACTGAACATGCCTTCTCCTGAACTTATCTACCTTTGGTTAACATTCCTGTAGTGCAAGTTAATGATGTTTTCTAAGCTCTTACATTCATAAGAGTATAACCTATTTAGGCCCTATCATAAACAGTCCCAGGAAAATGGTTTATTTGATTACTGTGCGTGCTAATTTGTTTCTATGAGTTAGAAGACGTTTGGCGTGGGATGAAGCTTACAGTCTTGGGTTTGCAATGTGGTGCAAAGTATTTATTATCATTTCGTTTGATCACCCTTGTCATGGGATATTTTGCATTCCTCATGCCATAGGCTTAAAGATTTAGAATTTTCTGAAAACTGCTTAAATTATCAATTCACGGGATGGTTGATTGAATAATCAATAACATGTTCACAATGAATCAGATGGGATATTAGTCAAATAGTCATTCAAGTCCAAAATTATGTTGAAATTAATAATACGGCTATTGACTGGCCCCAAGTCTCAACTGAGAAAGATGGACGATTATGTTGAAATCAGTGCAAAATATTTCAAAAAATGACATGTCTCCAATGAGAATTTGTGCTAGAGCTACGGATTTTCATGAAAGTCACACAATGTATTGCCTAAATGCAAATTAAAGCGTGTGAGAGTTGCTACATTGTCCCATACATGTATTGCTAAGTGTGCGAGAGTTTTACTTTGTGGATAGATGCATGTAAATAAGCTAGCTTGACACTAGATTGGGAACAAGATATTAAATATGAATAGAGTTTGGCTGCCAAATGGCAGCTAAACAAAAAATCACAAAGCGCTATTTCTTCTTCCACCGCACCTCCCTCGCGTGGAAAACGCTAAAGTGCACTGCACTCGCTTATTTTTTTTTGTGCGGAAACGTGTTCTTAGTGCTTGATTTTTGCATTTTTACTTATGTGTAGCTTTTAAAACACCAACCAAACAAAAATCGGCAAGCGCCATTTCACTCTCCCCACCTCGTGGGAGCGGGACATGCGCAAGTGAACCTCACTCGCTCGAAAACACATTTTTAACATTTTTTGTACATGTAGCATAACTCTTAATTTATTGGCACTCAAACAGGTAAGCTTATGAAGATATATATATATATATATATTATTTTTAGAAATCAAAGTGAATAAATGAGAAAGCAAAGGAAATCATATGTTTATGCTTTAAGTATTTGTATTTTGGTAAAGATGGATATAAAAATGAGGTAGGTATCATTTTGGGTTAACATTTAAAGAATGTTGCTGAAGTTAAAAGGATGGAAATACAAATAGGATTAAAAGACTATAATTATAGGTGATTATTAATCTTGTAACTGTTTGTCTTTCAAATAGGAAAAACTTTGGCAATGATTTATAAGAGTTTTTACTTTAGGAGTATTTTTAAAGAAGGTTATTTATTAGAGTAGAGGTTTAAATGGGCATATTGAAAGTGCTATAAAATACTTTAATAGTATTTATTATGATTTTGGTTTTTGTAAGACTAGTGAAGAAATAAATATTCTTAAAGTTTGCTCTACGTATAATATTAAAATTGCCAATTTATTGTTCAATAAAAGATAGTAACCTGCTATCACTTTGATTATTTTCGCATAGAAGGAGATCAGTTTTATCTTATAGGGATTGCTAGGTCATTCTAAGTGAAAATTTGACATCTCAACTTAATCATTGGTTTTTAATTTGAAAATTATGAGTTGAAAAAAGAATTATAATTAAAAGATGCCTTAAGACTATATAATAGATTTTATGAATGAAATTATAAACATTCTGTAAAGAAGGGATTTAGAACTTGTTCATTGTGACATTGAGAGTGAAAGCTAATCTTATGTGATAACTACAAGGTGGTCAATGGTACTTGTAGAGAATCTAAAATGAAAGCTTCTAATAATGAAGTTGCTTGGTAGCTAAAAATAAGATGCTCAAGAAAAAGTAAAGAGAACAATATCTTCTTTTAAAATAAGATGCTCAAGAAATATTAAAGAGATTAACGTTTTTTTATAAAGAGAGATTTAAAGGTATGAATAATGATAATTGAAAGTAGTAAAAACAAACTTGGAATCCAAAAAGTTGTTAGTGATGCTAAGACTGTGATTTTCTTAAATTTATGAGCAATATATTGTTTGGTGAGAGAGACATATATTATTTGCCTAAATTAAGAGAAAAGGAAACCAAAAAATATAATCCAAGGGATGCATTTTATGGATAGTGACCAAAAATATTTTTTTGAGATATGGACATTCAAAATAGATTTACATAAACTTTTTTGAAAAGTTGTAATATTGTGATCAACGTGAACAAATTTAGTAACTTTTAAAGTAATAGTAATGACTATTTATTGAGCTAGCGAAATTGAGATGTAGAATCTCTTAAAGTAAATGAAGAGTGAAAAAATGTGGGGTCAAGAGGCATTTTTCTGTGTGTGAAAATATTAGGGTGATGAAGGAATTTCTTGGTTCCCCAAGATTACATATTTAAAAATTTAAAAGATGATGGAGCAATTACAAAGTACTATGTACTTATTTATAAGAACAAAGGTAATGTGTAAGATTGTTCAAATTTTGAAGAATTTAGTTTGCTTTGAAAATATTGGGAGAGTCTTCAAGACTTGAAAAATAAAGGACTGATCACTGAAAATTTTATCCACTTAATTAGATCATCCAAAAAGAAAAAAGCTCCACTAAATAATCATTAAAACTGATTATAACTTGAATATTATTCTTTAATATATTTGATTTCTTTCAAAAAAATATCGCAAAAGCTTTTATCATTGGATGAGTACTCATAGTTGCCTACAAGTATATTTGATTTCTATTTCTTTTTGTTATCTTTATTTCATAATTTAGAGTATAACCTTACAGATTCTTGCAAACTATCATGGGAGATAATCCATTCTTAAAGGTCTTGCAATCTGATAATTAATTCGTATGAAAGTTGTAAATCTACACATAGTGTTGAATAGCATGCCTAACTTTACCTTAGAATGGATTCTCTTTCATTGTCAATTGATTAACATTGTTAACTTTTTTTCTAGTGAAAAACATATAGATATTAATTAGATATTATATAATTAGTTTGATGTAGTTCATTACTAGGTCTTTGCAAAATGTAAATTTGGCAAAATCTATTAATGAGATCTCAAGTATATATAGATAATAATTGACTTCTTATTAAATTAAATGTCTTCTAAGAAAATTTAACATGAAAATGATTTTATTAAATATTCAAGACTAATAAATAAATTTAAAGAATTATATAGTTACCTACTTTCACTATTCTTTGGTTATTTAAGACAGCTTGAATACTCGAGGGATAGTTTAATGTTCCCTTTGATCTTATAAATGAATATTTAAATATAAAATTTTTTATTAATTATTTTATATAAAAATATTAATTAATATGTATGGATAGTAATTATAATTAATATTTATATTATTTTTCTTGTATTTTAATATAATTATCTAATAATCAATAGATAGTATTTTTTAATCAAAATTATTTTCATTATTTTTATAATTATAATTTCTTAAATTATATATATATATATATAAACATTTTATAGGCAATTTAGTAATTAATATTTAAATATTATAAATGAATATTTTTATATATCTTTGTAAATTTAAATTACTATATTTAGGAATTAAAAACTTAATTATTTAATAATCCATATATAATAACATGTATTAATAATTAATATTTAATTAATGAAATGCAATATTATTTTATAATTGAAGAGTAATTATTTAGTAACATTTTTTATTAATAAATTAATGTTGAATAAATTTTAAATTAATATTTAATATTATTAAATAACTAACTTTTAATAAGATGTATATTACTAAATTTTTATTTTCTATTATTTCATTCTTAATCAATTTAATAAACATGATTATCACATATTTAAGTATCAAATGATTTAATAATGAATTAATTTATATTAATTATTAATATAATTATATTTATTAAATAATATTTATTTTATTTTATATTAAATCATTTTAAAATTTCTTTTTGATATAGCAAACATTTAATTATTAAATATTAAAAACAATATTTATTAATGTCAAATATTTAACTTTATTTTATCAAGAATATCAATAAAATTAACACTTTTAATGGTATTTTACAATTTGTATATTAATATTTAATAAATTGCTTCGATTAATAAACCATAAATAGCCTTAAATAATAGTTCTTTAATAAATAATTATTAATTGTACAATTTTGTATATTAATAATGTTTATTACTTTTTTAATAATCAATATACATATAATTTTATTTAGAATAAAAAATCGGTATGTTTAATTTTAATACTTAAACATAAAAATCATAATTTTAAAAATATTTCTATAATTATATAATAACTTATTATATAAACATTTATTATATGGATAATATTTTTATAATATATATTTACATAAATGACTATAATATGTTATATTTATTTGTTAATTTATTATTTGATAATCAATAATTAATCTTAATGATATTTATTTAATCCCTTAGAAATTGTAAAAAATATAATATCGATAATAATACATTTATTATTATTATATTATGTATAATGTAATATTATTATTTATTAATTTAGTTACCTAATTGAAACTAAGAGGGATTGAGAGAGACAATGATGAACCAAGGGAGATGTGCTTGCGGAGGAGGCTTGTAACGACCCATTATCGTTACTTCGCAAATTAGGTCAAAACCCATCTCAGACATCAGCATTCCGGGGAATTTCAAATTAGGGCAAATAAAATTTCCTTTAGATAGAAATTATTTTTAGATCAAAGTGCCATAGTTTAGAAGAATTCGGATAGCGAAAACTTCACTTTTATTTTTTCTGAATTATTTAAATCTAATAAATTGAGAAAATTAAATACTTGTTTGAATTCATCGATTTTTCTGTCATTATGTTAAGTATATTATATATAGGTTACTCGAAAAGTTTCATCAATTTTTGAGCGTTGGTTCAGCCTCATATTAATTAAAAATAAAATATTTGTCTGAATCGAAATTTTTTGGCGCAAGGGTGTTCATTACATCGTAACACACATCGGTGTCAAGTTTTGTTATTTTTGGACGCCAAATGGTGGAAAAAAATGCAAAAAATTGAAGTAGTTATTTTAAAATTTCTTAAGAATTTTTATTCCCCCCCTCGATAGCATCCTGCAATCAGAATGCGGAAAGTTATGCTAGGGAGGACCCCACCCCTGGCCGACTCCCATTCTTCCTCTACTTAAACCCCTCTCCTTCCTTCTTCCCCACAGACCCCCTCACCTCTCCCAACAGCAGCAGCAGTCCCCTCTCCCTGCTAGCCCTCTTGCCCTGCTAGCCCCTCGCCTAGCTAGCTGCCAACCCCAACAGCCAGCCCGGCCACCCCATTCCAGCTCTCCAAACCAGCTAGCCAGCCCCCTCTCCGGCCTCCCCACTTCGGCAACCCCTCCGGCTTCCCTCAACTTCGTTCGACCTCCCTCCGTTTTTCGACAAAACTAACTTAGGCAAGTGGAGAAGGAAAAGAGGAAGAAATGAGAATTTTTTTTTTAATATTTTATTTTATTTCTTATTAACAAACATACTATTATATTATGTCATTGCATTATTATTATTGTCATTAATTAATAATAAACAACAGTACAAATGCTATAAAATGACTATTACTTTCATTCTGTCAATTTCAATTCAGGCACTTTCATTCTAACATTTTATTTTTACTATTATTATTATTTTTTGCAATCTATACAATCATTTCTATTCTGTCTTTTCTTTCATACATTATTATTATCATTAATATTAAATAATGATAATAATAACGCTATTATATATACTTTTACTACCTCAGTAAAATTTGAACTTCTTTCAAGAAGAAATGGCGAAAGAAAAACATAATAGAAACAAAGATAATATTTACTCTTAAAAATATTGGCTAAAAAGTTAATTCAAAATATTAAATCTAAATAATCAAACTATTGAACTTTTGAACTTAAATAACAATATATTAGATATATTTTATTACTCTTGTTTAAATATGATTTCTGCTTAGCATCGCACAAATTAATAAAAATGCTTTTAAAAGTCTCATAAAATGATATATGAACAAGTTTAGATAACTGAGTAGCAAGAGTTCTATATTGATATATTTTTGGTCTGATCAGACAACTGCTAAGACGGGGCTGTTCGACATTGGGAGTCATAAGGAGCCTACATTGATAAGCCTTGAGGGGGCAAGTATAGAGGGAAGTTGTGATATAAAAGATGAACCCCCATTTTCCTCGATTTTGTACTTGCTCAACAAAATCATGTTTTGCGCCAGATAACAAACGCTAAAATTCTATATTCATTTTTGTGACTGAAATTATTTTTATGCTAAAGTTTCAGTGCAACTGAAAACAGATTTGCAGGAATAATTTCATACAGCTTTTATTTCCTGCCAAATTATTGCTTATTATGCTTATTATTTAATAATTGTAAAGTTGACATCTATCAGCACTTAGTTTCATAACTAACTGGTATTCAAATTCTCGCACTTTTGAAACGTGCCCAGATCAGGAGTTTGTTCTAGAGGAAGGGTGCTAAGATCCAAGCAGTGTTGATTCTGCTTCCTGCTATTTTATCGCTCTTTTTGGCTCTTTTCAAAGTTTGTAACTTTTGTTTTATTTTGATCTTTGTAATCAAGACTTATGAATTAATGAATAAATGGGTTACGTTTGATGTCTATATATTTGTCTCAAATCACTGAATGTTGAGAGGATTTGTTATCCCCAAGAACCGGTGCTTGATTAGCTCCCGCTAACCCGGCATCGGATCCTCACAAGGCTGGTGTAAGGTACGCAGGAGGTTGATGGGGCTCTGAATGTTGGCTTCATGATTGCTTCGTCGTCCAGTGGCTAGGGATGCGCTGACGATTTCATAATGTGTCAGAGTTGTTGGGCTCCTTGATTCTCTTGGTTCGTTGATAGAGGTAGTGCACAAAGGATTGATTGCATACGACCATATGGGGTTAAGTGTAGCTTTATGGCACAAAGGCCAACGGGGCACTTGCGGACATGTGGGATGAATGTGACCATCAGTGCGTGCGTGCATGGGATAAGGTAAGTTTTCTTTATGTATTATTATTATTATATACTTTTAAGCAATTACAAGAGCATAGATTATGACAAATTGTTAGAATTTCATGGAATCAATTTGGTTTTATTTCTAGCAGATTTGACTATAAAGGATGAACCTTTGCTAGTAGATTTAAGGGAGAAATTTACATGAAATGATATTCATTGGATATATATTAACAACGCATATGATACAGTCTCTGGAGAAGTTTTTCAGCAGTCTTGAAAAGAAAAGGGGTTTGAATTGTATATGATATCATTATATGTGTATAATGTAGTAGGTACATTTATTCCAACACAAGGGAGTTAGTCAAATGATTTTCTTTTTCTTAATTATAGTGCATATGGGATCAACTATTATGCTTTTTATCTCTTTGCATTAATTTTGAATGATTATATCGAACATATTCAAACGTAGGTGCCTTGGTTTATGTTATTTGTACATGACATTCTTCATATTGACAAGTCTGGTGATGGGGTGGGCATAAACAAAATTCAAGGAATGGCAAGCAACCCTAAAATCTAAGGGTTTTGTCTTAGTTGATCAAATATGGAATATACAGAATGTAAGTTTAATTATGTTGGAGGTTAGTTATAATATGGATATATGACAGTTGTTATCTTATTTTCAAAAATAATGAAAGCTTCAAATATGTTGTTCCAATTATGCAAAATGATGGTAAAATTTAGTGTAGCGATTAACATGATATAATCAAATTCATGAAATGGAAGAGCGCCTTTGGGGTGTGATTTAAAATCCCACTCTGTTAGAAGAGGAATGCCATGGGGTTTTCAATATTGCAAAGATGAAGGTGTTAAGTGGATATGTGGATATACTTGAAAATATATGAAGAGAAATGATTATATCTATAACAAGTTTGAAGTAGCCCCAAATTGGAATTTACTTGGAGAAAGTTGTTTTTGATGGTTTTGGCAATAAATTGTTACATGCTTCAGTAATGAAAATTAGGCTAATAAATTTTGCTCTTGTTAAAAGAGAGAAAGATCTATAAAATTATTTCAAGAAACTATTATGAATGATGTCATTTTATTGAAGCTTAGGGAGGAGTTATTATTAAATAGAGCATTATGGAGAAAAAATTCATGTGACTGATCCCACTATATGGGTTAGCGTTTGTTTTTGTTGTTGTTGTTGCTGCTGTGGGATGTAAGATTAATCGTACTCCACTCTGGCTAAACTAAAAGAGAATACTTATAATCAATGAGTTGACATCTTGCATGTATGCATGCTTCATGTAAGTCCTGCTACTTTCTCAAATCTACTGCTTTCTTTTTTCTATTGAGTTTGCTTATACCAGTTTAATCGCATCTGCTAGATTACATGATTGGCCTTATCTTCTTTTATTTTGCAGTGGATCAGATCAAAACACCTGTGAAGTGACAAGCCAACCTACATTAGAGGCTAAAGGCAATATCAGGAGTGAATTCACAGACATCATTGCCGAGGTGGTAGCAAAAATAAATGTTCCAGTGACTGTCCTCAATGTAACTATGATGGGATCATATCGTAGTGATGCTCATATAGGCACATGGAGTCACCCTTCATCCATTCTTGATTGCAGCCATTGGTGTCTTCCTGGTGTTCCGGATGCCTGGAATGAACTTGTATTTGCAATGCTGTCTAGAGATGGTATGTTTCTGTTTATATTTTAGGTTACAAACTTGGTTGCTATGCTCTTGTTTTAGTATGTACTGTGAATATAGCATGTTGGAAATATCAATGAGTGCATTACCACGTGCAGCCGGTGTTGCTAGTAGCGTTCCTTTTAGATGAAAAATGGGTTCTCGGGTAAGATAGTGTGGTCATAAAAACTTAATTTGGCAGTGGCGTATTGCATAACATGCAATATTGGTTTTTCCCAATTTGGTTGCATGCTGCAGCATAATGTTTTACTAACCTTGCACAATCATTTTTTTTTTTCTGGTTGATTAGTGAGCTAAGTCAAGTTAAATTTAATGAGTAGATTTATGGAGATTTACAAACATTATACTGAAATCTCCCTAAATCTACTCATTAAATCTGTGTATCTAACACCAAAGTCTTCATACAATAAATACTACATAACCTCGCTTTGTTGGAAGAATCTTGGAGCAAATATGAACTTTTTCATAAAATTGAGCAAACTCTTAAGATAAAAACACACCAATATCTGAATTGAATTGTAGGAGTGTTTCACAGGCAATAGAATTTTGCTCTAACCACATATAGCTTTTGTAGCAAATACATATAATAGTAAATTTAAAACTACCAAATGATGAGGCACTTTACACATCTCGTACACTGATCAATAGTCTGCTTTGAGTTTTAGAAATCACTAATGCTGCAATTTGCTATAGAGCCATTTTATTTGACTCCAAATTTACGCAACCTAATTCTAAGTTTATTTTTAGTCAAGAAAATTTTCAAAATAGTCTATCGACACCGAACTTATGTAAATATTTTTAGTCCATTGATTTTTATTTAGTAATTTTTGGTTCCTACTGTTATATCTTCGTAACTTTCTCATGCTTTCCACTCAGAGATTAAGGGTATCTTTGTTACTTCCCGAAGGTTGCTTTAATTTTGTTTTACTTTGACACGTTTGCGATTTCCTTCACGTTGCTACTCTTCGTCTCTCTGCGTGTATTTCTCCACGCCGCAATTTCCTCAACTCATATTGTTCTTTTCTGCGTCGATGACGCTTCCAACATCCACCCATTCCGCCAAGTCCGACATCCATGCATCCTACAATGTCAACGCCGCTTCTAAGCTCGTTGACATCCACACCAGTTCCGACATTGACACACCTTCCTACGTTGACACCGCTTTCAACGTATGAGAAATCAATGCTTTTGATGTCGACACCCCTTCCTACATTAACGTAAAATTCTCCAAAGGAATAAAGATAATCATTATTGAAAGCAATAAGAAAAAGAGGGATTGCCAGAGGCACTATCTAGATGTTGTCTTAGAAGAAAATCATAAGAAAATAAATATGCTCTAAAATTTTTTTTCTTAATTTTGAGTGAGAATATTAAATCACACAACACTCCAAATGTATTTTTTTCATTTAATCCAAAATGTTTGAATCCTATTTATCACCTCCCCTTGTATTTCACCCAATTTTATTAACCACATTATTATCTTATTAATACATAATTAATAAATTAATTAATTTGATTAAATAGCAGGGTATTAGTTGAGTTTTAATATGACCATATTATATAAATTAATTAAAGCATTATTAGATTGTTAATGATATGTTTGATTGTTTTTCTTGGAAACTATATATTTGATTGTTACTATAGATCTTACAAATCTTAATATTATTTACTTATAACCGATTATATATATTACTTATAACAAATTTATTTGATTCATACTTACAGAATTTTATTAGTTAAATTCTAAAAGGATAAATTTATCTTTCATATTTAACAATTTCTATCCAAATTAATGGTTTGGGACAAAAAATAAATATTTACATAAAAGTTAAGAGATAAAAAAAAAGTATTTACAAGAATAAAAGACTATTCTAAATATTTTGTAAGAGTTAAGGGATCATTATGATAATTTTCTCTTTTTTAGTAAGCAAGTTTGTAATTACAAACTATAATGTTCAGAATTCTGAACTGAGAAAGATGAAGCTGACTATGATGATTTGTAAATATGAACCGGGAAGATATGAAATCTGGAAGTTTCATATATACGTATATGCCTAGATGGACCTTCGGAATTACAATTTCTAGACAGTCGTAAATACAAACTTCCAGGTTTATAATTACGATGTGCAACAATATGGACAAAGAATAGAACTACATTAATCTTTGTTATTATTTTAGATCTTATTTAAATGTGCAGCAACATATGATTTTTATTTTGATGCTGTTGGGGCGGTATTTTTGGGGAAGTAATTATTGCAGGTTACAATTCAACCTATTTATTCATATAAAAATATATAATTATTAGTGTCTTTAAAACTTTCGGTTTCAGAAGAAATCAATCTTTAATTTTAAGAGAAAGAAAAATAAAATAGTTAGTAAAGCAACATAATCTATTGTTACATTCATAATCCTTAAAAACTGATTTAATTTCTACTATTAAATTTCTAATAAGGGATCATCATTAAATTTGATTTATAGGGGCTCATGAGAAGCGACCACTGAAAAAAGTGGTTCTTGTTAGAAGTCTTAACACAACTTTCAACATTCAACATTCAACATTCAACATTAGGCTCATTTAGCGTACCCGATGGATCAAAAAGAGAATTCGATGAATTTCAAATATAGCACTCAAAAGTAGAGGGGGGGAAATTAATAATATTTCTGATTTCCAAACCCTCAACTTCATCTGTATTTGGCTTACGGTCGCAACAATAAAGAAGGAATAATGGCCGGTGGCTGCATCAGCTATCCTTCACTAATGAAGTAGGTGTTTCGGTTTGCAGAGGTGTAATCTAGGAATGCTCAATCAATTGCCCTTTTGCATGAAAGAGAAATGAACTGGAGGTTTTATATATTATTATTGTTAATATTATTTAATAAAGGATTTATTTAGGAAAATTTAGGTCAATATCCTGAAGTCAGAATTGTCTCAAATTTTAATTGTTGTGAAAAATATTCAGAATCTGAAAAAAAAAAGTTTTTTGCATAATAATTTATTATAAATAAATTCTTAAAGGTTTAAAATTCTAGAATTCATAATAATTAAAATAAAAAAATTCTTTAAATTTTATGAAAATAAATAAAACTATGCTTTCGAAATATTTTAGTAGTCTTGATAAACGTTGGAATAATTTAGAAATTATGTTTAAAATAATTTTCCTCACAATATATGACAATTGTACAAAGTTTTTGAAAATTTTCCCATGCTAAAAGTTGAACCAAATTATTATGTAAATTATTGTGTAATGAGATTATTTTATTGTTGAACATAAAATTAGAAGCCTCATTCACCCCTCCCTCTTTAGTAGTGCGCTTTGACCCTAAAAAGCCAACAAACAGGAAAATCATTGGATAAATCCCCTTCCGTTTGAACACATAACTGCTTCATTATACATGTTTTTAATAATTTTAAAATAGACCCACAACATTTTGTAATAATCATGGCCTTGGAATATGTTTGTCTATTCATTGATAATTCAGTGTTCTTAAAGCACATTGTGCAATGCAAAGCATATGGTTATTTTTTTTGTTTTAAGGTGCAAAATTGTGATGGCCTGATATTCGGGTGTTCACATACCGTAGGATCATATTAACCAATTTAAGAGAAAAGCGTATACACATACAAAAACCAAAGATATTTCTCATTTATTTCAAAATTTCATAATGCAAAAATCTTCATCGTACATCAGGAACATTGTTCACCTTTTTTAAAAAATTAAAGAGAAAATAAAAAGATAAATAAGAGTTAAAGTAACACCGCCAATCCATTGGCTAGTTGATAATTTAAGTTTTAAAGTTATTCTTCAAGCTCTCTCAGAAGTACTTAACCTGGTATTGTTCAGAAAATAATATTGGGATTAGAATTTTCAGTAATTAGAGAATACTCTAAGTACCACAGTAAACAAAATAATATTATATTTTTATAAAAGCAAATATGCGATTAGCAGATATAAGGATAAAAATACAAGAAAAGTAAAGTAATAGTGCAGAATGAATAAAAGCTTTCTGCAATAAGAATTATCACAAAATGTAGGTCATTGATATCATTTTTCCTGTAATCTATCACAAATGTCACTGCTGCCATTTTTTCAGTGACCCATGAATGTTGCTGATGCCATTTTTTCAGCAACCCACAAATGTTACTAATATCATTTTCCAGTGACTCACGAATGTTGCTGATATCACTTTTTCAGCAACCTACGAATGTTACTGATATCATTTTCCAGTAACCCACGAATATTATCACGTTGGTTTCGAACAACCAACCAAGCTTCAAATGAATGGCTTAAAGCAAACAAGCGAAGCTAAGCAGCAATAAATTAAAAAAAAGGTAATACATGTCATATATCGGGTACCTTTGTTCATTAAGATCCAAAGTTTGATAGTTTGACTTTTGGATCTGCATTTAGATTTGAAAAATTTTAAATTAGCTTTTAGCCAATATTCTTAGGAGTAATTACTAAGTTTTTTTTTATTCTATTTTTCTTTCACTTTTACATTAGGTTAGCGTTATTATTATGATAATAATAATAATATACGAAAGTAAAATATAGAAATTAAATTATAGAAAGTAATAATAATAATTAAATGTTAGAATGAAAAGTGCCTGAATGGAAACATAGTCTTCTTATAATATATGCACTTGTTTATCATTATTGATTAATAACAACAGTGCTAATGTGATGACATAAAGTTTATTTAAGTATAAAAAGATATATATATATATATAATATTATTAACGAAATCTCCTTCTTTCCTTCTCCTTTTACCTAAGATAGTATTGCAGGAAAGCTGAGGGAGGCTGGACGGTTGAAGGAGGTGGCCAAAATGGTGTGGCTGGCTGGTGGCCAACAGGAGGAGGGAGGAGGGTTGCTGCCGGAAGGGGAGGTTGGCAGCAGGGAGAGAGGCTAGCTGGCTGCTTTGGAGGGACGGGAAGGGGGCTGGTTTATTTGGAGGGTCCGAATGGGGTGGTCGGGGTTGGTGGCTGACTGGGAGAGGGGCTGGCAGCAGGGCAGAGGGGCTGGCAGCGAGGAGAGGGGGTTGGCTGGTGTGTGGGGGGTTTAAATAGAAGAAGGGGGGAGAAGAGGAAGGGTCAGTCAAGGGGGGTGGGGCTGTAGCGCCTCGCCCCGTTGTCGCGCGCAAAAGAGATAACATAATCAATTTCGGCGACAGAGCGGTGCGCTACTTGGGAAGGAATTTCCCATTTTTTCGAATAGTTGAAAAGAAACCCATTTGAAGGGTTGCTGACTCAACCCCAAAGGAGGGTTAAGAGCTAATACTTAAGATAAGAGTAGTATCCTTATTCTAAGTATTAGATAAATATATACATTGGATTTAATATACGACATGAGGAATCCAATATATATAAAATATCAGTATTTCCAGTATGCTGATCACATCACAATACTAAGTATAAGAAGTATAAAACAGAGTGCGGAAGCTAAGCATACATCCAGAAAATATTCGTCACAGAACTGAATAAGAACATTCATCTTAGAATAGAAAAGTAAATGCATCCACAATTATTAGAAATTGTTTACTAAGATAATACTAAAATAAAGTCTAAATACTGAACTGAACTAAAAATAAAAAGAAATAGTAAGGCTAAAGGAGGGTTCACTAAGGCTCCACGAAGTCCTCTTGAATCCCCTGAGAGTTTTCCTGACTTGGCTCAATATGCTGCTCAAGATCTAGCAAATTGCCGGATCCCAAAAGTACCATGTGTTAGATAATAAGTCTAACATATCGAAACTAATCTAAACAGTTTTAATTATTTATATAAAACAGTAAAGTAAACAAAATTGCAAAAAGACTATAAAATAATTGAATAACTAAAACTGTATTAACTGAAGTATGGTAAAGCTGGCTGTATACTGAATACTGAAAATAAATAAAAACAGTATCTAATTTGAAACTGAGTGATTAGTATGTAAAACTATGCTATATGCCATTGAAATTATGCATCTGAATATGCCATAATATTGTATACCACTGAACTATTACTGAACTGTTATGAGCTGTACGGTCAAATGTCTACATACATTTTGTTGAGAAATACAGTTTACTGTGATGTCTGAACATCCTGAGTTTCTCCTATTGATGTATGCAATATTCTGTAACTCATAAATTATCATTGATACGCATACATCATGCTTATGCTCATGCTCATGTCTTTACACTACATGACTTAAAATCTAAAAAATCCAAAAATACTTTAAAATCAGATTATGACTCAAATGTCCTCATTATGCAGAATTCTGCTAGAAGGATTTTGACTCAGAGATTCTAATTTCAATAATTAATTTCTCTTGTTTAGAGTTTTATCTTGAAATAATCAATTAGAAAGGTTGTATACACATGGTTGTATGTTCCCAAGAGGGTGAGTTTAGCACTTAGTTTGCTTATAACTGCACTTATTGAGGCGCACACAAGATAGGAGGCGAAACCCTGTTGTAGTTATTATTCTCTCAAATTAAGATACTAGTTCACACTCTTAAGTTTGGAGGATTTATTCTAGCGGGACTGTATTTGACTTATCCCTCGGGAAAGCATTTGGTCATAAGTCTACAGGTTTGGATATTACTGAAGTGACTCAACACCATGGGTATGCATGATTATAACCAACCAATAATTTGAGTTCAATCAATTCTATTTAATAACCAAGGATTTATCAAAATTATAAATTCTTACTCTAATTGGGTGAGTCTTGCTCAAGGCTCCAAGGATGTGACCAAAAGGTCACTCAATATGGGTTACTACTACATGGGATAAATCTCATTCTAATGTCTTGGGTGAATTATACCACAAGGTTTAAGATCAATTTTTAAAGTTATGGAGGATCATCTAAGTTCTTACCTCAATATGCCACAATAAGCCTTTCCTACCTCAATGTATTAGCATTAATTAAGCCTTTTAGACATTTTAAAACACTCCTATAGCAAGATCATCGAGATCTTACACTTCTAACAATTAAACTAAATTCGTAAAGTTCACTTATTGGGCTTGGATTAAATTGATCGGATCAGATGGTTAGACCCATTTGATCGCATCCTATTCTACAATCATGGGATAAAATCAAGAATGTTATTAGGATTAGATCATTCCATAAATCAATATAGTTTTATTGTCATTTTTATGCTAAGAGTTTTATATAAGAGAAAATCAGGGATCTTAAGCTTAGATTCAGATGTTTCAATTACATAAGTTCATTATTAACCTTAGTACTTCTACTTAAATACTTTAAGGTCAATACTAAATCGGATGTATTATTGAAATAATGTCAGTTGAATTATCTTTCAATCAAGTTAATTGATTAAGTGATTAAGTGTTCAAGTCTTAATCAAATATGTTAGGATTTAACTCTTATCCTTGCCCAATTAAGATCGATTTGTTGATTTATAGATCAATGATCAATCAATATATTATTGGTATATTATTGATAGTAAATTTTAGATTTAGATTAAGTATTATTTACTTCTTAAAATTCTTATGTTCAATTTTAGTTTAATATCATATTAGGTAAATCAAGATATCCAAATCAATGTTGAAGTTCTCTAACATACACCATAATATTATGAAAGCATAGAATAAAGTGACATAAAATAGAAGGTAATTAAGGCTAACCAAATCCTAAATCGAATCAAAAGGGATTAGCACTTGATTGCAAATCTAAAGAAATTAAATTTTATGCAATTTGATTATTAAGTTCTACTTGGTCATACAAGCAATTAAAGATTCTAATATTTTCATTTGGCACAAAATATTCAAACAATTCTTTATAAGATTTAGAACATGACATTTAGGGTAAAATGGTGAATTTTTCATTGAAATTCACATACACATTCATACAATGCTTAATTTTACTAAATCTATATTTATATTTGATATATTTCGGCTCTATTAGGGTCCTAGAGTCGTTAAAATGTGAAAAATCATAAATCTGGACAATTCCGGACAGCTCTGGGCACTTTTGGACAATTCTGGGCGCTACGACGCGCGGTAGTGCCTTCTGGCCGATAGCCAGGCACTACGATGCGCTGCAGCGTTACGGCGCCTGTTTTATGAGGTGCGGACGCTAAGGCGTGCCGCAGCGCTTGCAGGCGTTGCGGCGCGCTGGAGCAGATTTCATTTAATTTCATTAAATTTTTATGCTTCATCAAATTATTATGCTGTTGCGGTGCGCGTAGCGCGCTACGGCGGACCCAAATTCGAAACTTCGGGCGCTGCGGCGCTCTGCAGCGCCCGACGGTGATTTCGCCTGTGCAAAACCGTAATGAGTCTCCTTTCGCACTCGAATACTCTCAATTTTGGGTACCTTACATGTGGTGCCATATACTGATGGAAAGGTCTCGAAAATCGGCATGAATGGATTATCCTAACGAGCAGAAATTGATGCCCTAACTACAGGTGTGCAGAAATTTTACAGCTTTTTGACAATTTTTCTAATGGAGAACAAGCTTCGACCGGACTCATTTGAGTCCGATTGAAACTTGAAGATCGCACATAAATTCCATACAATAGCTAATGAACATACCATTTACAGTACTTGATAAATCCGATGAAGAGAGCACAAGGAAGAGTATGCAAAAGGGTACCTTATCTTGGAAGGATGGAGGGCTTGAGGACTTCCCTTCAGCACAAAGTTCAACAATGGAGGAAGGAGGAGAAGAGGAGACCTCAGCTTGAGAGCTAAGGAAGGAAGAGGAGGGCTGAAGCTCTTTTTTAAAGGAGGAGGGGAAGGCTCCATTATGAGCTCTCCCATCAAGCAAGGAGGGAAGGAGAGGGGGGCAGAAGTCCTCTTGCGTGTGATGGAAAGGAGGGAGGCGCCAAACAAGGCATGGGCTGATAGATGCAGGAAAGAGAAAGGGGAGAAAATTAGAAATAAGGATTTATGAAATTAATATTTTATTTCTTTCTAATTTTTTTAATTCTCTAAAAATTCAAATTCAATAAACGCACTCCGAAAATTCTAAAAAATTCACCCCTAGCTAATTTGGGGGTAAGGAATTCAACAGCGAAGTCGGATTTCGATTCTGATGATTATTTAATTATTCTATTTTTCCGGTGCATTTAATTACACTAAAATATTCGCAAAAATTTGATAACTTTCAAACACGTCCAAAACATCACCCATAGCTAATTTGGGGGTGACAATTGCAACGACGAAGTCAGATTTTTATTTTGAGGTCAATTTAAAAGCTTCAATTTTCTAATTAATTAAATATATTAAATATTCTAATTATTTGATTAAGCTCCGAATCGCTCTAAAATTTTTAGGGTTGGCTCTAATGACTAGATGAACTTAATAGAATGATAATTATGCTGCGATTAAACTGAGATTAGACTAAATAACAACCTAGGATTGTTACAGGGGCCCTCCTAGGCGCTAAACAAGCGCAGGTTTTTCCTAGGAAGCGAAGGAAAATCGGGATGGGGGGAGATAAAGAAAATCTTAAGGAAATTTGCATAAATTACTTAAAGTTAAAATTTTCGCATTTTCCCGCCGTTTAGCATCCAAAAATAACGAAACTTGACACCGATGTGTGTTACGATGTAATGAACACCCTTGCGCCAAAAATTCTCAATTCAGAAAAAATTTTATTTTATATTAACTTCTGAAGTTTTAAATTTCAGAAATTAATTTAGGTTAAACCGACGATCCAAAATTGATGAAACTTCATGAACAGCTTTTAAATAATATACTTAACATATTGACATGAAAATCGATGAATTCGGACACATTTTGATGTTCTTGATTTATTAAATTTAAAAAAATTCAAAAATTAAAATGAGAGTTTTTGTTATCCAGATTTCTCCCAAATTATGGCGCTTTGATCTAAAAATTTATTCTCATCTAAGGATATTTTTGTTTGCCCTAATTTGAAATTTCCCGGGATCATAATTTTTGAGGCAGGATTTGTCCTAATTTATAAAGTAACAACATCGGGTCGTTACAAAAATGCAATGTGAAGCACACTTTAGAGAATCAAGTTCTCATCTAATAACAATGAAATTTACTAGGTTTTGGTCGTGGTATTACGGTAATATTCACATAAAAATTATTCTACATAAGAAGATTTCTTGATTGTTTTTTTTAATGCTTACGATATTATTATTAATAATAATAAAAGAGTTCAGCATATGAAATTTGGTTGGCGACATACATCAACCTTTTCAAATTAGCGGACCAACCAATCTAAGATAGATGCTAATCTACACTAAAATCACATAAGCAATAAGAACTAAAGAGAAGCCGAAAAATAGAAAATTCTAGACTAAGTAGTTCCACCAAACACTTCAAGTTTCAGGACTAAGATCCATTCATCCACCAAAACATCATCAGTCACAGCAGCTGCTCTATTGACAGCCTCCTGAACTAAATCATTCGATAAGCAAGGTACTTGCCATCAAATGCTTTAACCCATCCAATCACCATGAAGAATTGTACTTGAATTTATATGAATGAATGTTGCAAGGGCACTTTACAAGTTTACAATTCTCCTTACCAACTCGTAACATCGTCTTCATGTGTCAGCAACAAAGTGTCCTCTTAACAACAGTATAATAATTACTTTGGACAGATAAATCATTAGCCTCTTCAGTTACTGCTATCACTTAGTCAAAATATTCTGCGAGTGCCGTCAGATTCATCTTATAATTGGTTTTATATTTAAACTATTTCAAACACCGTTTTATTTGCCAAGGCAAGCAGCGGATTGCTATAGGTCGTAATAGGTTTGGCCATATTGATGCTTGAATGTCTGAAATAATTATTTGATCGTAGTCTATTGTATGTCATTGTAAGAATTAGGTGTGTCAAATGGATCAGGTTGCATATGCTCCTTTCTTAACTATAGATTAAAGCACAAAGTTTATCTGGTATCTTATTTCCAATTGTTTGCCTTTTTCACACATGTTACATTGAGGGAAAACCACCTTTTTTCACTACTGTCAAAATTTCACTATTCCTTCCACTAACTGGCTTTAATTAAAAAAAATTACATTTTGAGATTTTGTTGATCTTTCTTTAGGAAAAATAGCTCTAGTTAAACTTGCACTCGAAACTTTGTTAGTCTTTCTTTTGGAAAAACAGCCATTGAATGTCTTTAAGTTTACAAAATCAAATTTTAATTGATGGCATTCGATATAATGTCTGTTAAAGGATGCACAAACAAATACATTATTGATTTGGAAGAAGTATTTTTTTTTCTATCACTCATAAAATGTGTTCATTGTATATTAACTATTATAGTTGTTAAACGGTGGAAGTTTCTACCACTGAATACTAATTCATTCCTAAATGATGATCTCAAGGAATGAGTTTTTATGCAACTACCAATTGAGTGTTCTCATACTTTTGATATAGTTTGTTACCTTCAAATAATATTTAATGAATTCTAATATGCATCTTGATTTTTTTTGCAAAATTCAGTTATTTTGTGCTTCCATTGGCTTCACCCAAGCTCATATGATTCTGTCTAATTCATTCGTTAAATTGAATACATAATTGTCACTTTATTTCTACTATAAATAATATATATTTTTGATTTGTAATGTCTATTTTTTAATATTTTTTGAAATTAAGGATACTAGATCTTTTTATTATTTTGTTGACCTTGACACGTTCGCTTATTTAAACTATTATTCTTTTTGGCTAAGTATGCATCATTCTTTCACTAGACTATATAATAGATGATAAAATATTTTCCACCTTAGAATAGATTATCATGCTAACTCTACTGAAGGATGCTTCACTTGGTAGCCATATACATTATCGCCAGATTGTTGGTAGTTTTGTTTATTTCATTTTGATTAGATCTAACATTGTTCTTGTTATTCATCTAGTTTATTAATAGTTTCTCTTTGCTCCAATAATTATTCCATCACCTTTGGATTCTCTATGTGAAAAGAACTCTCTTCAGTGGACTTCATTTTCTAGCCAATCTTTTTTTTGGTGCTTTAAGGGTATTTCAGATTGCTCATATTGATGTATTCCTTGAATGTACTAATCATATAAAACTTTTTTACTTTGTGTTACATGTCAACCATAGCACCCTTCAGTGGACCATCATTTCAAATTGTTGATAGTTTTACCAACACTAAACTCCCAGATTTTCTTAAGATCTAAAATTGGTGTCTTTCAAATCGCCTCTAGTTTGGTAGGGTAAAACAATAACAACTATAACAAAGACTTAAACTATGTCAAATAGTAGCCTTTTATGAGCTCCAAATGTCAAATAGTAGCCCTTCTTTGAGCTCCATTAAAAGTGTGTTCAGCTATATGATCTATTTCTGTTCATTAAACTATGTCAAATAGTAGCCCTTCTTTGAGCTCCAAATGTGTAAGAATATTTCTAGTGGTTTCTTTCCCTATCATTATTGATGTTCCTCTTCTACTTAGCATGAGAAAAATCCATTAATTTAACTTACTTCTTGGGGCATTTACCGGTCTTTGATTAATATGCCCAAGCTATCTAAGATGACTTTTTTTAAGCTTATTCTCAGTTGAAGCTATATGCTACGAATGCATATATTTCTCATTATATCTTTTATATATACCCACTTATCCACCTCTACATCCTCATCTTTGTCATTCTTAATTTGTTAGCATGGCTTTGCATGCAATAACATATAATATTATTGGCCTTATATTTGTTTTATAAAATTTGCATGTGCTTGAATGAGATATATCAATTGCATAGTACTTCAATGGTGCTCCTCCATTTCATCCAACAATCATGTTTCCCATTTATCACATTATTGTCTATTCTTCCATTATTTTGTAGAATTGAACCTAGATATTTGAATTTTATTTTCTTGATTACATGAATTTCAATCATCATATCCTCATTATTAAAAATTATTATGATTAAATTTATATTTATTATTATAGTTTGGATCTATTCGATAAAATCCTTTGGATTTTAAGGCAATTATCTAAAGCTTGAGTTCTCTAAATTTTTATCTATAGTTTTATCAATAGGAAGGAAATCATGTGCAAATAATATGCATTAAGGCATTGTTCTTGAATGTGTTAGTAAGGATACTCAAAATTAATGCAAAATGATAAGAACTTAGAGTTGATCCTTGATGTAGTTTAATTGAAATTTTAAGTTAATTTGACAAACTATTTTGGGTTTAAACATGTGTAACTATTCTATTATTTACATTTTTATTAGCATCCATTTAATATCTACAAATCTCTCTTCTTTGTAATAATCTCATAAGAAATCTCTATACGTACTTTATCATACACCTTTTAAGGTTTTTTGTTGAGATATTTTTTGGATAAAGTGCTAAACTTTTTCTAAATCCATTAATCTAAGAATAAGATCTTTTCTCTTTATATTTTTTCATTAGTCCTCAAAGAAAACATATAACCTTTATAATTGATCCACCATACATAAAACCAAGTTGACTTTATGACATTTTAGTGTCTTATTGCCATTTATGTTCAATTATATACTACTAAAGATGTAAAATTTAGCTCATTAATATAATTCCTCTATAATTTGCAAAATCTTAAATATTATATTTGTTTTTAGAAAGTATAAAATTAAATATACTGAGTATGAACACTCCTAAGGTGGGTGACTATTCTAGAAGTTAAAATTTGAGAATAAAATCATGAGCTACGAAGTTAAGTGTGCTCACAACAAGCACACTTAACTTGTTAAAGGAGGTGTGTAAATGCATTTCTTTCGCACATCAATAGTCCAACCATTTGTTTGCAGATGATGAACTGTAGAAAAGAGCAACTTGGCCTTGTTTTTGTTGAAGTTCGTTAGCTTGTTTCTCAAGAACAACGATTATTTTTCAGTAATTGTATATCAAGGTAGAGTAAATTGTCCGAAAAGATTCTCTCAAATAGTTTTTTATGGCTTCGGCAATAGGGCTTTGGCTAGGGTGATGATGGTTTTGACCCACTTGGTGAAGCAGTTGACTGAGGATGAATATTAATGTGGGGTTATTGACCGATAAGGATTTGATGATTGTATGCTATAATAGGCATGAAATTGGCATGCTCTACATATTCATGTAAACTTATTTTTTTGACTATCAACCATTGGTAACCTTATCAGAAAACTCATTAGCCATGTTTCTTCTTTGAGGAATGATTGTTGAGTCTCTTGTGTAGCTTGGAAAGAACTACTCAGGCCTTGGGAGACTTGAATCATTACAAACATATGCAAGAATGATTTTTTATGAGTTTCTCGCAAATACAGAACTTAGATTCATAGTACTTGATTGAATGCATTGCTTAATTCTCATTGGGAAATGTATGAATAAACAAGCAATCCAAGAAGTTGATATACTAATTTATTGAGTGCTTGACTATGAGGGTAAGAGTGGCGCATAAAACATGTTGCTTGTGGAGTTTTTGAGAACTGCGACATAGGATTGCCTTATTTGGAGATCGTATTAACCTCTAATTTCCCCAAAAGGGATGTGAATGATGTCCAAGTTAATAAAGTTTGGGATTAGTTGCTGAATGTCTTAAAAAACCATCTATATAATAGAATTGCTATCACAAAAAATTTAACTATTAAAGTATTATTCGTCTTAGCCTAAGTGGTTTCATGTTTAGTTCTCAAAAAATAATTTCTTGGATAGTCACTCATCTAAGGAGTGCTCCTACTATGATTATATTTTACTTTATAATTTTTATTAGAAATTTTACTATTATTTCAATAGATGCCTTGATATTTAAAGTTCTATTTAATTATAAATGCCTTACATAGATCCAATAATTACCCATCATGTAGATATTGTAAAGAATATATGAGGGAGAAGAGGTTAGTAATAAATGCCGGAATATATTTTCTACATATTACATTCAGCATTTCTCCTCATATATATAGAGGTAACGTAAGTATGTATATATTGTAATGAGTCTTCAACTGTCTGATGTAGATATCTTGATCATGTGGTGTGGATGTTCTGATAGCTGCTATTATCCCCCATAAACGAACCACTGTGATCGGACATGGTGAGTTTAGATTTGTGAGTGTTGAAGTGAGATGTGGAGAGCGGCTTTGTCAATATGTTGGTTGTTGTTCCTTTGTGGGAATGTGTTGTAGCTGAATTCTTTGTTTTTGCATGTTGTCGCGGATGAAATGAAAATTGACTTCCACGTGCTTGGTAAGTGCCCGATATTCTGCTTTTGTGGAAGAGCGGGAGACCGTATTTTTTTTCTTGGCGCTCCAGGAGATTAGTGTATTTTTCAAGAATATGCAGTAGCAGGTGGTGGATTTTTGATCAGTTGAATCTTCTGCCCAATCTGAGTTTATGTATGCTTGAAGATGTTGATCACCTGGGGTTTATGGAAAGTCCTTGATGATAGGTGCATTCGACATGCTTTATGATGCACTTGAGTTGATCAAAGTGAGCTTGGGTGGGGTTATGCATGTGTTGGCAAACTTTGTTGATGGCAAGGCTAAGATTGGGACGTGCGATAGTTAGATATTGTAGTGACCTGGCGAGTTTTTTGTAGAGTTTCGGTTGGTTGAATGATGGGGAGGGTTTAAATGGTTGCGGTTGTGTTGGGTGGGTGTTTGAGTTGGGTTGCGGTTTTTCATGCCAGATTGTTTGAGTAGGTTTAATGCGTATGTTGATTGGCTTAACATTGAGCCAACGCGTGTGTATGAGGGTGATCCCAAGAATATGTTTGGTTTACCAAAATTCTTCATACGAAAGCGTTGGATGAGAGTGTGGATAAGGGAGTTTATGGTGGCTGTGGATGGGCTAGCTACTAGGATATCATCAACATAGATTAAGATGTATATATTGGGTTTGGAGCTGAGTTGTGAAATAGTAAGATGGGATTGACATGGCTTGTTTTGAATTCTTGGGTGTGTAGGAAGTTGGTTAATGTGGAGAACCATTGTCTTGGGGATTGTTTGACTGTATATTGCTTTATTGAGTTTGCACACGTGGTGAGGTTTGTGTGGGTCTTCAAATTCTTTAGGTTGTTTCATATAAATCGTTTCTTGTAGGTTACAGTGTAGGAAGGCATTGGAAACATCTAGTTTTGCCATATGCCACTTGTGGTGGATAACTATGGTGAAGAGAATTCTGATGGAAGGTATCTTTGCCACGGGGCTTAAGGTTTCAAGGTAGTCAATGCCGTAATGTTGGTTGAAACGTTGTGCAACTAGTTTTGCCTTGTGACGTGTCATTGTGCCATTGTCTTTGTATTTGGTGCTATATGTCCCCAATTTACAACCAAACATGTTTTGGTTTGGTCAAGGGAGAACTAGTGTCCATATTTGCTGATTTTATATTACTTGCTATTCTTCTTTCATTGCTTGTTTCCAAGCTTTTGATTTGATTGCTGTGTTGTATGTGGTTAGGATCGGTGGTTGGTGGTTGGTGTTTGGGTGAGGAAGAGGTGTGTTAGAGGTTTGGGTTGAATTGTTTCTATTTTGAGGAGGGTAATCATTGGGTGTGTTGGGATTGGTTTTGTGGCTTCATTTACATCCAGTATTTGTTGAGGTTTGATCGGTTGGATTGGATGATGGGGTTGTGGGCTGAGTGTGAATCTGAGGGGTTGTTGTTTGGGTTGTCGAGGAGGTGGGGTTATACATGGTTTATTGGTGTGTTGTTTGAGGTGTTGCGGTTGAACTTGTATGTTTGCGATGAAGGTTGTATGAGGTTAGTGTGAGAATTAGTGGGCTGGTGTATGGCTTGGTGTGGCTGTTGTTGAGTGGTGTTTTCGATATTGTGGATGAAGGGAAAGTTGATACGATGAATTGGACGTGTCTTGAAATTAGGGAGGATGATATTTTGAAATTATAACAAATGTATCTTTTATGATTGGGTGAGTAGTCTAAAAAGATGCATGGGATTGATTTTGGGCCTAGTTTTGTTATTTTTGTGGGGGGTAGAACATAGGCACCTGAATACATTAGGTGATTGTAGTCGGGTGGATGGCTGTGGAGGAGTTGAAATGGAGACATATTTTGTGTGTTTGAGGATGGTAACTAGTTGATTAGGTAGATTGAGGTGAGGGTTGCTTGGGGCCAAAAGGTTTCGAGTAGCTGTGTTGTTTGGAGGAAAGCTTGTGTAGTTTCTATGATGTGGCAGTGTATGCGCTCGGCGACTCCATTTTGTCGTGGGGTGTAGGGGCATGACATACGGTTTGCATTCCCAAGTTTTTGAAGAGTTTATGGAAGGTGGTGGAGTTGTATTCCCCTTTGCCGTCCAATTGGAGGATTTTGATGTGAATGTTGTATTGGCACTTTATGAATTTATGTAGTTCGATTTTGTGGATGGTTTCAGATTTGTGTTTTAAAGGAAATATTCATGTAAATCGAGTGTATTCATCAATGAAAATAACATAGATTTTAGAACATTCACTTGAGATATTGGGGTAGGTCCCCATACATCGGTGTGTAACAATTCAAAAGCTTTATATTTTCTAGTTGAATGTTTCTAAAATTATAAGTGATGATGCTTTGATGTAATACAAATGGTACTGAGAGGAGAGTGATTCCCGATTTGGATGTCGGGTTGAGTTTTTTGAGTAGTTGGTGGATTTCTAGATTAGGATGTTCAAGCTGATGGTGCCAAGGAGGAGTTGTAGCGGTGGTTGTTAATTGCAGAATTTTTTTGCTTGAGGTGAGATCTGATGGATGAATGGTGTAGAGACCGTTGCTGCTTGTTTTTTTGAGAGGAGTGTTGGTGCGTAGATCCTTGATGCTAAAGCCATGTTTGTTGAACATAATGGAACAAGAGTTGTCAGATACTAGTTTATGAATGGATAAGCGAATGTAATATGACATTTAGGAACATGAAGGATTTTGTTTAGGAAAGCTTACAGTTAGGTGTGGGTAGGATTCCGGTACCTATGTTAGAGATAGGAAGGGAATGACCGTTTCCGATTGTGACGGTGTCCTTGACTTGATATGGTTCGGCCATGGATAGGTGTCGTAGATCATTTGTGATGTGATTTTAGGCTTTTGAATCAAGGTACCAATTTGGGTCTAGCAGTCCTTCGCTGTAGAATGTTGTTGGTTTGGTTGTTTTGTGTTCAACGGGGGTTGTTGTAGGTTTGATTCATTCTATGTCAGCAGTCTTTGGCCGTATGATCTGATTTGTAGCAAATATGGCATTGAATGTAGGTTGATTTGGCATGGTTTCTTTGGTTTTCTGGGTGATAGGTTCTTGTTTGCATTTTGTGTTCTTGTGGTGTCCATGGAGTTCTTCGGCGCTATTGAATTGTAGGATGGCGTTGTTGATGTGTGGGATTGCTTACCCTTTCTCTATTTCTCGGTGGAACTGCGAGTCCACGCCTACTTTGGTGTCAGGAGTATAGGGTGAGGTACGGGGAGTTGTTGTTTGCTGATAGATGTATTTCCTTATGTAAGTTGACTTCCTCACTGCAGAGAAGAGAGTACAAGTCATCTAGGCTGATTGGTGTAGTCTTTGTTCGAATGGCTATTTTGAAGGCTTGGTAGGTTGAGGGTAAGCCGTTTAAGGTGTATAGGATAAAATCTTCTTGATCGATCTTTGAGCCGTTGATGTTGATCTTGTCTACCAACTCATTTATTTTAGCAAGGTACGCTTGCATTGGTCTATCTTTTAGAGATACATTGTGGAGTTCGTTCTTGAGTTGTATAGTTCTTGAATGGTTGGAGGGTTGTAGACGTCTTTCTAGTATGATCCATATTTCTTGACTTGTCTCGGCATCCAATATATGTGATAGGATGGAGGGAGATATTACCGATATATAGGGCAGCAATCAGGTTATTTCGGTAGAGATGCATGTATCGTGATTGTCTTCATTCTGCTTGAGTTGTGCTGGACTCCTTCTAGGTGATCATAGAAATTTTTTGCTTTGAACAACTTTGTTACCTGAGCTCGCCATATGTGATAATTTTAGTGGTGAGAGTGTTTTTGGAAAAGGTTCTTGATGTTAGAAATTAAGAATTTGTGATTCTTGAGGTTGGTTGCTTTGGTGGTATTGCTGTCTAAACAGTGGTTAGATTGGTTACTACTGAATTGAGAGTGTGTGGGTTGATTCCATGATTATAGTGCAGTTCTTGAGAAAGTTCTTGTGAGTTCTTGAGGCGGAGGGAGAGTTCTGAACTATTCTTAATGGAGAGGAATTTGGTCAGGGAAGGAGGATGGTTATGGTAATGTTGAGGTTGGAGATAGGATGACTAGTTGGCTGACTGTGATTGTTATACTGAGGACAGACGAAAGGCTGTAGATAGAGAGGTTGGAGGGCAGGTTGGAAGGTTCTTGAAGAGAGTTCTTGAGGTGATTCTTGAATGTTTTTGATGGAGATTGAGGTAGAAGGGGGTGGAGGAGAGATGTTGCTCTAATACCATGTAAAGAATATCAAGAGATGGAAAAGAGGAGAGTAATAAAGGCCGGAATATATTTTCTACTTATTACATTCAACATTTCTCCTCATATATATAGAGGTAACATAAGTATGTATATATAAGTAATGAGCCTTCAGCCGTCTGATGTAGATGTTCTGATCATGTGGTGTGAATGTTTTGATGGCTGCTATTAGATATGACTATAGAGTTAGTTCATATTATGTAGTGCTTTATCTCATCATGAATTCAAAAGTGATCTCCATGGTGTGGCATTTTTCTTTGCATTACACTTAATTCTATTAGCAGCATGTGCACTGTTCTGATACCAATTGTAGCATCTCAAACTCTTATTTATTAAGGTATTCTTTGCATTTATTTTAATAGAATTACAAGTTTGTTTTTTTATGATAATTTACTAGATGGTGACCAAACTTAGTAGTGCACTTGTTATAAGCTTGGTTTGATTATTCAAAATAATGGTGAAATAAGGAATAATGTGATTAATAGGATCGAAGCTAGTTGGATGAAATGAAGGAGCATTTTTGGAGTATTGTATAATAAAAAAATTCCACTCAAAATTAAAGGAAACTATGTGACTAGCTATGTTATATGGGGCTTAATGTTGGCCATCAAAGAAGAAACTTACCGTTAAATAAGTGTTACAAAGACGAGGATGCTTGGTGGATGAGTTGATATACTCATAAGGAAATGAGTTAATATGTAGCATGGTTGGAGTGGCTTCAATAGTTAATTAGATTAAAGAATGCCTCCTTAGATGGTTTAGGCATATTAAACATAGACTGTTCAATGCCTTTGTTAGGAATTGAGTTTATGAATTTTGCCCATATTAAAAGCAGAAGAGTACGATAAAAAAGACACCGGAAGAAGCCATTAGAAATGATCTTTCTATTTGGAACTTAGAGGGGTTTCTATTTCGTGATGCACAATGGACATAAAGAATTCATATCACCAACCTCACCTCGTGGGATTAAGGCTTTCATATTATTGTATTTCCTTAAAGCATTCCAAACTTCAGTTTCACTCACTTGACAAATGGAGTAATTAATATTATTTTTAGAGCCATTAAATTCACTTGTCTGTCACATTGTTGCAACCTTCTTTGTAAAACCTGAGAATTAGTCATTTATTTTTATAGTTTATATGTTTTGAAAAGTGTTTTCTTATAAACATCTTATAATTTCATTTTAGTTAAATCTTTTATTTTCTTCTTCTAATATAGTTGGCTTAAACTTGTGTTTCTTGACTCAGCAAAATCTAATTTCATGCATAAACCATCAAAAGTCATAATCTTAACATCCCTAATATTTAATTTATACTTAACAAATTAATTTCTGTTATTCTTACGTTTAAGCACTTTTTTCTAGAACTTTTTTCTACCACAAAGTCTCAAAGGATTAATTTCATATTTTAATTCGACAACCTTTACACTTGTCAATTACCTAAGCACAGCCCTTAAACTTTCTCATCCGAAACTTCCATGGAAAAATTTTGAACTTTAATCGCTGGGAATGGGTCGCGTATGCTTTTTTTTTGTTGTTATCGTGAGGAAAATTAAGGTGGCATAAATGAAAAAAAGTGAAAATTTGTGTTTTTTTTTGGAAAATTAAGTTTCTTTTTTTTTTATTACTTACGGAGAATCATAACCATGTAATATTTCTCAAATCCCAACTGATAGCACTAATGAAATTTTCTAATCCATTGGATACAATACATAAAAATCACTGACCAGTTATCATGCATCCAACGGCTCTAAATTTTTTTAAAGTCTCTGGGTTTGACCATAAAGGATTTTTTGTGATCATGTTGATTTGCAATCTTGCAGGTTGGCGGTAACCAGAGGATGATATATATATATATATATATATATATATATATATGTATATGTATAGCTTGAAGATCACATACACCTTGTTAAATATTATTTGGGAATTTACTTCCAGGTAAAATAATTAAAAAAAAATACTTTTTAGTTGAGGCTCTCGGTTACAACTTCGTTCCTGATGAAGCCTTTCAGTTTCTCTTTGTATGATATGTTCTTTTTGCATATTTTGTTTTCTTCAGAGAAGAATAAGTGCCGAACCTGAGGCGATTGACACGAGCAAAGCTTGAATTTATTTGATTCAAACACTCCTTTTGTTTCTTTATACGAGTTTTGAAGGATCTGATAAAAATAATATATATATACTATTGATAAATCTTGTACTGAATAATATTAAAATTGTATTTTAGTTCTTAAACTTTCCATTCTTCTAATGCTTATTCTTTGATTTTTTTTGTTTCATGTATATTTTTTAATTGGGAAAAGCTACAGTTCTCAACCCCACATCAAAACGCCTGGGCCAATAGTGTGCAGGCTCCCGAATTTCTGCTATGCAGAGATCTAAAATGCTTCTCGCTAAAATTTAGATTTTAAAGCTTTAATTTTTTTGGAGATTTTTGGTTCTGTTTTTTCTTCGATGCTTATTGTCATATTTGATATATTTGTCTCTTTGTTCTTTGTTAATAAATGTAAAGAATAATTTTCTGTATAATGACATAATAAATCTACGTACTTTATATGCTACTTTTTTGAGTCACCCACTTGCAGTACTATAAGGATGATGCAAGATTTCAAACCACAACTCATACATGAGAGATAGAGGAGGAAGGTAGCAAGAAAAAAGGAAGGGAAAGAAGAATAGAGCTATCTATATCCTTCAAGAAGCTTCTTGATGTTTAAGCTAAAGGTTTTTTGTATCTTTGAAAAGAGGTGGTACTTAAACAAGATGTTTTAGGAGAGAACTTTTTTTATGTATTACAACAAGAGGTTGCAATTCTTTTGATACAGAGATTGGTGTTTTTGTTCTCATCATTCATTGTAGGAAATAATTCTTTGCATACCTCTTATATAAATCTTATATTCCCTATCTATGTGCGGTCATAGATGTAGGTGGATCTAATTGAACCATGTATATCTTGTATTTTTGTGTGTTTTTTTATACGAATACATTAATGGGTTTTGTTATTTTATTGCTTGTATTAAGGCTACATTTTGGGTTTTCAAATTTGAGCATTTGATGATAGCAAGATTAAGATTAATAAATTTGAATGTTATTAGGGGTTGAATTTGATCATTGTTTAACTGAATGTTAAAAGTCTTTAAATATTTTTAGAGGTAATGTGGTACTTCAATTAAATTTGGTGGTAGAGCAATTGAACGAACCTCCTCAAAATCGTGGTATAACGAATCGCCAAGATTCCTCGTTCCCACTTGGCGGGTGCGATAACGCTTTTTCCTAAAGCTATACTTGGCTAGGAGCATAATATCTCCTTCGTAAACCTTGTGGTTGAGCCATTGAAAATGCTCTTTTACTTGATGTCTTGTTTGGATGGAGCATGCAACAATCCTTCTTGTACAATCCATAAGAGTAAGGTTAAATTAAGAAAAGAAATGAAGTAAAACTTATAGCCTTGAGTAAAGGTCCTAAGATCCTGAGTATTTAAATTTTGAGGGAGTTTTTAGAACTTGGAAAGCCTTAAAAGTATATTATTAAGTTTTTTATTGCTAAAGATAGATTGAAAGGTAAATCAACTTCTATTTTAAGGAATAAAGTCAAGGCCTAAACATAAGAATGTTGGAATTTTAAGCAGTTAAATAGGCCTTGGTATTATGATATGAATTCCTTAATCCACTAAGGAAGGATTCTGAGAAGCTTACTTTGGGGAGGTGTGGACAACAAAGGGTTACACTACATCAGATGGCATCTAACTTTCTCCATCATCACTATTTATGATGCAAAGCTGGCTAATCAAGTGAATTCCTCCTCATATTCAATCCTAATGTGGATCCTTTGCTTCAAATTAAGAAGATATTTCCTGAAAATCTTGAGGTACATATTTACTTAAAAATTCTTGAACAAATTTTGATCACAGAATGACTTTTTCTACTCTTCCTTGAAAGATAGAAGTTTTAGTGGTCTTCCACAACTTTTTTGCCCCTTTAGTAAAAAGATAGGTAGCTAAAGCTACCTTTTGATCTTTCAAAATTTTGGCACACTTGAATTTTCTTTTCAGTCCTTTGGATCCATTCCTTTGCTTGATATGGAGTTGCCTTCCATTAAATATGGGTGGTTGTGATTTAAGAAAAATCTGCATCTTCTTTTCTAAACTTACTTTTCAACCTACATAGTTTGAGTTGGAGGTGAAACTTGAGGTTGTTGGTTATTTATGAATTGAGCCATCATGTTCATGAAATGAAGCATTTGACTTAACCCATTATTATTGAAAGGGTACATTGCCTACGAATTAGGTGATATAGGCTCATTATGGCTTGCTGTAATTTTGAGAAGAGTTATTATTGTTTTGGTTACGACTCTCCATTTTCCTGAGAAAAGTAAGTTTTTGTTAAATTTAATTTTACTAAACTCCTCAACTTGAGATTCTATCCCATAATTTTGGTTTTAATGTTATTGGCCCAGTTGAATTATTCCTTAGATTTTCTCAAACTCAGCTCTAATACTAATCTCTAATGACTTAAGGATCAAGTTTAAGAATTTCTAAGCAATAATTCATAATTAAAAATATCATTAATTAAACAGCTTAAATTACATAAAATTCTTCATCACCAAAAAGCCACATACAAAATATTTTACATAATTAATTTATTAATACAACAAAAGTTAAAATAAAATATTCAATTCAATATCACTTCTTTATCTCAAACCCTTCGTCTCCCAAGCGAATCTCTTCTAAAATTTAGTTATCAAAACTTAAAATATATAACAATAATGTAGGGAAGAGTACATAGATTATTCACTAAGAATTATTTTCGAGCATCCTAAATTAGATATAAATCAAATGAAATGATTAGAAATTTCAAAAAAATTTCATCAAATGAAATAAGCATGAATATTGCCAAAATTTCCTAGCTTGCCCTGCATGTGACATTAAAATTAATATATGAATAAGCATAAAAAAAATCATTTAAAAGCTAAATGTGATATAAAGTCGAGTTCGGAGACTCCTAATCCAAATGAGTATACCCATTGGCATAAGTTATGAAAGCTCACTACTATCCATTAGTAATATGTTATATTAAAATATTTGGTGTGTTTTCCTCTAGATCTTCTGTCTCCTTCCATTAGGGCTAGATCCCTTGTTATTTTAACATGACTAATAACCGGTTCAATCTATACAGATTTACAATGTTATTTTTGTCCCTCTAAAGACATACACCACGTACAGTTCATCTTTTTTTTCACATGCTTTGTATGAATATTTTGCAAGTAAATAAAGCGGTGTTGCATATTAAAAGCGATAATCAAGCTTCAAATGGAAATAACCTCAAAAAACTTACTTGAAATAAAACTTAAAAATAAATCTACGTACTTGACTTGATGTGATATTTTTTTAAATTTCTTAGTTTCAATTTGTTAAATTAACAATTTAACTTGTTAATTTATTGTTTATTATTTTACTTAGTTAATCATTTACTTAATTATAATCATTTTGTATAAAGATGGTGATGATATTATTTATGAGAAGATTTTTAAGTTTATTTTTTATAATTTTTAAAAATCTAATTTATTTGTTAAATTCCTCAATAAACATCATAATTAGTATTAATACAGCAAATATATAGTTTTGATTTCAAAAATCCTCCATTTAAATGAAAAAAATATCATTTTGAAGAAATTCCTAAATTTTGGTTAAATATAGATTGTGATATTTTTGCTGATTTTGTGATATTCTAAAAGGTGTCTTTAGATTGCTTAAATTTATTTGATGCCTAAATACAAATTGTTCCCCATAAATCAAAGAAAATTGATGCCAAAATCATTGACTAATTCTATGTAATTTGAAGATTATAATCATTCAAACTTAAGGAAAAAATATGAAATTTTTCATAATTTTACAAAGTGAAAATCTAATATTTCAAGAAACTTTAAGCACCTAAATGACTACATTAATGACATACTTAGCTCCAATGATGAACAACACATTTGTTCATAATATAACCAAGAATATGTATGTCAAAAATCAGCATCTAATTATATTTGAAATAAAAGTTATACTATGTGAAACATAAGTGAAAAATATGAAATCTAAGTATCAATTCAATATTTTTTTTGAACTGTGGAATTATTTTTGATTGCCTTAGAGACATAATCAAGTGGTGTTGTCTTCTAAGGAATTATTACCAGTATATAGGTGGGTAAGATCTTAGGTCATAAAAGTGATTGGTTAAAAAGTTATTGTTACTCAAAGTTGTTTAAGAATTCACTTGTACTCATATGTGAGCTTGAATATATTCATCTTCATATCAATGAATTTTAGAGCTTTTAAATATTCATAAATCACTTTAATCTAGATATAATTTCGTGAATCATAACTAATGTTTACCATCATGATAATCTATATGTAAGAGCGTGCAAATATTCATTTTCATGAAAATAAAACTTCCAGAAACTCATAATTTATGTTAGACTATCTATACTTGACTTAATAAATATTACACAGATTAATTTAGATTTATCATTATGATATGTAAATATTCATTTTTTATAAAAATAAGGTTTTAAAAAAAAATTATCATTCATTCTAAGTTTGATATGATCTTGTAAATTTCAAAAAAATTAATGTAACTTAGGTTTGTAATCATGAAAATCTAATATATGTAGGAGCATGAGCAAACACATACAAATATTCATCATCATGTAAATGAAATTAAAGCATAAAAAAAATCGCCATATTCTTGAAGCTATACATGATTGCAATTTCTCATAACTTAATATTGTATTAGATTTGCTTTAAAAAATAAATAAATAGATCAAGTCTAAGTCATCACACCTCACTTAGAATTAAGTTTAAAACTTTTGCAAAAGAGATGGGAAAAAGAGAGTACCACTTTGGATTTAATGGTTCACCTTGAAAAGAAAAAGGGACTGGAGGATGATAATGGCTTGATAAAGTTCCTAACACATTAATAACAGCCTATGAAGCTTGAAGTCTTCTCTCTTGGTTGATTTGATACTCTAATGAGGTTTCTCAAGCCTTTAGAAAGGCTTTGGATGAAAGATCTTGAGTAGGGGAAGAAGTGAAGGAGAGTGAATATGAGGAGGTTTGAGTGCTTGACAAAGCTCTAAGTTAGCTTTTCATGGACATGCCCTAGCGTCCATGATTCACTTGCTATTCTTATTAAGTGGATGGAGAGCTCAATATGAGTATTCAATGGTGGTGATTTTCCACATAAGGCTTGGATGGTGGCGATTATGGGATATAAGAATTTTGGCTTTATTCACCCAAAATTCCATTGGCAATTTGTAGAAATATTCCCCGAGGTAACATTTAACTGAATTTTTTACCAAATTTCAGTTTAACTTGGCAAAAATATGATAAAAATAAAGTTTTTGTTTATCTAAAACTACCCCATATAAATCACCAAATTACAAATTAAGGTGTCCTGATGATAGGCCTTGGTTAAAATAATTCATAGACACCAAAATTAAGTCATTTGGTTTAGTGGTTGAGCCAAATTTTGCATTTGAAATTTCATCTTTTCGAGTTCGTCGGCCCGTTAACAGCATCATTAAAGCCGTTAACGGCCGATTGACATGTCACTTTCACCGTTGATGGTGTCAAATCATCAGCTCGATCTTCATCGTCTGTTTCAGTAGCAAACAATGGAATCCATTGGATCCACCGCTTAAATAAAAAACGCTGTTATCATTAAGCGCGGTTGTCGTTAACGTTGTTAACTTCGTTAAACATTTTTTTAAAATAATTTAATTCTAATTGTATTTTATGCATAATTCATCCAATTTAGTTCCAAAAATTATGAAAATTTTTCTCCAAGCTAATTTGAACATTCTTAATTCAAAAATATCAAAATTCTTCAATTCCAACACTTGAATATTTTTATATAATTATTTTAATTTAAACTGTTCTTAAAATAACTAAGAAAATACTTGTTAACTAAAAATTCTCTAAAATTGCTAAAATATTTAAAATTATTCTTGACAAATCTATATTTTTATTTTTCTATTTCATTTTTTAATTTTCTTAAACTAAAATAGAAGATAAATAAAAAATTAAATTTTATTAAAAACTTGATATTTACATATAGGCTTGATGGGAAAGGAAGAAAATAGTGCGACCTTCTAAGTTTTAAGGATGATTTTCAAGAATCCAAAGCATTGTAAATCATTTAAATAGCTTTTATTATCATCTAGGACCAATGGTTAATATTTAAACTACATGGGTACCAACTATGAGTTTTAGGAAGGTTTATATATACACCGATCCATACCAAGGCATCCAGGTCTTATGACCATAAGGGCTTGAGTGAATCCATGGAATGAGGTAAAATATTTAAATTAATTTTAGGATACTATGAATTATTAACTAAATGCAAGAAAATCATTAAATATAGCCTTTAAGGTTAGCCTTGAGGGTATGTAGAGTGTAATAGTTCTTACTAGCCAAATCCTATGCACTCTCATGCAAGTACATGTTCACATATGATCTAAAGATGGTTTTTTACAACTAATATGAACATAATGAGCTTATTGTTAAGTAATTAGTCACCATAAAAATCAAGTACAAGGTTTATTCACAGGGATATGGCAAGGTTATCTTAGGTATTACATATATGTTCAAATCATGTTAGGTTGGTCATGGGTTCAAGTAAGATGATTTAGATATGTTTATGGATCACTTAGTTATGCGCATAACCCATCATATTATTGGGTTAATCTCTTGCATATGATTAAAACAAGCATGAGGTTTGGAAGGGTTATTATGGCTTATGGTGTGCATATAATGGGTCAAGTGTTACCATATCGCATTAAGGTTCAGTCTAAGAAGTGATAGCTTGAACAACATGTCAATAAGTGTGGTGAGAGTATTATTAGCACAATTAAAAGTAGACAACTAAGAAAATACAATCCTTGATCAAGATACATGGATTCTTTCATGGGGCACACTAAGGATCACAAGAGGCATAAGAAATACTTTTGATTTAAGTGAGGGTGTGCCCCAAGGCATGGTAAGTATCTTAACCATCCTCTAAAATACTATTTGTGAATGCATTAAGAGCATAAAAAAATTAGTAAGTGGGCCATTAGTTGCTAGGTGTATATGCATATATCCATGAGGGTTAGGCTTAGCATGGGAGGAGGACTCAAGGAATCCAAGCCTAAAATTTGACTAATACATTGAAGATTACCTCATATTAAAGTCAAATATTTTTTAAATAATAAGTAAATATGTGATTATATTGTTAATAAAGTTATGTTCTTAAGCATGCGGACAAGTGATCTAGTTTAGGTGAGTGGTGAGGTGAGTTAAGACAATCTTTATACCATCTTAATGAATGCAATTTACTAATTTTTCAGCAAGTTATAAAATGGATTAGAAGATATAAGGCTATGGATTCAACCTATCATATATGCATCCTAAACTGGTCATGATGATGCATCTAAGGTCCCTTCTTACCATAACAAGATCCAATCCCAAGAGAATGAGTCAATAACATTACATTGATCACTCTTAATTTTGGGTTGGCCTTAGATATGGTTTGGTTAAACTCTACCATCTCATGGTTGACTAAATTTCAAGTGGATGCATATGGATGGAAAGTTATGTAAACCATTGGATCTCACTATACATAGCATTGAGTTGAGTTATTCTAGAGTTATTTACATCTAAATGGTCATAAATTTTAATTAATACAAAAAAGATTTTAATGATTAAGAAATGGTTAGGATTCTTAATTAGGATTATACACCTTATAAGTTAGGGTAGACCCATTGATAGTTTCATGGCTCCATATAATCAAGCCTTACATTTTAGGTTAATTTGAGCAGGAGATGAGTTAATTACATCCAAAAGATCACATTTCAACCCTATCTTGGCCTAGGTTTGGCTTGGGTTAGCCATCATCCAACATAAACCAAGCTTGGAAAATGGGAAGCAACATTTTAGTCTCTATGTACCTTCAAGGAAGTTAGTCCAAATGAGATATCAAATGCAATGATGTTTAGATGATTATAAAAAGGCCAAGAACCTCAAGTTTGAGCCACCACAATAGTAGGTACATATAACAATCTTAAGTTATTACCTATTCTAATATAAGCTTGATCACTCTTTAATTTTCATTCCATTGTGTTAATCTAGTCATTAGAACTAAACTCTAAAAATTTGGAGCGATTCGGAACTCAATCAAATAGTATGATTATTCTAATATATTTAATTAGTTTAAAATTGAGTTAATTAATTTGACTTCAGATCAAAAATATGACTTCGCCATTGAACTCCTCACCCACAAACTAAGTAGGGGTGATGCTTTTAAAATTTTTGGAAGTCGTCGAATTTTCCCAAATATTTTAATATATTTTTAATACCCCAAAAATTAAAATAATTAAATTGGTCCTTGAAATTAAAATCCAACTTCGCCGTTGAGTTCATCATCCCAAATTAGCTAGTGATGAATTTTTGAAATTTTTCAGAGCTCGTTTATCATTTAATTTTACTTATTAAAATGTGTTAATTAAAAAAATTAGACCCCATGCTGCGGATGGAAGAGGGCCTACTACTCCATGCTTGAGCCCATCCCTCTCCTTCCCTTAGCTAGGTCCCTCAGCTCTCCTCCCTCCATTTTGCTAGCAGTTGAGAAGAGCTTCTTCCTCCCAAGCTCCTGAAGAAGCTTAGCTAGAGCTCTCCCTTCATAAGCTAAGGTACCTCCCTTTCTGTCACTGTTTTGATCCAATGGTTGCTTCATTTCATTTGTATGCTTATTGCTTGTCCTTATGAACCCTCATTCGAACGATCGAGCTCAATAGAGCTTGATTATAATCCAATTTTAAAAAAAGATGAATATTGTTGCATAGTAGAAAAAAGAAATAGATACCTAGGGCATCGTCGTATGCGGTGTTAGAGTGGTCCTTTCATGTCGATTGTTATACCAATGGAAAGGTCTTGGAAATAATTTTCCATCAGTATATGACCCGCTCTTGAGGTGCCCTAAATTGAGAGTATTTGAATGCCACAGGGGAGACCTCCAGCCTTTTGTTCATGCTGAATGACCAACGGGCGCTACAGTGTGCTGTAGCGCTTGTCTCTCAGTTAGGGGGCGCTATAGCGCACCGTAGCGCCAGTGTCTTGATATGTCTAGCATCGCGGCGCGACGTAGTGCTTGGCTCTTGTCCAGGGAGTGCTCCAGCACGTCGCAACGCCTGAGTCTCGAAACTTTTTTCACATAGTGCACGGCCTCGGTGTGCTACAGCGTGCTGCAACACCGTAAAACATCGTAGCGGGAAATTGCGCCTGACTCTTGGCTAATGAGCGCTACAGTGCACTGCAGCACAGTATCACGCCGTAGCTCCTGGCTCTCAATCAGGGAGCGCTACAGCGAGCCGTAGCCCTCTGCAATGTCTAGTTTTGCACAAACATCATATTTTTGTAAGCTGTCGACTCCAGAACCTTAGTAACACAAAAATACATGCATTATGTAAATGTAGAAGTGATTTTAAATATGAAATTCATTTATTATTCAAATGGCATGTTTTTAGTTTCCATTACTTTATTTTAATGTATTAAACATAATTGCAAAGTTTGATTTGTATTCTCATAGTTAATTTCTTAATTAGTTGCTAATTATATAACACCCAAATTAGCATAAATTAATATATTGGCTTAACCAAAATGTCCTAATACAAATTTTAACTTCAATGATTAATGATTAACTTAATGATAATCTTATGTTTCAAAGTTGTATAAGCAAACCCTAATCATGGCTAATTAGCTCTAACCCTATTTAACTTTAGTTAAGTCCAACAATTAACCTAAGTTTATATAAAGGTGTTACACTCCTTGATTTGCATAGGTTTAATTAGTACTTGCTGATTTTTGGCATTTGATCATAAATTAGTAAGATAAGAGATTAAATCTTAAGGTGAATCATGTGATTAGCTATTTTAATCAAAATCTTATGATTTTCTTGATTTTCTCTTAAGCAAGAGAACTAGCATAAATTGATCTTTAATAATCCAATAAAAGGTGATTGATTTACAAACAAGCAACTCTCAATGATTTTATGATTTTATCCCATAAGTTAAAGTGTTTGTGATTAATATAAAAATTTAGAAGATTATCATACTTGATTTTGCATCTAAACCAATGATTGAACTTATAAATTTGCATGTAATTATGCTACTTGATTTAGAATTAACTCATGTTAAGAATAGATTTTAACATAATAATTAGAAGTTTAAGATCCTTTAAGTATAAAGCTAGCCTTTATCATAAAATGAATATTTCGCCTTTAAATTAAGGGAATCCTTGAGGTAAAAAAGTTCCTTACTATTCATACATTGAGGTAGGCCTCTAGATGAACCTCTTAAATATTAGAAAATTGATCTTATATCCTTGTTGTGAGATAACCTAAGAGACATTAGTTTGAGGCTATCTAATTGTGGTATAACACATATATTGAGTGACTTCTATGTTACAACCTTGGAACCCCATTGCTTAGTACATCCAACATAGAATAGATTCAGTAGTCTGAATTTACTTGGATTCTAAAATAGTTAAAAATGATGATATTAGTATTATCATATGGGGATAGTAATATGTGTCCATATAACTGATTTGATTCAGTAGGATATGGAATTGTCCTGAATAAAGTTGTAAAAGGGTTTCGTCCCATTATCTTTATGCGCATTAATAAGTGCAGTTCAGTTTAGGATAAATATTCCAATTTCAATGTATGTGCTAATTAGAGAATTGAACATCTTAGTTTGAGAGAATAAACTGTAAAATGATTTTGTCCGCTTATCTTTATGTGCATTGATAAGTGCAGTTAAGTAAACAAAGTATTTCAAGTTACCTTTCTTAGGATATACACTAAGTCATGTATTAAATGGGATATTAAACAACTTAGTTTGAGAGAATAAATTCTAAAAGGGTTTCGTCCCCTTATCTTAGTGTGCATTAATAAGTGCAGTTAAACAAACCAAGTGTTTCAAGTTATCTTTCTTAAGAACATACAAATTATGTACTTGTGGTCCCATCATGTGATAACTTAGAAAGTTATAAGATTTTAGTTAAATTGAGCAAATTTGGTTTATGGTAATATATGATTATGTTCTAATTTATAGTAGTTACAAGCAGATGTGCATGTTAGGATAAATCAGAGTATATAGCTAGATAACCAACATGAATGTTTTCTTTCTTGGTTTCGATGGTTTAAGAATCTTGCTGATTTAAAAGCATTTGGAATAAACAGCATAAGCATAAGCATCAAGAGGTATTTGTGAACTACGGGATGCAACATACATCAAAATTGAGTAGGACATACGGGATGAAGCTTGCATCATGGATACTAGGATTCCTTTGGGGTGCATGTGGCACCAAAATGCATAATTATAGCATAAATTAGTGGCATATTCAGGTGCATTTACAATGACATAGAACATAGTTTCATTTCAATATTTTGTTTAGTTTCAATCTTTACATATTATGTTTATCAGCATCTCATTTTTTTATAGTTTTACTTTACTTTCAGTTACAATGCTGTTTTTTTTTTCAATTTTCAGTATATCTCAGTATTTTTAGCAGTAGATTTGCATATTATTTCTAGTTAGTTTTCCTTAAATTGTAATAAGTAACGTTGTAACCTTTTACGTGTTAGACATATTGTCTAACACAAGGTCTTTTCTTTTTTTTTCTTTTTTTTTGTCTAGGGGGGTACTGACATTTTGGATCTGATAATTTGTTAGATCTGGAATAATTTGAGGAGCTAGCATTTGAGGCTATCCAAGAGATCCAAGAGGACACAGAGGAGCAGTAGTCAACACAACTTTTACTTATTTGCTTAGTTACTTATTAGCTGTGATATGAGAGAATTTTGTTTTACTGCTCTTTTGATTAAACTTTGGTTTGTAATAATTAATCTGGATATATTTTCTCTTTCTTTTCTGAGATGAATACCCTTTTATTCAGTTCTGTGATAAATGCATGGGATGAATGCTTAGAACTTCCACACTCTGAATATTTCTACTACTTATACTTAGTATTATGATGTGATCGATATGAAACTCATATGAAGTACTAATATACATTGGATACATATTCTTATCATATTTACTAAATCCATGGTATATAAGTGTCTTAGCTAATACTTAAGATAAGGATGTTACTAGTCTTAAGGATCATCATTCAGCAGTAGCAAGTCCGTTCTGGGGAAGTTTAGCCTTCCCAATTAACGCATCATTCCACCGCCAACACTGTCATCATCTTTCTGTTGCGCACAGTGACGGGACGGGGCGTTATAGTACATAACTCCAAAGTTCCATCTATCCAAGGGGGTGCTAACTCAAATTTAGTTTCCTATAACCCAAAGTAGGTTGTTTAAGGGTTGAAGTTTTTAGATAAGTTGTAGATGTCATTGTTTGGAACTTGTGTGCCAAATTTGGTGGTTTGAGGTACACTCTAGCTGACATCCCAAAAAGAATAAAGGGTGGCTGGTAGAGAGTGGAGTGAAAAAAGAGGGAAAGTAATTGAGATTTTTGTGTTAAGAGGGTTGGACAGTGCAAGAAGATTATTCCTAGAGGTTACATGATCTTTATAAATCCATTTGGATGTGCATAGGGTGGTGACTTTGCCAAGTGGACAATGCCCAAGATTGGGTCAACAAGCCATGGAGGGGGGAGACAAAATATTAGAAATTGGGTGTGAGCTAGAGAAACGTAGGTTGGGGTGACCGAGGTGGTCTCAATGGTGCCCTCACTACACCAGGAAATGGGCAAAAATGGGACTTGGAAGGGTTTTTTTGGCAAGCTAAATGGGGTTGAAATTTAAATGTCAAAAAGCATCATTTCACGAAACAAATTCGGTGTAGAAATGTAACATGGAGTATGGGAATGCATCTGGACCAGTTTCCTCATCGATGGTCCATCGAATTGAGTGAATTTTGCAAAAGAAATTGCACAAGTTTTCATAAAATTCTTCCAATCCAAGATGAATTATGCATTGATTTTAAGCTCTAACATGTTCGTGATGTTCTTCTACACCATTTCGAACCTTGAAACACAAAAATGGCCAAAATTGAAAATGCTAAAATTAGGGCTTTCATCTTGTGACCTACTCTCACAAATTAGATGGCATTGTAGCACGAGCCGCATCGCGATGGTTCAGCCAAGGCCGGCTAACGGCAATGTCGTTTTTAGCCATCCTATCGGCTCATATCATATATGATAGTTTTTTGTGAATTATTTTCAATAGCGTCGATTTGCTGAAGCCACGGATCTGATGACTCAATTTTGTTTCACCGAATGATGAAATATTGTCGTTGGACTGATGACACAAATCTGGTAGTTGAGATCTAATCTCTCATTAAAAAACTATAGTTAATTTCAATCGATTAATCACTGTCAGATCGGATTGTAAATATGATGATTCAAATTGACTGTTTGATTATACAGCTTTCGTCAAATTGAAGTTATTTTTCCGATCATCGGTATCAATCAAGTTGTTAAAATGTAAAATGCCATTGAATCGAACAGTTGCATCTGTTTTCAACAAGTTGTCGTCAAATCAGATATGTTGATCCAACAACATCGACAAATTTGCCCACCATTCTACTGTAAAAATAAGGTCTACCGATTCTACGACTGATGATTCACTCGTCATTTTAAATAGGAAAATTGGATTTAATTTAAATAGAATTTTAGGAAAAATAAAAATAACTAATGTAGAATGAATTTTGTTTGTTTCCACATTTGAACTAAAAAATTTATGAAATTTGCATATTTTGCTATAATAATCCAATGATATCAAATTGTTTTAATTTAATATGTATTTTATTTTATTTTAATTTGACAATCTTAGTTTCGAAAATTAATTCAAATAAATTCATAACTCCTAAAATTTCAAATTTGGCCAATAAAACAAGTAAAATATGCTTAATTCAATGGCATACTCAAATTTATTTGATTCCAAGCTATTGAACATAATTAAAGCTAATTAAGCTCAATTAAATTTCCAAACAACTTTGAGTTATTAAAAGGCTTGTTGCAGCATGTTGCTTGTATTGAGGTGCTAAAGTTGAGTCCTTAATCCCCTAGGAATTACTTGAAGTCACCTTTTGTTAATCAATTGAACTGTGCCCCATTTAATGCACTGATTGAAGTCTCTATGGACATCTACATCATCCAGACCATTTGAGCTAGACCTATGACATAAATCTCTTTGTAGCAAGATTTGCTAATCAAGTTCTGCACCTTTGCACCTTACATTTTTCCTACCCCAAGGATAGCTCAAAGGTTAAGCCCACTACATTTGTTGCCTTGAAGTATATAATCATAGTATCCTAAAGTTAAATTTAACTCTTGAACACCACTCCAATGGATCTTCCCTATCCCTTGAGACTGCAAGACCCTTATGCCTTGACTTGGACTTCAAACTTACATGTTTACCTCGCAAGTTCTATAGTTGATATCATTGTAATTTAAACCCCAACCACGTACACTAAATGCTATTTAGGAATATAATTAAGTAATTTACAATGCTTTGGATCCTTGCAAATCAACCCACAAAGCTCGCCAAAGCTTTGGGAGATCACATCACCCCTTGCATAAAACCGGCCCTTACACACTATCCATTTTCCATCCTTACAATATTGATCATAAATCTATAAGATAACACCTAATTAAATTTTCATACTATTTTTTTATTAAAGAGAAACTATGAGCACCTTTTAATTCTGCTTTGTGTACCAAAAAAACAGTAGATCAAAAAAGCAAAAGATAATGATTAACATTACATGGAAAAAAATTATAAAATGGTCATAAGTATATTTTGTATTGGAATTGCAGCAAATATGTGCAACAAAAGGGGTATGACTTTGATTAAAAAAAAGACAAATCATTATGAGGATTATTAAGAGTACAACTTATGAAGATCTCAATGATATTCTTGTTTATTACATTGAGCATTTTACAATCCTGGATTCTAACCACATGCTCCACATAAAAAATATAAGGTTGAGATAAAAAGGCAACAAAGAAATATAATGAAAGATGGACGATATTATGTTTGGGGTCTTGAGAAATTTTGCCTCCATGCGCAAACTAAATGATTATAAATATAAAATGAATTTGTTATAATTAGAGGCAGAGTGAACATAATATTACAGTTACGTGATGATTTACTTGAGGAAAGTCTTCAATCAATCGAAAGTCTAGTTCTGAAGCTACTGGAAGGCTCCTAGTTCTTCGGTAGCAAGATAATCGATTACCAAATTATGGCAATCACTACTATTAATAGCGCCTCGTTACATTAGAAGCTGGACATATACTCCAAATAATTGTAATAAAGTTTATTAGTGCCCTTACTTCAAATGAATATAGAAGGATCAATGCAACACAATATAGCAATGCACTTAAATGTTTCAATTAAATGCGGTCATTTAAAAAATTGGCATTGATGTTGAGACTTCACCATCATAAGGCAAGAGAAACTTTTAAAATTGAGAAATGTTATTTAGACATGTTAACGTAGCACCCAGAAAAGTTCATCCGATGAGATTTAAATATCATTTCAATATAAACTTTAAAAATAATATTTATATTATTTTAATATAAATAAATAAATACTAATAAAATGATCTCCAAATACCATTGAATGAGTTTTCTTGGATGCCACATCAATGAGTCTAAACAATGTTAATTTCATACAAGCAAATAATTTATGTTGTAGTAGATGTAATATGATGTCAATAAAAACAACACCTTACATATCTATACACAAAATCTTAGTACTAATTAATGGACAAAATTGTTGGTGTCTGGCCAATGAAAAGAGCTATAAAAAGAAGATAGGGGAGTTATGTCGAGATTACGAAGAGCAACAAGAGGTGCACTTTACCATATAAGAGCAATGTGAACATGAATAATTGATCAGATGCACAATTGAATAAAGACCTTGATAGAGTGAAATTAGTGATAGAATAAATTTATTAAGCAATGAATCCAATAAATGGAGACTAATACTGACCATCTAGTAGTTGAGGTGATTAGTATCTCCATTTAGCCTCTGATATATAGAAAAAACTATACTAAATGAGAAGAATATAATTTTTGTGCAGAAGAAGCAAGCAACGCAATATCTAAGGAATAAATGTCAAGTCAACGAATGTTTGGTAATGTGAGGCAAATTCATTAAGAATGGCTGAAGTCCATGAAAACTAGAATAATTCCACATTCATAGCATTGTAAGAATAATAAGTTCATTAATAAAATCATTGTTTGTTATTGAAATTTAGCATTGTGTAAAATAGGTTAGATCAAGCTCGCAGGGGCTTGGGGCTAGCCACCAAGTTAACAAAATAGCCCATGCAGTCGCATAAAATTACTCTAATGATTTCAGCTTAATTTATCCCCTGATTTGAAGTGTGATCAGAGTAACATAAGAGCAAAATCTATTGAGATCCTTTTTTACAATGTAGACACATTAAAGTGAGTTCATAATTTATGTCAGATTCTACTTTGAATTAAAACATTATGCTTATCATTGCTTGTTAGGGGATACCACAAGTTGAGAGAGGACTGTGAGAGTTATGCTAGAGAGCTTAAAGATAATAATAGAGTTGAATGAAGAAGCTGCTTGAGAATAAAGCTATGATGAAAAGGTTGTTGATGCCTGTTTAATAACCTGCTGTTTTTTTTAAGTATGATTGTACCCTTAATAGATATAACTTTTAATTTGACAGGATAGCGAATGGGGCAGCCATCAGGGAAGGATGGCTGCAGGGTAGGGCGGATGAATGACAGGAAATCGGCGTGATGGTCAGCAAGCAATCGGCTGGCAATGGGGCAAGTAGGACAGCTAACTCAGTGGCCGAAAATGCGGGTATTCTAGCCATTTGTTTCTTCAAACAGATTGAAAATAGCCGCTGGGCTTGAGCAGCTTAAGATTCAAGAACTTTTTTCGAACAGCTTCACGAAAAAGCAGTTAATAAGCTGATTTCCAAATAATTCTTTGTATATTATTCAACTCAACAACTATTACACTATGTCGAATGAGCTCCAAGTGTGGTACATTAATAATCATGCCCAGTTAAATCGTAAGCCTTATGCTATAAAGGTGATTGATTTGTATCCTGATATATTCAGCCTAACTGCATCTCCCCGCAACAAATTGAAGAAAGTTCTAGATTGGTGTATAAATTATAATTAAAAACCATATGAGACATGCGCTCCATTGTACAAATATATCTGAAATAACGCAAGGAGTCATTAAATGATAAAAAAACATTGAAGTGAATAACGAACCATACAAATAATTACCATATGATATTAAGGTAAGATTTCATGACTTGGAAGAAGAAGAAATATTACCAGAAAGTGTCAGCAAATGCACATATATAAACAAACATTGTTTACTATTTTTGAAGCATTTTTCTTTGGAATTTTAACCATATTTTTCTAGGCTGCAATCATTTCATTTTCTCAACTATAACATCATCCATGCAAACAAGTACATGAAATCACAAGCTTTTCAAGCCAATTAGGACCATAAAACCACACTGGAAGCACTCAACCTATTTATATAACCAGCATAATTCTTTCACATCTTCTGCTAAACATAAAATGATAACAAACGAGTCTCAGGAATGATTAAGTTTACAAAATCCCTTTAGTTGGATCAGAGGAACTCATATTAATATATATAGATATAATTTTTGGTGCATTTCTGTTGCAGTAAGACCCATCAGTGAACACATTAAGCAGCTTTCTACTTTGCTCTTTCACTATAGGAATCACTCCCCATCCCCACCCCCCTTTCCTACAAAGAAAAGTATTTTAATACAAGGATGAGATTGCTTCCTTTTCAACCACAGATACCTGAGAAGAGCAAATGCATCGGTTGTCTCTTTCCGATGAATTTAGAGCCCTGACATGAAGCCGGCCTTCACAAACCTAATATTATAACTACAGTGATCCATTTATACAGTATATGATTTCTCAGGGGGAGGGCTTCCAGTCAAATTGCAAGTTATTGAAGCTGTTAACTGACCCGAGTCCGCCCAGCAGCCGGTTCTCCATATCCTGCTGTTGCTGACTGCTTATGGCCGATGAGTCCTGAGAAACGAGATTCATGCCAACCCTATTACTAGCCAAAGTTGCTCTTAACCCGCTCGAAGCGACCGATGGGACACCGATCCCGCCCATAACACCAAACCCGATGCCGCCCATGCCAGAACTACCGGTAAGGCTGTTAGTAATGCCATTCCCGACCAAGCAGTTGCCTCCATTTATGCCCTTCATCTCGTTTCCCATTGAGTTAACGCCATTTAGCTGGGAAGACATCATAATTTCGTGCAGTATTTGCTGAACCGAACTCTGTGAATCAGTTAGATCGGATTCGCGGGATTGGTTCGTCTGTTGTTGCATTGATGACGATAACGTGATAGTGTTTAAATGAGGATTATGAGCTGTTGGTGGAATCATTGTGTCATTGGAAGTCGGAGTTGGAGGAAAAGGAGATGGTGGATTGGGTTGAGAAGAGGGTATTGAATTGGAAGAGCTGGCTGATGGGATTTGGTTATGGTTCCCGCCACCATATATGCTATTGGAGCTATTCAGTAAGTTTCCTTGCCTTGAGTTCATGGAATTCTGATGGAGAAGGCTGACAATGGACGTTCCAGATGTTGAGGCCAATGATTGTGGGTTAAGAGGATTATTAACAATTGCAGCACCATTGTTGCTGGTTCCATGAGAATTCAAAGAATTTTGCTCGTTTTGGTTAGAGCTTTGTGCTATGTTTTGAGTGCCTTGCGACTGAGGTTGTTGAGAATGCAGGCCAGGTGAAGAAGAATTCCTTTTAGGAAAGTTGATCAAGCTATCTGAACAGCAAAAATGAAAAGCATCAATCAATGAAAAGTAAAAAAAGGGAGATAAAATTAAGTTCGAATTTAGTACACAAATCTGACAGTTAAATAACATTGTCAACAGCACAAGAAAATATAAACTTTTATAAAAAATGCCAACTGAAAAGATAGTTAGGTTAAGTTCACTGCTGTTCCACTTCAATTTAGGTTTTGGAATGGTCACTTGTTGGCCTTATTCTACTCAAGATTCGAAACTTGATACTATTTTCAAACACAAATTAACTACTCACTAAATAATTAAACACAAAAGCCAAATCAAAGTTCTGGAGAACCAGGGACAGTTCGTGTGGGCTGGTTATTTCCAGTGTCTGTAAATGAGAGCAAAACAGAAGCCAAACAATGGAAGGGATAAAAATCTTGAGGTGGCGTGGAGGGAAGGATTGATCACTCCAAAATTACAACAATCTCCAACTTTCGAGTTTAAGCTTCATGAGTAGACATTTCATGGGACAAATTTGAGATTTAACCAGACTTTCCCCTGATAGATGGTTAAGTGTTTTGTTAGATCTGAAGTCAATAATTTTCTATAGGTGCAAAGCCCCAATAATTAATTACCCCTCCTAGTTGTCTAGAAGAGAACTCTCGATTAACATGTATTATTGCCTTTCAATAAACAACAAAATTAGAGGGTAAATAAAAGTAAGCCCGATCAATATCATATGATTCCATCATCTAAGATCGACTTATGGTCCAATCTGCCAATATTTGAGAGAATTTTATTCACATCATGAGCTTCTGATAAGTAACCAAGGGTTACCTCATTTTAGAAATCCTGAGCAGGCTGGGTGGTATTAGTAGATGATTTAAATATGGGTTTACGTATTTTGATTTTGGGGTTTACATCTGTTGGAATCAAATAAATTGGTTAGTCACAACTCAACTAGAATAATTTAGATCGATTAGGAATCATGGGCTTTAGACAAGATAGTTTGATCAATTGGCCATACATTCAGCATATTCAATTTTGGACTTAAGGTTAATATAGGATGAATCTAGGATCACATGAATTTAATAGAAAAATTACAATTCAAGCTATGACAATCTAGGTCTTGCTAGGGATTACGTACCCTTAGCTTTCTTTGTGTTGAATTGTTATACGCTCTTTTATATAAGTGAATTTTGGTCATTTCAGGACTTGAGCATTTTTTGTTATTCCTTCATGTGTTTCATGATATCAATTACTTCTTGGCGCTCTCTGCGGGTACTTCTTCCAAAAGCTAATAGGATTCTTCATGACCCGTCTTCTTACAATATGAACAAACTCGAGTCTGCCGGTGAGTGTCTCCCTTAGGTCGGCTAGCCTTATCAGAGTTCTTATGAGCCCTAGGCTTCCAAGTCTTCTTGGGGAAATCGATGCTATATAATAGCTCTGCTTCTCTTGACTCAACTTAGATCATTTTATCTATTTGTCTACAAATAGCAGCAGACTCAGGTTCAAAATATTGAATGCGATCTGAAGAGGTTTGGGAACTCGCTCAAATGAGGACGTTGAGAGTGACACTTGTTCTCAGAGTAGCAAGGATTTGAGATAAATGTTTGCATATTTCAAATATAAGTGGAGCACATAACACTATTGTATCTAAATTATATATAGTGCGAGCTGGTACTTTATGTTCACTTGTCTACTTTTTTGTTTTAGTTCTCTGTTGTTCTTTGGATGATTACAACAATATTTGCTAACATTTATTATCATTCCTCTATCCCATTGATCATTAAAGTAACCATCTTTATCCATCAGTTTGATGCTTTATGTGAGCTCTGATTAATCAATTTTAATAATAAACTAGCTTTGACAATTTTATTTATTATTAAACTAAAATGTGATAAGTAATTATTTAATTATTTATTTATTTTCAATATTATTTTATTGATATTATTAATTTAACAAATAGTTAATTAACTTCATTAATTTAATCCCTAATATCATTATTATTCTCAATTAACTGATAATTAAATAAATTATATTAATTAATTAATCCTTTAGCTAATTTTAAATTAATAAATTAATTTAATGGGAATACTTTCTATAAACTTTTTGCCACATAAATGTTTCATATTTAATGGGTATTTTAGACAATTCCAACAACACAACACTCCGAAATAATGTAAAAAATTATCACTTCCTGAACCCAGATCTAGATCAACAAAGCGAGTTTATAGTCAACTCGGACGGCTCAAAGAAACTATGAAATGCGAGGTCTTCAAAGTCTTCTTAACATGGCCGACTCTTATACAACGAAACGCGGAATCTTCTCATGTGCATATACCTGAATCTAATACTTGTTTTTTACCTAAACAATTTTTACATGTCCCCCTTTACCCTTTTATTTTGTTTTCCTCTGATATTTCTTTTCTTTTCTTTTGTATGGCTGCTTGCTTGTTCGATCACATGCCTACAAAAGGAAGGGCATCTTTTATAAAAGAAACGCGGTTAGAGCAAGCAATTGTCGAGTTGTTAGAGCGGCAATTCGCAAGGTCTGTTCTAGCTGGCAATTTGCAGTGGTTCACAGGATCATGGACAACAAATCTATGGGAGAGGGTTCGATCGCATGTGTTCGTCGATAAGTGGCTGGAGATCAGGTGCATGATGAGTTTAGTTAAGGACATGCATAGATCGCTTGCACACTATTACGAGCTTTACAATGAGATTGGGAAAACTTGCAATCATCATGTTATATTTCTTCTAGATACCTACCTGAAAGTGGAGCTTTTTACGATGAGATACACAAGTCGCTCAATTTGCACAATCTTGAGAGCCTTTTGAGATTCAAGCTCTCTTGAGGATTTATTTGAACAGAGGACTACTACTAAGGTATCATATATGCTAAGATTTGTATTGATACTGAGATGACTTTGATTGAATTCATATCCACTTAACAATGTTATTTCATCTTTTCTGAATAAAATAATGCCTTTCATCAAGGACAATATTGATTGCCATCTTGATATCTCGTAGTGAAAGTCTTTACACCTTCTGTTCCGACTCAAATTTAAAAAGGGATTCATTAGGTCAATAATGTTGCCTATTCACGTTGTCAAGGCTTAGACGTTATTTGGCACATATTGCAGTGGTGATTGGATATTCACATTGTTGGTTCCTTTAGCTGCGTCGAGAAATCTTTGCATTTTATGGATAAGGGATTTCCTCTAACCATGCGTCTCGCGACAGCGACTGCTACAACATATAAGAATTTGATACGATTATATGCTTTAGCTCCCCATCAGATGATCAATTGATTCAATATTTCTCATAGGACCCTAGACGAGTACTCTCACAAATGTGGTGTACTTTCACAGATTCAATGGACAGTGACGGCAGACCTATGTTACAGTCCAAATGTATTTATAGGACAGCGTTAAAATACCTCATCAACATCAAGTCAGGATGGTTGTGCTATAGGTGACATGAGTGCATTGCCTTGTATACCTATAACCCCCTATAGAAGAGCTTGTGAGTTCGGCTTCATGCAAGCCATTCCATCAGATGGCCTTCTATGGTTTCTAAAATGATTGATCATAGACACATGGGGACTTTATCCCTCAAAAAACATTTGGAGACTACTTCATTATTGTTGGCTTTCTCTTATTATTAGGGACTAGATCTCAATTTCACAGCTCCGTCCACTTTTCAGAGCGTGCCTGAGCATGTCCCATGTTCTAGAAATAGGATTTTATTATTTTTTGTCTTCCGAAGGCATTGGTATGTTTCCTCTTGAGCTTATTTATCACTATCTATTTTTCTGTGCTTATTTCAAGTTAAACTCTATTCTTGCCAAAGCATCACTCATCCCTTCCTTTTTCTACTAAGAGGCTCTTTTCAACACGCGATAAAATATGCTTCAAGGTCATTAGACCAGTCTCCTGTTACTTCATTCTCTGGAGCTCTAGACTTGGCTCATGATACCCTTCTGATGACATTCCTACTTAGACATTGTCTTATCCTTCAAGCGAGCATACTATAATTGTCAATAATAATGCTGAGGGTGATAATTGTTGTCCTTGGATACTCCCCCCATCTGACTCGACATACACTGGAGGCACTTTACTTATAGTTTCTGACCATTCTGGTGAGACTTAGATCGTCGTTTAGCAGCCGACGTCATTCCAATGGAGGATAATTGTATTGCACACATTTTATAGATATAATTCATCATTAATAATTAGCTTTCATAATCCCTCCATCAATTTATTCATTCTCACATTTTCTTTCCTTTGAAAATCAAGATTAGTGTTTTTATTTGTGTATTGATCCTACGGTTGCTAGCAGTGCTCTCCAAGAAGTCTTGTATGTGCAACATTTTTTGATATTAATGGATTACGAGCTCCACCTACTATCTCTCATTTCATTCAACGTTTTCTTCTCCTAAATTGAGTTGCGGCATTATTGAGGCTTGATCAGCTAGCTCTTTAACACTGAAAGTCACTTTATCGAAATGTATCTTTTCAACTGCTTCTGTTGAATATTACTCGTCAAAGGCTTAAAGATTGATTCCACAAATGTAAATATTTGTTCTGGCTCTCCAACTAATCTTGAGATGATCTCCGAAGAATATTTACGTATTGGTCTTAGATTGCTAAAATCTCATCGGTGCAGAGCCACTGAAATACAATGCGGCCTTCTAAAGATATATGGTGAAGTTAAACTATTGTAGTGAAGACTTATCATCTGTTCGGATAAGTCTAAATCTCGTCAAATGGCGCCTAAAATCAAAGTGCCAACCCTTGAGGATACATTAACTTATCATTCAGAGACTTATCAGTCTCCAAAAATTGAGAACCATTTATGTCCGGCAGGATGTTCTTATGCAATGCTTTGAAGATGCTTACACATTTGGATAGCCCTTGCGATAACTTTAGGTAAGGTTACTTCATTTCTTTACTTTCATATTCTAAGTTAATGTCACATCTATATTTGTTGCTATTAAAATTTCCTTGAGCCTCCGAATGCTTTGAGGTGAATAGCCTTTGTGATCACTTTAGGTAAAGTTACTTCAATTCTTTACTTTCATATTCTGACTTAATGTTGCATCTATAATTGTTGCTATTAAAATTTTCTTTCTCTTGATTAAATTTTTTAATTCAAACAAAAATGATGTGTGGGTGGAGACGCATAAAAGATAATGTTTCCAATGATTGGTAATGCATTTAACCACTGCTCGTCTAACTTTAGCAATCAAGTGGAAAAAAAAGGACGTGCTGAAATTACAATGCCAACAAAATGAAAGCCAGGCGTAAGGCTCAAGTGATGGAAGCCGCTAGGAAATGGAATGACTGTTTAATGCACTAGCCTGAGATTTGATAAACATTCATTCATACGAACAAACAAACTACAGTCCCTATGTGGCCTCCCCAGGCATTGAAAAGAATTGGTTCATTGGAACGGAATGACTGTTTAATAAACTTCTCTTTGAAATGACTTTAATGTTTAAATGAATCTCTTTCGTCAATGAAATAGTTTTTAAAATAAAGCAACAAGATGTGAAACCATCCATGTCTTTGTTCTTGCATCTGCGATGCTGTGCATAAGCTCACTTCAGAAGTCACAGTTTCCATTGTGAGGGTAGACTACTTTGTACTAAAAGGCTAGTATTCATTTTGATATACTTTCCTTAATCAAGTCAATGCATTTTAATTTATTTTTGAATGAATTATAAGCAATGGGTTGTCTTGTAATATTGACTTGATCTACTGGGTTCATGTCCTGTAATAACTTGAAATCAATGCTGTGTAAAATCACGAGTCATTTATGTAGTGATGGCTGAAATCAACTCACCATCAGCTTAAAATGCTTGCATACAATCGTTTGCACTTAATGTATATGATTTGCAGCAATATGATTTTCTTCATTGCATCAAGTTACCTCCAATCATAAATCGTTAATATCAATTACGAATGTAAACGCCGTATCAAAAAATGAGCCAAAATCTCAGAAATTTATAGAATAGAGAATAAAGCCATATACATGTTTAAAATATGTTTTAATTATTATTTTTGATAAAGCAAGTAAATTTAAAAGCTGGTAAATGCAGATTCTAAATTTCAATGCTGTTAAGAATCCTATAGAGTTATCCAAGGATCGCTTAAAAACTTCACATTGGTCATCAAATATATTACAGAATATTTTTTACAATAACAGAGAACAAATCATACATCTCTATCCAAAACAAATAATTTTTTTAGAATGTGACGTAAATTGATTGCTTTTAGAACAAGGCAGAAAGAATGTCCCCACGGAAATCTATCAATAATGAAAAATTTGCCTTTACCTCTTTTTTAGAGTTTTATGCAAGGGTCCATAGAGAGGTCTTCCTAAAATCTGTAGGGAGTAAAGTGTCGTGCATTAACTAGAGCAGCACTTCGCAACTTCTGCCTCTCTACATGCACAAAATCTGAATTGATAAATCTAATATCTATATTTAAATAAGGCCAATAGATTATAATTTCCATTAATTAATAATTGTCTTTTCCAAATCCAGCAATCCTATCAAAGTGAATTTCACTAATCAAGAAATCTAAAAAGGGAGATCTTGAAATACAAAATTATTTTCCCCTTGTAAATATAATCATTACAAAAAAAACTACAGATAAAAAAGAGAAAAAATAAAAAATCTTGGTAAAGGATGGGGAAACATGGGAGAAGTGAATAATCATCTTTTATTCAATCAAATCCAAGAACATGAAATTCTAACGAGTATATAACTTAAATAATTTGGGATAAATAATCAACAGGTTTGTTTTTAATGCTCACTTTATGTTTCAGTGAAGTCAAACAAAATTTTATAGTGTTCCAAATATACCGAAAGTCTTGGAAACCATATAAAATATGTTGAGATCATTGAACCCACGTTACATGGACTTGCACTTTTCTTCACAGTTAACCAACTCTTTTAGCCACCACCTGCAATTGGTTTTCAAATAATCTTTTGATCATCACATCACTATAGTATCACCTCCATTCTCTCCTACTAAGCATGGCCTATCCCCACTATTTTCTCTCCCAAATTAAAGATTCGTCTTCATTAATAAGCCTCAAAACTACACTTCTTTATTTGCTCAACCCTTTTTTCCTTTTGAGCGGATCCCTTGAAAATACTAGTAAACTTCAAAACCACAATAGTAAACACTAAACTTTTTCTTCTACCAAGTATATGATCGGTCCCCATAGCTTTCTCTCCAAATAAAAATACAATCCCAATGATGAGCTTAGAAATCAAACAACTTGATTTTTCTGCTCTTTAGAATACCTTGTAAACCTAAAATCCCTCCTACATTAAAATCCACAAAGCATTGACAACATCGTCCCATGCTAACTCATATAGAGCTCATTGGGGTTACTTCTTACGCATAAATAAATATCGGAATTGTTTCATGTTACAACTTGATTATAATTTGAAATAAATTAATGTTGAATGCAAATTAACCAATCCTCCTAGTGTTTTTTCATCTATAGAAAAAAGCCCACTTCCCGCAAATGCATACCCCTTGGAGATTGGTTTAAAGTTAAAGGCACTGACAAGATGAAGGATTGTTCATTGCGATTGTCTTCAAAATATCCATGCTTCTATCACAGGCTTTGTTAATCCCCCCCTACGGTTAGATGACCTGGATCCTTGGTAATATATATCGGAATTGTTTCATGCTGCATAACTTAATTATATTTTAAAATAAATTATTGTTGAATGCAAACTAACCAATCCTCCTAGTGTTTTTTCATTTATAGAAAAAAGCCTCTCGCTCACTAATGCATAACCCTTGGAGAATAATTTAAAGTCACAAGATGAAGGATTATTCATGGAGATTGTCTTCAAAATATCCCTGCTTCTATCACAGGCTTTGTTAATCCCCCCTACGGTTAGATGACCTGGATCATTTGTATATTTTTGTTTTCTTATTACAACGATAGGTTGGGAATCTTGTTTAGATTAACATTAATTCGCACTATTGTCCATCTTCAGCTTCGTAAATCAATTTATGTATACTCCTCTTTATAGCTTATCAAACGTAAATCTAACAAACCATCAATGAAATTTTCTTGGTGCTGCATTGTATCCAAGAATAGCATCAGTGCTAAAATAATTGCCCATCATAGCATTATACAACTCCAAAAAAAAAATGAATTCCAAAACTAGAGAGCACCAAACACGTTGGAAAGTGGAACATTAACAAATAAAAATTTTCCCGTTTAAACCAGTATTAAAAAAAATGGAAATACAAAATAAGGCAACATAACAAGCAGATAATCCTAGAACTAACAAAATACTTACCCATAGGTCCAGTTCCAGTATCCCTGCTATAATCAATCAGATCCTTCATACTATTTACCACCTCAGAAATCTGTAATATCAAAATTCTAGTAAAACAACTATGAAATAAAAGCTTCTCAGAATCATTTGGCATCAAAAACAAGTAAACAAAGTGCAAATTTTGCAATTCCAGGACAGTAAAGTGAAAATATGCGAGTATGAAAAATACATAAACAAGAAACAATTCAAGTCTTAGCACTCTTTGAATATAAAATGAACAAAAAAAAAATACTTGCAAGATCTTCTCCAAAGTGACAATAAAGATGTAGGTATGACAAAATAAAAAACTTTTAAAACTAATAAATAGTATAACAGTTGATGATGATCTAGTTAACTTTACAAAGCGCAATCATGTGGGATTTAAATTTCTTCCCATCTACACCCTACAGCTAATATAGATCCTTTTTTTATTCGTGGTCAACAAAGAGTATGGAACTGTAACATACATTTGATCACAAGATGGCTTGTCTAATGATTTTTCTGCTATTATTAGATTTACATAAGGCAATGAACTCAATTCACATCTTTTTACTTAAATTAAGGATGTACTTACTGAACACATTCAAGATAAAGTTCTTGGCGCATACTTTTGAAAAATGACATTCTGTTAATTAATAAGAATAGGAATGGAATTAACACAAAATTCAAGTTGTCGACAACTACTTTGTCTTAGCAGATATACATTGTCTTAGTAAAAGTTACATGAAGTGAAAGTTTATAATCATAATAAAAGTCATAATCTCGAGGATCATGTGATCAAGAAGAGCGAGAAATTCAAATATCTTGGTTTACTTATTCAAATTAGTGGGGGAATAGAGTGACATGATTAAAAGAATCCAAGCTGGTTGGATACTATGAAGGAGCACTTCTATAGGATTGTGTGGATGGAAATCTCACTCAAAATAAAAAGAAAATTTTAAAGAGTAGTGATACGACCGGCTATACTATATGGGCTAAATGTTGGCCAGCAAATAAGTTTACCAATAAAATAAATGTTACATAGATGAGGATGCTAAGGTATATAAGGGGTATACTAGAAAAAATAGAATGAGAAATAAGTCCATTTGTAGCAAGACTAGAGTGGTTTCAATAGTGAATAAGATTAGAGAAAGTTGTCTTAGAAGGTTTGGGCATATAAAGCATAGAGCATTCAATGCCACTGTTTGAAAAAAAAAGTATGATTTTTTTCATGTTAAAGGAGGAAGAGGAAGACCACAAAAGTCATGAGAAGAAACCATTAGAAATTATCTCCATTTGGAACTTCATGAGGGCTTCAATTTGATCATGCACAATGGACACCCCCTTGTGGGACTAAAGTTTAATGTTGTTGTTGTTAGCAATTGGAGAAGAGAAACAAAATCCAAACATTAAATATGACTTGTAGGGAGAATATAAATTTGGTGTACAACTCAAAATACTCATCACAAAATACTTGAACATATTTGATTAACGCTAACAAACTAATCAATCATAAATGCGACAATAACAATGGCAAACCAAATAGTCATCTTAAATGGATGAGCCTGAATTAATTTAGCTAACCAAACCAAGATAAAGTTAATCAACATGAGGATCACAATAATAAACATGGTTAGACAACATATGAAAAGACTAAACCAACCTGGTTAGAGAACTCAAATATCAAAGATGGCTAGACCAAGTCAAACAAAAATGAATGAAATAGGGTTTAACATAACACACTTCAATGCCTCATCAAAAGGGAGCAACCATGATGCAACCACCACATTTTATCCATTTCTCTCCGTGGCCAACATTATAAAATATACTGTTAATATTAAAATAATGCAGATGTAACCCACTCCGTCCATCTTATTGATAAACTAAGATGATTTGTTGAAAAAAATGATGGATGGCTGAAAGAAAATGATGATGGGGTCAAAGAGATTGCTAAGTATAGTTCAACTTTCAGGAGTAAAGTTGCTTTAGTTAGGTTATTAGATTCATTCATTCTTAAATTCTAAAATATGGCCATTCAATTTTCAATCATTTCAGCTGAAAATTATGTGATTTTTTGGTTATATACTTGCTAACCTATTTTCTCTCCCCAATGCCAAGGCCAGTCCCAAAGCTTCTTTCCCTTCTCTCTAAAAACATTCTCACCAAGTTTCTTTATCTGCTCAAGTATAAGTGGAAAGGAACAGCATTACAAGGAATGTAAAAGAAGAGTTCAAGAGAAAAAAAGCAATCAAGAAAAAAAAAGTAACGGCAAAAGGCAAAATCAACCTAATTTCATTCTCACTAATCTACTTATAGCTTTCGCATGATCCTTTCATTAAATTCTACATTAATAAAGTCCTTCAAGAGCATCCAATTCTTGATTGAATATAGCATAGGGCCATCAAAACCATGTTTGCAGTATAAGAAACTCATCTAATCTACATATCATCATTGAGAATCTAACTAAAACCTATTAAATCAGCCCCTTTTAGATTATAAATCACCAATATTATATGATAATGATAACTATGTACTTTAAAAATGTTAATTAAAGACAGATTTAAATTTCTTTTAAGGTAGGCTGGAGCCTCTTTACATTTTTTGTCAGCAAACAATTAAAAATAGCATTAATATTAAAAATAGCATTAATAAAACTCAATGATGTCAGTAACTCATTTGAAGGCATAACTTTTATACCCACAAAAAATGTTAACAATCATCAAGAAACTGATGGATAAAACTGTCATTTAAACAGAATACATAGTTGTAAGGTAAAAAATGTAACAGAGACTTGCACCACAATATAACTTGGAGTTTAAACAAGATCACAGGTAATTTGTGACAATCACAGTAAAGATGGAAAGCGTCTTACCTGAAGACAACGTACATATCTTTTTGTATATCCAAGGTCATTAACTAAAGGAACCTCCAATGCTTTAGCCAATTGGCGAGCAGAAGCCACAAAACTGTGATAATATCCAATAAAATTTTTAATATATTTATACTGCACACTACAAAAGCACAACAGAGATTGAAAACAAAAGGTTCATCGAAACACAAAAAAGAAGAAAAAAAAAAAAAAAAAAAAACAAATATATATATATATATATATATATATATATGTGTGCCTACTAAACCTTGGACTTTTCAGTTTTAAAGAATAGTTCAGCTGCACAGAGATTATAAAAACTTTAAAGAACACCGAAGAATACAACTACTCAAACATTAACTTTTTATTCTAATAAGCATATGCGAAATTAATGATCAAAACAATGCTTCCAAATGATCTATAAGTATAATAATTTAATCTTAATTTTTAGTAAAGATTCATAGGTCGAATTCACTTTCATGAGCAGTTTTAACATGTACCACCAAAGCTATAAGATAAATTGTGCCACAAGGATTCATAGACACCTTGACTCTTGTGAAATGTTCAAAATGGTTCTTGACTTTTTTAAATACTTGTTTTGGTCTCTTGACTCTTGTTTAAGTGTTTTTTTTTTCCTTACCGTTAATAATAGCCCCGTTAGCCTCATTTCTTTGATTAAAAAGGGAGGGTATATGAGTAATTAGGCTTAAATTGAGCAGGTTCTAATATGCGATAGTTAATTTTAATATCTTCCCTACAGACACTTGCCTCTACTCTTCATGTTTGCCTTAGGATTTCCTGCCCTCTCCTGTCAGTCGATAGAAACCTCTCCTTTTTTGATTTGAGCTCCACTTCTAAATACCCTACCTTTTGTTTTTGACTTTCAGAGCCATAGTTTTTCGAAATGCAGGTTCGGATAAGCTGCTGCGGCTAGAGATAGAGAGCTGTGCTGTGCTTCTTTGATTCTAGGCTGCTCTTCGGTTACGCGATGCTTCGATTTCGTGCATCTCTCTTCATGAAGTCGACGAAGGCGAAGGCTCACATGGTCTCTGCAATGTCAACATGCCTTCTCAGCTCTATGACAGCCATGCCGCTTCCGACTTACATGCGGCTTCCAACATTGACACCGCTTCTGACGTCGACAACACTTCCTACGTCGACATCGATTCCAACCTATACAACCTCGGAACCCACTGATTTGTGTTTGTGAGTAGCTTCCGACATCCACTAGTTTAATGCCGCATCAATTACTTTTATGCAATTATTCCATTTAGGTAGAATCACTAATTTATGGTAACATTTGTGTTTAGCTTGCCGTTGGCTAAACTTATTGTTCTATCACAAATCACTTGTTATTTTGTAACTAGATTAGCCTTTGTAGGAAAAAAAAAATTATGTTGTTACTTTATGAATATTATTGAAAACTTCAATATGCATTCACATAATTAAATTGTATTCATATGTGTGCTCTTCAAAATTAAAAATAATGATTTTATGAATTAATTGGAAATAGTAATATTGTGATTTATGATGTTGTTTCTCATTGGCTAGATGATTTAAATTTTTCACAACTGCGTTATAGTACAAGTGTATGAGTAAATGAGACTAATAGAGAAGATAGAAATATTAATGATGACGATGTAACAGTCATGAATGTGACAGTTCAAAAGGGTTTGAAAGATTTGTTGAGAGCGATTTTTCTATGAGAGGATGAAACAATTGCTGAGAGAAATACTAATCAAGTGATGAGAAGAATTCTTTTAAGCTTGAAATAGTTCAACTAAAGAATGCTGATAAAGATTGTATAGTTTATGATGATGATGCAATTGCTCATAGCAGTAGTGGAGATGAAACAATAAAATAGCCTAGGTTTAATCCTAAAATAAATGTTCAAAATATTAGTTTTGAGATGGGGATAATAATTAGCAATAAACAAAAGTTTAGAGAGGCGGTTAAAACCTGGTCTATTGCAAATAGAAAGTCAATCAGATTTGTTAAAAATGATTTAAGTCGTTGCCGTGTTATTTGTCAAAAGCCAAATTGTCCATTTTTTATTTATATTTCAAAGCATGAAGGGGCTAATTTATGGCAAGATCATTGTAAGATCATACATGTTCTTGGACATATCATAATCAAATGCTAACGTTTTCAACAATTCCAAGAAAATATGTGAACAAAGTCACGAATAATCCAAGAGTTCCAATGAAGGTGTATAGGAGACAAGTTATCGATGATATGAGAAGCCATGTCACAAAGGCACAAGTAAAAATTATTTAAAAAAAGCTTTAGCAATGGTACACCTAAAAGAAGAACAATAGTTTAATAAAGTGTGGAACTATTGTTTAGATATTGCAATAACTAATCCTGGTTCAACAATCTCTATTCATACTATAGGTGATCATGATCGATATGGCACACAACATTTTTTGCAACTTTACATGTATTTCTAAGCATATAGAGATGGTTTCAAGACAGGTTGTCGACCAATAATAAAGATTGATGGATATTTTTTAAAAAATAAAACAAGGTGAACAATTACTTGTTGTTTATTTGGATGCTAAAAATAGCATCTATCCTGTTGCATGGGCTATTGTGGCATCTAAATCAAAATATAGTTGTGAATGGTTTTTAAAAATGCTTGCAAATAATCTAAATATTGTTGATGTCGATGCTAATTTCACATTTATTTTTTATAAACATAAATGTTTAATGCATGCTTTTATGGGTGGTGTATAGAGGTGCTGTGTGGTTCAACATGGGTAGCAGCGATGGGGAAGTGAAAAAGAAAACACAAGAATTTTCTAAGCGGAAACAGCAGTATGCGGCTTTCAAAAAAATTAATTATAATTAATGCTTTTGAAAGAAGAACTTTAGATATCAGCCAAAAATTAGTTCCCGAACAACTTCAAAAGAATTGGGGCAGTTTTTTATCATGCGTGACAACCAAAAATGCTCCAAATAAAACGAAACATGTGTCATCAGATTTGCCAAATAAATTTAAAAAATTTATCAAATGTTCATAGTTTACTTGAAGATGTTTTTTTTTCTCTGTGAAATAAATGGTTTAGAATATCAAAACGAATTGAAAAAATTAAATAACTTGCAGTGTCTGTCACAATACTACAATTAAAGGCTGAGAGAAAAAGTAATAGCCAACAACTTTTACACAGGCATTACAAATAGCATGTGAAGCAAAAACATGTAAAGCAAGCTAGACAAAAGCATTCTCAAACAAAAATAGAAGCCAACAAAAAAAAATTATGGGTTGTTTAGCACGAGGAAATCTGAGAAATCTAAGAGTAAAATAATCTTGTTACGGTGTAATCAATTTACAATGTAATCAGGTTACTTTACTGCTGTTTGATAGTTTATTAGAAACGAATCATTTTTCTATTTAAAATGAAGTAATTTGTAAGTGTGGTGTTTTGAGTAAAATAAGAGGTAAAAGTAACCCTAAATTTTTTTAGGATAAAAGAACGAACGAATCATCCGGACAGTTCGTTCAATCGATCGAATCGTTCAAACGAATGTTTCGTTCGTTCAAAGGAATCGAACGATTTGTTTGAACTTTGCCTTCGCCGAAGAACACCCTCGATCCCGAGAAGAGACCAAACGAATTGAACGATCTGTATGTTCGAACGAATCATTTGATTCGTTTTTCGTTAAAACAAATAGTCGTCCAAAATCGGTGAAGACACCTCTCGCTCTCTCAGCAGCTTTACTTCTTCCTCGTCTCGGTTGCTCCGTGAATTTTAAGTTACGTCCAATTCAAACGTAACTCGAATCCCTCAATCGTATATATAGTAACGCAAAATTGAATTATATTGTAAAAACTTTTCACCCATTTTACTTCAAACTAAACACAGGTAATCTCACTTTACACGAAAAGGTTTTACTTTACACCGATTTTACTTCAAACCAAACAACTCCTAAAAAAAAGCATATGCCTTGCAAACCAAAGAAAAGGAACTATTGGGAGAAAACATTCAAATTAGAACTTCCAATGTCGGATTGATAGAAAATCCATCATGTAAATTGCAGAAGTATTGAGCCTATAAACTCTGAAGTCTGAGCACAAGAAAGAGCCCACATTCTACAGAATAATGTCATTTATATTATGGACTAAATTGTCAAATAATATAGCAATTGGGTTACCAGCATGGTTGTAAAGATGTGGATACAGCCTTCCAAGCAGAAGATAAGAGCATGAATATATTTCGAAGACATGATCTTGGTGCTACAAATACTTTCAAGCACTTGGCAGCAGAACTGAAATTGAAGAAACAAACTGTCTAGTGATCAAGTCAATTTTTCTCTTTGGCACATCATCAACTTCCTCGAGTATGTCTTCAAAGAAAGAGAAAAATAGAGACAAATACCTATTAATATTTTCCGAATATATTTCAGCTGCAATTCATGGTAAACTCGCACCTTCATCATGGGCCTTCAACATTTTATCATCATTAATACTAATTTATAAGATGAAAAAATTTGAATTGTGCTGAATACAGTAAGGGTAGTGTTAGGTCGTCGACAGCCAGTAAATTCTTTTTGTCAAATCCTATTATGATATGAATCTTTTGTGCAAGAGAGCGTCCCTTTGAAGCGACGCGCTGAATTGCCTGAATGTAGTGATAAGTGTGTAAAGGTTGCTACATCGGTGCCTGGATGTAATCTCCAACAAGCAAGGGTTCCTGTATTATGGACAAATGCGAGTAAAGAAGCTATTCTATGATTTTAAACTAAGTTAGGTAGCTTTGGAATATTACATTCACCATGGAAAACTTTTAGAGTTAATTGATATTATGATTAATAGGATAATCAATGTATTATGCCTTTAAGAAATTAAGTGGGTGGGAGAGAAAGCAAAAGAAATTGATAGTTTATGCTTTACAATTTAGTAATCATGTAAGAGTCATCATAAGAATGATAGAAGTGTTATTATGGATAAGAATTAAAAATAATATAGTGGATGTTAAGAGGTAGAAGATAGGGTCCTTTAATTTATTAATTAATGAAATAACTTTAAATATCATAAGTATTTATGCCCCTTAAATAAGATTGAATACATGTATAAAAAAAAGATTTTGGCATAACTTGGATGAGTTGATTCAAGGGATACCTCAAGAGGAGATACTTTTGATAGGAAGAAATTTTAAATGTACACATTGGAAAGGTAATTAAGAAATTTAATAGTATTCATGATGTTTTGGTTTTAGATAAATTAATTAAAGAAGAATTGATTATCGAGTTTTCTTAAGCTTAAGATATCATGATTGCTTACACTTACTTTAAAAAAAGAGAATAGCATATTATCACTTATAAAAATAGGGCCACAAAACCTCATATTAATTATTTTCTCGCAAAGAAAAGGATTGATTCTATTGTAAGAATTATAAAATTCTTCCAAGGAATTGCTTAACAACCCAATATTGTTTATTGATTTTGAATTTGAAAACAAGGGATGACAAAATTAATATTAAGTCTAAAAAAATCCTAAAACTAATAATGTCAATGATTTGCAAGAACTTCAAAAGAAACAACATGAGGGCCAGCAAGGTGATGGTCTGACATGAGTGAACATGGCATTTTAAGGATTCCAAGTCCCTCAAAATTTTATGTTGAAATTCAATTACAATAAATCAAACACCTTAAATTAGAAATTACTTGTAATTGGATTACTTGACACACGAATTACAATAACCAAACAGCTCCTTGGTAGAATCTCTACAAATTTTGCCATGTCGTCTCTTAACTACATAAATAAAATAAGTTTTGCTTAAAATTTACTTTGGGTGATGGGGGATTATGTGAATGAAAACTAACATTATGTTTTCTGAAGGAGAGCTGAGGGAATCTCTTCCATTGGTGACCACAGCATAATAAAGGAAAGTTTTGATGAGAGTTAAAACAAAGGATGCGGGCAGTAAAGGAAAAGGAAAGGGCAAATAGCGCATATTAATGTTACTTTGTGAACACCCTTTGCTTCGAATTAGTTGCTTTTAGAAATTTCACCAACTCCCAAACATTATTTCTACAACTGCTTTCATATCTATCATTCATAATAGTTCTCAAACTCTTACTATGAAAACTCGTTATAACTGATTTCTAAAAAGGAAAAGGAGAAACTATTTTGAGATCACTGAAAGAAGGATGCATGAGATGTAAATGATAGCATGCAAGTATTTAAAGTTTCAATTGTATTGATCCAACGTATGTTGATTTACACAAAACAGCTCCTTATATATAAATGATGTGCATGAATAGAGTGTTAAATAAAAATTTGAAATCAATGCCATAAAAATGAAGCTATCTGATAGCCCTTGCTGTCCATGAGTGTGTTAGAGCATAAATAAAAAGGTAAAAGCAACAAAATACAAAAGTTAATGCTGGAAAGAAAGGTGGAAGCCGCAGATTCAATTTTAAACAGGACCAACACAAAAATGAGGTCTTCATACCACCTAGCTGATGCATAGTCATTTTGGATGGCATGTCTCGAGAACAAGACACAGAAATTCATAATCAAGAAAAGATATTGATCGCAATAATAAAAATTATCTGATTAAACACTGTCAAGTTTAGCGAGCTTCTGTATTGTCACTCTACCAGGTCATGTGCTGAGAAACAAATTATAGCCACAAAAATAAATCATTGCCCATATAGCAAATCTTCTTAAAAATAGCTTTTTCATTCTATTCACACAGATCATCACCATTTTATCATCGTTTGTTCAGACCCTTCATATTACTAGGCCTAAAATCTTCATTTCCAAACCTAAATAAAGCCATGTCAACACAAGAAACATTAAGAACTCAATAAGAAAATTAAACACTATCTATATGCATCATTTTACCCCATCACAAAAGTTATCAATGGTTTTAACTTGTAAATGGCTATCCTAATATTCCATCTCTTCTAAAGACTTCCTAATTTTTTTCATCTAGTTACTCTCTTCTTCCTATTACTTTCTGTAATAGCCCAAACTCTTAAGCACCAAGATATTGTCTGCTTTGGCCTGAAAGGCCTCATGATTTTGCCCTCAGAAGATAACTTCCCAGCAAATCACCCATCCTGGGAGTGCTCCCACATAAGCACACTTATTTTTGGAGTTTTTATCAGGAACTCCACCGTTATCTGAAAAGACGTCTCGATATTTAAGAGTTTCACTTAAAACTACTTAAGTGGGTCTTTACAATCTCCCTAACTTAAGTAATTGACGTCCTTGTCAGTATCCATACACATATCCAAGAACCATCCATTGGGTAAATAGGACTAGAGGTGGCCCCTATAGGCTCAAGGGATACCCGCAATCATGTAGCACCTTAACCATCATGGGTTCAAGAGGCTGCTCACATGAAGTGGTACTTTGCCATGTATAGCACTTAACTCCTATCTGATATCCTATGGTCTGCTCTGATACCATTTGTAACAGTTCAAACTCTTAAACACCAAGATATTATCCGCTTTGGCCTAAGAGGCCTCACGACTTTGCCCTCAGAAAATAACTTCCGAGCAAATCACCCATCCTGGGAGTGCTCCCACATGAGCACACATAATTTTAGAGTTTTTATTATGAACTCCACCGTAATCTAAGAAGACATCTCGATATTTAAGAATTTTACTTAATAATACTTAAATGAGCCTTTGCACTTTCTTTATTCTAGTTTCATAATCCCAAATACCCTTAAGAATGCTTTAAGATAAACTATCGATATGGTAAAAGAAATGTTCACCTTGATGACCATTAAAGATTATTAAAGATTCATTTATTATATAATATCTTCCAACATTATACACCATTTGAATATACTCCTTTTATCCAGTTTTCTAAGTGAAATGTTTGAAACTGAATTTTTTTTTTTTGAAAATATCTCAAATCAAACTCAACCACATGATACATGTATTTTTCACAAATCAACCTAGCCATTCATGTAAACAAATACAGAAGCAATTTATAAACTGTAATGTGCCAGTCTGGAATCCATTTGTAGAGTTAATCACCCAGTTCATTTCCAGAGCTGATCCACTGGTCAACTATCCCGCCAGCTGCACCACCACTCATCTTTTTGGGGCCAGATCAACAACGATTTCTAGACGCACATCTATAACAAGCTTACTTATGTTCCTGATCTACTTCCGCAAATGGTTACCAGACAAATATCATGCCTTCTCATTGAAGACACGATAATTCCTTATATAAAACAAAGCAAATCTTCATCAAGAAATCACAAAGATCCATGTCAACAACCAAGATCAATAGGGATACATTTTAGATCCTTAAAAATCCCACTATACATGGTGATAGTGGGGCCTTCTTTTGAACTCTTTCAACTTCGAAATTTCTACAAATCTCTTTAGTACAACAAAGAAAATAGTTTGTTCCTTGTTGTGCTTGCTATATTATATAGTGAAACAATTATATACATCCAAAACACGAAATTAATCATCCACAGAACATTTCAGATAATATGAGTTAACACATCTCCAAAGTAGTCATGTAACTTTAAAATGGTTGAAGAAAGGAAATGTGAACCCATACTCACTGATAAGTATGTTCATGGTAATTCCCTCACCAAAAATAAAGATATTTGACCACTCACCCCATCTCTATAACTGGAACATAATAACAAAAGGGATGCCTCAACCTCCTGCAAGTTTGCTATGACCTAACCTAAGCTTTCACCATTAGAAAAAGTTGTCCCAAATAGATTCAGAGCATTAAAAAATATCAACCCAACATTGAACTCTTCTCCTTTTATGAGACAAAAAACCCAATTTTCCATCGCAACTAAAGATGATGGTAATAGAAGATAGATTTCATTATGCAGAATAAGAAGCTAAGCAACAAAAAAATTTGTAGCTCAAAATTAATAATCGCAAAATAAACAATTTTTTCCTAAGAACCATATTTTTGTAAAACGGGTCATCACAAAATGAAATGTTAACGTATTCCAAATTTGTCTATCTTTTATCTGAATTTTTGGGCACTCCCTACTCTTTGATCACGAAGTATTGATTCTAATACTCAGCAAAACAAATATTAATCATGAAAAATGTTGATTTAACAAAATAACTCAATAAATAAAGAAAAACAATTCCAATGCTGACTTACCACATGCCAGTTTATCTGTACAGTTCGGCTCCTGAATTAACTTAATTAAATTTTGGCCACCAAGTCGACCTTGTACATGATATTGACCAGCATGTCAAAATAATGTGTTAACTCGACTGAGTGAGTCAGTTGTATTATCTTGTGCTAAATTTGTCTATACGCATATAAACTAGCTCGTGAAACAAGCAAAAGCAGAACCAAAAAAAAGTATTTAAGCGATTAAAAAAGCTGAAGGCTATACATGAAAAAAATTAGTCTTTCCTTAAAATATTGGTTATAAAACTTACAAAATTTTAACTATCTTAAGATAAGATAAAAAGTACAAGAACATTAAATATAGAAAATTACAATTATATCTTAGGAAGCCTCTTTAAGCACAAAAATAGCTATAACAATGCTCATTATAGAGTTTTCCTTCAGGGTTGCTTTTGGCTTCGGCCTTTCTAATATCACATAAAGCAAGGAATCTAGAAATATCATGAAAAAATCATAAGGAAATGCTCCTATTTGTGCCAGCTGAACCAATAATTTTTTGACATCCATCTATTTATATTCTGCAAAACAATCATTTACTCCATGCTCAGATGGCCAAAAAGTTTCCTCCATAGCCCTCATTCACCTGTATAAATTCTTCAAGTCATGAGTCATGTCATTACAGCACCCTTCAAAATGATTTTGTTACGCCAAAAAACATTATCAACGTGTTCTTAAACAAAGTTTTATAGTCTTGGGCCCTTTCTCTCATGATCTTCTCTCTCGATTTACAATCCTTTCTTGTTGTAGCAGCCAATCTATTGATTGAATTTTCTTAAGCTACTGATTTATTTTACCAAACAATGCATGCTTAAGACAACAGAAGTGTCTTTATTGTTCATCAACAATTGTTGCTCCACTAATGTGAGGGCCCGACTCCGGTTCAGCGGAAACAGTTCTGATATCGGGGGTTCACTTACCGCAGAATCATATTGAGCAATTTGAGAAAAAACAATATACACATACAAAAGCCAAAGATAATCCTTATTCATTTCAATAGTTTATATTACAAGATCTTTTCATCGTACTCCTTGTCCAAAAATGAAAATAAAAAGATAAAATATAAACAAAACAGCGTTATGGATCTATCAACAGTTTGAACATTTTAAGCATTATTGCGTGTAATCTCCAAGAAGCACCTGACCTGGTATTGTACAAAAATAATACCGGGATTGGAATTCCCAGTAATTATAGAATACTATAAGTACAGCAGTAAGCAATAAAGTATTACATTTTATAATAGCAGGGACGTGATTTGCGAAAAAGATGCACGAAAAATAATGAGGTAAAAGCGCAAAATGAAATAATTAATTTTCTGCAAAATATATTAGCTCAAAGAAGTAGGTTACTAATGTCATTTTTCCAGTAACCCACTACGAAAGTTTTTACTGATATTATTTTTCCAGTAACAACCCATGAATGCTATTACTGATGTCATTTTTCCAGTAATTAGTCACGAATATCGTTACTAATATCATTTTTCTAGTAACTGGCCACGAATGTTATTATTGATGTCTTCTTTCCAATAATTAGCCACGAATGCTGTTACTGATGTCATTTTTCCAGTAACTAGCCACGAATATTGTCACGTTGGTTCCGAACAACCAACCAAGCTTCAAATGAAATTTGGCTCAAAGCAAATAAGCAAAGCAGTAAAAATACAATAAAAATGTAATACTTGTCATGTACTAGGTACTTTTCATTCATTAAGTTCGGATGAGTGACAGTTCGCTCAATCTGCATTTTTAAGTTTTTGATATTTTAGCATTTAGCCAGTGTTCTTTAGGAATAAATATTATCTTCTTTTCCATTATGTCCTTTTGATTCCTTACATTTTGTTTGAAATTTGATTTTTATTGTGATAGCAATAATACTTTATAGCATTCATTATTTATAATGTATAAAAGATAAAGGCATAATGGAAATGACTGATTTGAAATTAAAAATAATAGACTACTATCCATTATGATAATGTGAATGATGTATTTGAGATGATAATACTATTATCATTATTATCATACTAATGATTTATTACGTACATAATGAAATAACAAAAAAGAAAAAATTTCTTTTCTTTTCTCCTCGTTCCATCTCTTACCTTCTAGATTAGGATCGCCGGAAAACGGAGGGAGGCCGAAGGCTGCCAGTTGGGTGGTTGAGGAAGGTTTGAGGGCTGTGACGGCTAGCCGGAGTGGCTGCAGCAAAAGGGCTGACTGGCAGCTGCAAGAAGGGGTCGTTGGGTGGCCAGCAGCTTGCTGACTGGCTGGCAGGGGCTGCTGCAGGTTGGTAGGGGCTGAGGAGGAGGGGTTGGCAGCTTGTTGGAGGCTGGTAGAGGCTGAGGAAGGAGCTGGCAACTTGCTGGCTGCTGTGGGCTGAGGAAGGAGCTAGCAGCTTACTGGCTGCTGTGGGCTGAGGAAGGAGCTGGCAGCTTGCTAGCTGCTGTGGGCTGAGGGAGGAGGCTGGGGTAGCTGTTGGGGCCGAGGGCTAAAGTCTGGGGGAGCTGTTGGGGCTGAGGGCTGAAGGAGCTGTTGGGGCTGAAGGCTGAGGGAGCTGCAGTTGGCAGTGGGAGAGAAGAGCTGCTGTGTGGGGAGGAGGAGGGAAAGGGGGTATAAATAGAGAAAGAAGGAAAGAGAGAGGAAGGGGTATTAGGTGCAGGAGGGGGACCTTAATGGCGCATGCCTGTACGGGAACGGAGAATTCTTCCGCCAGAGGCGGAAGAATCCCGCACGGCTTTGCCTTGCGATCAGGGGGGAGGAGAAGAAAGAATTTTCTTAAGGAATTTCTTAAATTTACTTAAACTCAAATTAATCACATTTTTCTGCTGTTTGAGGTAATATTTTATTTTATATTAATATTTTGAGGTTAAGAACTTCAAAAATTAACTGCGATAAAACCGGCGCTCAGAATTTGATGAAACTTCTAGAGCAACCTTTAAATAATATACTTAACATAATGACACTGAAAATGATGATTTTGGACAAGCATTCCAATGTTTGATTTATAGATTTTAATTAATTCAAAAAATAAAACGGGAGCTTCCGTTATTCAGATTTCTCTCAAACTAGGACACTTTTGATCTTTAAAATTATTCTTATCTAAAGGTATTTTTGTTTGCCCTAATTCGTAATTCCCCGAGATTCTAATTTCTAAGACGAGATTTGACCTAAATAGCAAAGTAATAATTTTGGGTCGTTACAACTAACCACAAACACCTCTTTAAGTCCATCTTAGCTTAGAGTTCTTGGTTCTTGCAAGCTGAATGGCAGGTAAATAATTCAATGCTACTTATTGAGGGGCCAAGCACGAAAAAAATTGATATTGGAACAATGATCTCTGATGAAAAATGTACGTTTTTAGCATCCAATTACTAGACCTTTAGCAGCTTCATAAGTATTATAGAAAAATGGATCACTCATTTAAATCAAAGATTCAGTGACTTCTGTCAACAATAATGATTATCATATATTCAAGGCAAACAGATCAATGAAGCAGTATGAGGTCCATCAAACGAGACTATGCAACTTGATGGAATATTGAGCTACACCGATCATGATTGATGATGGCTATGCCTAAACTAAAGAGCTATACAATTTCCATTTAAATTCAAAAAAAGGTTGTATTTTTCAATCCTTGCTTGAATATTACATTTATTTCTTTATCATATTACAAACAATCCAATATATTAATCTCCTTTTCACCGACCTCCTGACCATGTGCCTTTAGTAACCACATCACTGACCTCCTGCTCTTGAACAAAGATTTGATTCAATTGAATTCAAAAGAAAATACGAGATCACGATCTTAGAAAGAAAAGTTTACCCCCGTCGGCTTCACCCCTCCGCTTCACTGCCCCATAATTGGCCCTAGATCTTTTATCTTCTAAAAGAGCACAATCTAAATCAAAGTAAAGTATAGCAAAAGCGGAGCATAATACCCATGTGGAGCGGAGGCAGATATCTAAAACCCGGCCATGACAACTTTTGTAATTATGTCGTTGGTGTAGCGCGTAGGCTTGAGAAGGCACCAACCAATATGCAAGGAGGATTCTTCGGCGGATTGCTCCGAAAATCAGTCTAATGTAGGTGACCAGAGACGGAGAGAATAAGGAACTTCGCTCACTCTTTATATACTTGAGCCTTTCTTTTTTTTTAGCTTATCATTAGATTCAGGTCAGGAGATTTATAGAAAGAGACCATGAGCCCTTTGCGCATAGTTCTATTTTACCTTTTATTATGACTTTAGGATTCTGAGCTACTTAATTTGAAGAGCTACTATGTATTCTGTTCTGCCCCTGTCGCCTTGTTCCCGTCCCCAGTTGCAATAAATCAGTGTAAAGAGAGAGTGAGTAAATATCATTTCCTTTTCTTTGGCATAGCTCATTGGTCTGGTAACTTAATTCTGATTTTGCACTACTCTCAACAATCTCTTTGTCACAAGAAATTACATTCTCAAGAGATTCTCCCTCCAATGTGCTAGCCATAAATTTTATTTTATTGCCCAAAGAAATTTTCCCAATTTCAACTCCCTCGCTTCGTCTTCTTCAAAATCAAGGATCTCGTTTCCCTCCTCGGCCCTAGAGGTTTCTTCCAAATCGATAAGCTTTTCCAAAGCAAACATTTCCTCACCGCTCTTTGGGGACATTAGCCTTGTCCTCTTCAATGCAAGCTCTATGTTATTCATCTCTTTCCTCCATAGAAAGATTCATCTTCCCTACCATCAAAAAATTCTCATATAAGAAAGAAAATCTTTGGAACATAATTATGATCTCATGATCACCATGCATTCAACATGAAATGGTAGGTAGTAGCAAATAACATTGTCTTTGGTATATCATTGTAATTGAAAAGGTTGTCAATTATGTTCGTGTGTATGAATAATTTCATGGGACCTATGGAAATGCTTGTACTTCTAGCGCAATATTACAATGAGTGGAGTCGCAAAAATGAATGACAAATACCCAAGTGCTAAGTTTGTACAAAAAACACGCCATTATTATTTTACTACAATTAGTACAGACCTCCGAAATCATGCTTGAGGAGGAAGCAGAGTGTGAACCAATCAATCAAAGAGTTATTTATCAAAATGATACATTGGCTATTGCCAAGTATACAAAATGATCGTTAATGCTTGAAAATATTTATTTTGGTACATTGACTCTTGTTAAATGCTTTTTTTGTCCAAAATTGTCAAATTTCTGTCTCTTCCCATTTACTCCGTATTAAATTAGGAGCATTTTCATCTAGTCGGATAAATTTATTTATCTTACCCATGCATTTTATCTTCCCAATTTTTAGTTATCTTACCCATGGATTCTTTCTTCCCAATTTTTATTTATCTTACCCGTGCGTTCTTCTTCCTGATTTTATCTTCCCCGAGTTTTCTTCCCGTTCTTTCTCCTCTCTAGGGTAATCTGTGCACTGCGCCACATTCTGTCTGCGACGTCGACGCCTCTCCGTCTTCGTCTCTCCTACGACATCGACGCCTCTCCATCTCCGACTAGGCGTCTCCTGCAACTTTGAATGGGCGCCTCGACGCCTCTCCTCTCGTCTCTCCTTCGCTCTGACGTCTCCGCGGCTCCGCCGCTTCCAACGCCCAAATTGATTCCTAAATTGGCATCGATTCCTACTTCTACGACCTCGGAACCCACTGATTTGTGTTTGTGGGTAACTTTTACACCCACTAATTTAATGGTGCGTCAATTACTATATGCAATCATTTAAATAAATTTTTGTGGATTATTTGAATAGGGAAATTGTGCTTGATAATATGTTATCTTGTATTGTTATTATTATTATTGTTTGATTATTAGATTGCATTAACTAAAAAAAGATGCTTTTACAATTAGGTTACTGCTCATAATATAATTAACAATGTAAGGGAATATGTTCTCGCTTCTCATACTCGAACATCAACTCTTAACATTTTTTTTGTTCATTATATAATCTAAAGCTTTAACTTATATAAGCTCAAATCATTAGGCAATTTTTTCAAGTTGTTAATGAGAAGTTGGCAGAGTTTGATTTGTGGAACAACGCGAATAAACCATCCTATACTGTAAGAGGTGGTAACAAGAGGAAGTTGTCTGTTGCATATCGCAATGATTGGTGGTCCACCAATAGTGATCCTTGATAAACCTTCTACAGCAAAGGAAAATTTTTTTTATAAGAATACTTTTTTTGCAACCTTATCCGGAAATTTGTCTATAGTTTTACTACCTATCGTATGCTTGTTTTGTCTCTTATTTTTAATTTTATTTAATTATTAATAACTTGAATTCAGATGTATTGGAATTTTGGGACTAAAAATTATTGGGTCAGATTTAGACTTAGTTGTATAATGTTATTTTCTATTTTTCTAACTGATTACTACATATATCTCAGATTATTTTAGGCTTTTAGTTATATTATGCAAAATTTGATTTTTTTATTATTTATTATTTAAATAGTGTTGACTTTACTGAGTATATTGTATATGTATATCATTTGTATTTTCAACTATTCTTGGCTTTTCTACTGTTGAAATATTTAATTAGTAAAAACACTTTTCATAAATTGTGAATCTGTGATGCTAAACTAAGTATATTGTATATGTATATCATTTGCATTTTCAACTATTCTTGGCTTTTATACTGTTGAAGTATTTAATTAGCAAAAACACTTTTAATTAGTTTAAACAATTATGTCGAGTTCAGCTTTTAGTATTAGTTGGGCTAGTTTACTTTTGGGTCAAATTCGGACCCAATCTGTAAACCATTTTAATAGATCTACTACTCTCCTCCACTCTAGCATAATCATCAGTGAATTATCCTTTCATCTTTATCACACATTTAAATGAATATTATAATTTGTCATGCTCAAATTACCTAACAATGGCTATTTTACTGTTAAATTGATTCTATAATTTGATTGAATTATTCATGTGTTTGCCCACACATAAATATTTTGTTTAAAAATTGATTTGATTTATTAGTATTATAATTCTTAAATTTGTTGTATTATTATATCTAGAAATCAGTTCACACAAAATATTCGCATTATTACAACTTTTATTTTCAAACAAAATTACACCGATGAAATACAAAACTTAAATATTTATTTTTCTAAATCATATTTTACGAACTAATATAAATTTTATATATTTTTCTACACTTTTAAAAATATTATTAAAAAAATCAATTTATGAATCATAATTTTAGCAAAATTAGAAAAAAAAATAATTTTAAGAGTAATCATTTGACATAAATTTATAAGAGTTAAGGGATCCTTTAAGGGAATTTATTATGCATAAATAATTAAACCTAAAAATTAAACACAAAAATTTTTATTTAAAATTAAAGTCAAAAATTCAATTATTTACACATAATTTTTCTTTATGGCTCAAAAATTAAACGTGCAAAAAAATTAAACATGCAAATGCTAAGAAATATTTTTCATCAAATTTCAGTTATTTATAAGCATAACTGAAAAATTAAATCTGAAAATTTTATTATGAGTAATCTTTCTGACATAAATTAACAAGAGTTAAAGTACTCTTCAAAGAAATTTATTATGCATCATTAGTTAAACCTATAAATTAAATCCAAAAATTTTTATTCACTTTTTTTTAAGACCTAAAAATTAAACTTGCAAAAACACAAATTTTTTTATCAAATTTCAGTTATTTATCCGCATATATGAAAAATTAAATCCAAAATTTTTAAATTCTACATTTACCCTAAATGAAATGGTGGACTAACCGAAATTAACTGTTGGGGACCAAAACAAATATTTAGCAAGAATCAATGTACCAAAACAAATATTTACAAGAGTTAACAGCCATTTTGAATATTTTGCAAATGTCATGTATCAATTTGATAAATAACTCATCAATCAAATGATAGTTGAGTGGGAAAGGCAAAAAAAATGTTTGTTATAATCAATATCAAGTAGAAGTAGCAAAATGCCAATAATGTCTACTTGCATCAATTGTGACATCAACGCAAAAGTGAGCAAAAAAGGTATAAGGTGAGATTCAACAACTAATTATGTGCATAGAGCACATAAAAATACTTGCAACTTGCAAGGGTGCTCGAACTATATACACAAGTCTAAAAGCAATATCTTCTCTTCCATAGAAGGTATTCTTACATAGTTTTATGAAAGTCAAAACTCGCAAGCTGATAGCTCCAAAAATTGCAGACATCTCCACCTTTTAAATTAAGTTTTAGAAATAGACCTTTTGTGAGATAGATTTGAGTTTTAACCATACTTTTCTCTGATAAAAAGTTATGGGTTTAATTAGATTTAGGGTCAATAATTTCTTATATGCGCAAGCATCCATAGTTAATTACCCATCTTAATCAATTAGAATAAAACTCTCAATTAAGGACTATCATTGTTTTAAGCAAGCTAAAAAGTATAGGAGTAAATGGAAGTAGACCCAACCAAGATCCCATGATTTTGTCATCCTAGGTCAACTTATGCTAATGTCAAAGAGAATTTTATACACAACATCTAGAAATTCTGATTAGCAACTATGTGTTACCTCATCTCATAAATCTTGAACAAAGACTAGGTAGAACTTGTTAAAGACATAATTTTAACATTTTTGTGTTTTTAGGCTTCATGTTACATCCATTGAAATACCTGAGTTTAGGTTTAAAAGGAGGCTTACTCTATTGGAATGCTCGGATTTAGTTTTAGGATGGTGCTCACATTTATTGGAAGAGCCTAAGTCTGGGATGGGGCTTATATTCGTCCAAATGCCCAATTTGTACTTATGATGGGGCTTATATCATTTAGAATGCCCAAAATAGTAGGCCTTGTGGCCTTATCAATTTAACAAGATAGCCCAATGCACATGTATTTCAGATCTTTTAGATCTTCACAAGTTAGAGGATTTAGATTATTCTGTCTTGAATTAATTCAACTAGAGCATATTGAATCAAGTAATTTGGTTAGTCACAACTTAACTAGGACTATTTAGATCAACTATGGATCGTGTTCTTTATAAATAGGATGATATGATCAGCTTGACCAGTTGTCCAGTACATTAGACCTTTTGAACTTAGATTCACTCTAGGATCATTTAACTAAATATAACAATTTAACTTGGGGTGATTCATCTAGGATCATTTAAATCTTACAAAGAGCTAAGTACCATAGGCTTTCTTTGTATTGTCCTTGTTATATGTTATATGCACACTCTTTTACAATTAGTTCTCATGCATTTATTTTTACATGCATTTTATTATTCTTTCTAGTGTATATAATACTAATCACTTTATGTTTGAGTGCACGTAGCAAGTAAGAGATAGCATGTGCATAGTAAACTCAAGAATCAGGAATTAATGGTGGAACAAGATAACTCAAACATGCATGCTGTCATGTTTGGGAGCTTATGAATGCAAGCATTTGAGGATAGCATTTTGTGCTTGGTATGATAGGAAGATGTGCTTCTTCTCTTAAAGTGTGAGCACAGTTATATAATGATCAGGATCCTGCATAAAAATGTAAAATAGTGCGAACAATTCCTTTTCTTTCTTTGTTATTATCTGAATGATAGTGAAGACGTTTACAACATTTGATCATCTATCACCTATCTCAGTAAGGCAATTATATAAAGTGATTGTATGAACTCATGTTTGCATATGTTTGATGCTTCATTTAGAAACCTTGATTAATGCACTATTTGTAATTGAATTAATACTTACAATTAATTAATTTATATTCTTAGTTAATAATCTAATCATAATTAAATATTCTTAATTAATTAACAATTAAATCTTTAGTATTATTTAAGTAATATTATTAATTAATCAATGATTTTATTAATATTATTGATATTGATAACTCAATCATCAATTGATTGATAATTTTATTAATATTATTAATTAAATAGTATATTAATCAATATCAAAATCATTAAAATCATTAATATCATTAATAAATTATTAATTATCAATTTAATATGATTTAATTTAATTAATATTAATAATTAATATCATTAACTTAATTACTTAATTTTGTGAGGAATTTTATCATCAAAAAATCAATAGCATAACAACATATTTTTGTTCTACCAATATTTTTTAATAAAACTTTGGCATCTCAACACCTTAAAATAATTTAAAAAATATATTCCCTGAACTTGAATCTAAAGATCAATAGAGGGAGTTTATAACTTTCTCGGGCAACTCAAAGAGACAACAGCACGCATATCTTCAAATTTTTTCACCCAACCGAGAACTAAGAGACAAGAGAATGCGATGTCTTCTCCTGTAATTTACATGTATCTGTATTTTAATCAAAAAACATGTTTCTTCACTTATTTATCTTTTTTACCTATTATTCCACCCCTTTTAACTTAATTTTGTATTCTTTCTTTTCCTCTGGTAGAGTCCTAAATATCTCTTATTGCTCTATTATCGTGCGAGTCAAAAGACAGGAGAGGCCACCAAATTTATAGAGACAAATGGAGGACTTGGCTGGGATGGATTCTCTGCAATTATAAAAAGCGGATGCGAAGGATAGTTTCGAACAATTGTGAGACAGTTCTCAAAAGGCTACAGGGATCGGGGTAGGCTCAATCCGTGGAAAGATCACCAAGAGCCTCTCGTTCACTGATAGAGATAAACTAAACGGTGATCTACAATAAGGTACCGCAAGGATCAGAAGCTCTTCAGCATTGCAAGTTATTCCCTATCGTGTCTCCTAAACTTCAGTGCAGGTCTTCGATTCGAGCCTTCAACATAAGGAGGAGAGGCATGCCAAGGTCGTGTGTGTGATTAGCAGTTCTTAGATAGTCGAGAACATGGGAAGATGATGGGCTCACCATGTTTGGCAAGTTGCAGTTTTCACACGCAAGCGAACATCGATGCTTCTAAATATGGGTAGAGGTGCAAACATTAGCGCATAGATACAGGCGGAGAAGCTGAGTGAGAACATCGGCGTGTCCATATTTGTTTTATTCACCATTTGTCGTTCTCCCTTTCCTTTTTTGTTTTTCATTTGGCATCATTCATTTCATCTTTTTAGCCATGAACACAAGCAGTAAGCTTCAACAACAAATGTTAAAAAAGATCCTAAAAAAGGTGGATGACTATATATAACTCATATAAGTTCTTGAGTAAGACCTAACCCCAAATCTCAAAATTTAACAGTCAAAAATTTCGAAAAACTTTGAGAGATTTTGAGTTTGCTAGAGAATGATAGAAGGCATTACTTCATTCCCTTTTTCCAACACATACATAATCAATAAAATAACCCTTATACTCGTATGCAAAAGAAAATTAAATAAATTAAAATAAGTGAACATATCAATTTTGGATAGCATCTAAAAAAATGTTTTAATTCAATTCAATTAACTCAAACATTCATTATTTGGGATTCTAGTGAATAGGTATATATATAGGGAGATTTGCCAAAATAGTTCATATACTATTTTAGTTTAACCAATTTAAACCCAGACTAATCAATTTGTCCAATTTAGTCCTTTGACTATTATAATTTATTCAATTTAATCCCTCAACTACTAATGTTAAGCCCAACTAGTCCCAAAAATGAATTTAGGGACTAAATTGGTCTTTAAAAAAATAGTTGTGAGAGTAAATTAGACATTTTTTTTATTAAATTAAGGGACTAAAATGAATACACTTAACAGTCTGAGGCCAAACTGACAAAACTAAAATAGTCAAGGGACTATTTTGGCAAATATATATATATATATATATATATATATATGTGTGTGTGTGAGAGAGAGAGAGAGACACTAAGCATGTATACATAAATTTTTTTAATGGAAATGCTAGTAAAAAAGAAGTTTGGGTAAGCTCTTAATCTTGCAATTTTAAGAATGATGCTAGCAAATTTTGTAGATAATGATTCAGCAGATTTAGAAATATTTGAGTATAGATAAGCATATATACCATTTAAAATCATCTTTATACATTGACCTTGGTCCTTCTATATAGAGGTAGGTTACATAAATCTTGTCTCCACGATGAGCGATAAAAAAGTAACACTTTGCTCCATATATGCAATATTATTGTAATACCATTGTTTAAGTATTTTTTTATTAGCCTTTTTCCATTTTTAACATAAGCAAAATTTATTAACTCAAATTTTCTAACAAAAATATCTAACAACCTATATGCATAATACGCCTAAACTATCACAAAACTATCAAAGACAACTTTATCCGATCTTCTTAAATAGAGTTCCTTGAACCTTGCTGTAAACGTATACATTTTTATCACTATTCACCTATGCATCCTCATTTTTATAGCAGTTGTTTTATAGTATGTGTGATTTGTAGGCCAACATTCTATTTCATATAACAATGTTAATCTTACAATTGTTTTATAAAATGTTGCTTTAATTTTGAATATGATTTTTCAATAGCATGATACCCTATAATCACTCCATTTCATCAAACTTGACTAGGTCTTGTTGAGCATATCGCCCTCAATTTCACCATTAATTTGTATTATAGAACTAAGATATACGAATGGTTCATTCTTCTTGATAGCAGCCTTCAATTATTATATTATCAATATTATAATTAAGCTTGAACCCCAAATATTCCATTTTGAATTTGCTAAAGACAGAAACCATTATACTCCATGGTAGTTTATGGTGTCTTGGGTTTTGTTTTAACCTCATCTCTAACCTTATCAATAAGAAGACTATCATCTACAAAAACCATGCACAAATGCACCTCCTCTTGAATGGGTGGGTTCAATAAGAAAATCTAAAATCATATTGCAAATTATCTTGTATTTGAACATATGTAGTTGCACCATTAAACATGAATTTAATAACTTATATATAAGCAACAAAAATCATTTTTAAGTTCAATACTCTGCAAATAAATTCTCATAGCACTTTATCACATACACTTCATAATTTATAAAAATCAAACCAAATTATCTTTTATCTCTCTAGAATTCTCCATCAAACCTCCAAGCATATGTGCAAACCTCCATATTTGAGCTACCCACAAAACACCAAATCAATTCTAAGAATCCTTAGTATCTTTATAGATTTATAAATGATTTCCAAATTGAAAGTACTCTCAAAGAAAAATACTACAAATAATTTGGCAGTTATGCGGTTATCACATTTCTGAAGTATAATTATTTGAATTTATTAAAAAGGCAGTAAAATAAAGAAAAAAAACATGATTAAATAATTTGTTTTGTAAAAAAAAACTTATTTTTGAAGCAGCTCCTGAGTCCTGAGTTTCAGAATAAGAGAAACACAAATCCTTTCATATGTTTGGAAGGTAGTTTCCATTTGGGAGAGCAAGGCAAAAAACTCCTTCAAAGATAAAGCTTCTCTACAAAAAGTAGCATCCTTACATTGCTGCAGTGCACCTTTGAACGATGACTAGATCACACATATTCAAATCATTAGGTGGGTAACTGCATCACCATTCTAGATCTTGCCTTTGTGGGAACTGCTATATATGTACCGACTAAATTAGGCCAATCCACATTAGTCCTAAAAGTTTATTATTAGAGTTAGAGATGCCTAAGAGAACTTATTTCTACCACTTTGGACAAATAGCAGTTTTAGGCAAATGCAACATATTTTTGGTAGCATCATGATCATTGAATTTGTAAGAAAAAATAGTTGCAATAATGTTTTCTTTGAATACTTCATAAGTAAAAAAGTGCAAATTTTAATATTTTTATCCTCAATAGGGGTCAAGCCTCTTCTCTCTAATTTTTTTTTATATTTTAAATTACTGTTTTATTGTTTACATTTTCCCTTAAATATCTCTCATTTTATTTTCTAAAATAAGAAGTTAAAAATACTCCTAAAATGAAATAAAGTAGAATATTCCTGAATTGATTAAATATTTCCACAACTTCTCTACTATGTTAGGGTTAAGATTATAATAGGGCTTGTATAACAATTCATATTGATGGGGAAGTTCACTGAACATCTTCCTAAAGTAATTCCTAATACCCCCCTTCCTTTTTAGTCGCTAGCCTTCAAATCTTTCTTGGCCATTGATTCTTTCCCCTGCTTCCCTTCAGCTACATTCACCCTATTCTCTGTTTCCAAATCCTTTTAAGTGAAGCCCCTTAAACCAACCCTTAAATCCCATCACAACCCTCTAATCAACTGGATAGCTCTGCATCCAAATGCAACCACACCTTTCATCCTCCAATTCTTAGATCAAGACCAACCGAATCTTCTCATATCATAAACTAATTCTTCCCCTTTCCATTTCTATTTTTATCATCTTCTCTCTTACTATTTTATAACAAGCTACTAACAATTGACCCTCCCTATGGCACCCTCCCCTTCTTTCTCCATATAACAGCACAGTAGCCTGTAACCTTTATCCCTAATTCAACCTCAACCCACATAAGCAAACCAAAACCCTTCCAAGCATTAACCAAACTCACTCCAACCTCATCAACCCTATTCTAATGTAACCTTCATCATATAATTAAAAAGTGTAAGAAAAAAAAAACAAAATTGGGATAAAAACTTCTCTTATAGACAGTAACTTTTTTCTATTTACGGGTGACGTTGCAAACAATTCAAGTTAGAGCAAATCCTGGTTGAGAAAAAAATTAAGGAAAATTCATAAGAATATACACACGCACAACAATATATAGTATGCTACTCAATACCAATGAATTTAATGAATTTTTAAAACTTTTCAATTATTGAAAATTACCTACAATTTTACAACAATTCTTTTAGCATACATACCATACCTACTATAATCCTTGTTACTATTTTTTTAAGGAAAAAATATTGGGAAAATATTTTTTAGTCACTATAAATTTGTATTTGTACCAAAATAGTCTTTAAAATTTTATTTTTATCAAACAAGTCCTTAAAGTTAATAAAATATAGCAAATAGGTCCATATACTTATATTTATATATTAATTTATCCATTATTTTTATCAAATTGGTTCTTATTATTATATTTTGGGACTGTACGACCGGAGCTACAGCAGCGGACGTTCACTCCTATTTTTTCCATGCAAAGCGCAAGGGCACATGTTGCCAATGCTCAACTTGGCGAAGCTGTAGTCTGGGCACAGCGCGACGGTCTCCATCCTCACGACCCGGCAAACGTGCTGCAGGTTCTATCCCCCATCGACCGCACCTGGTCAAGCATCTCCGCCCACCAGATCCCCTTCCCTTCCGTCGCCGTCAGCCTCCCTTTAGGCTGCGAGCACTACTCTTCCCTCCCCTCGAACTCCCTCTGCCTCAATTTTTACAGCGGCGTGGCACTCCTCCGAGTGCTCGAAGACATCCGCCCCCAACTACATCGTCACGAACATGTTCCTGCCCTGAGCGTGCGCCCTTGATCTAGCCCGCGCCATCCCTCGCCTCCTCATTGACGGCACCGACTTCTCCCGCTGCGCCGAAGACACCCTAAATGGCCTCCTCCCCCACCGCATCGACATGCTACTCACCCAGACGCTCGAGGGTGACGCATCAAAGAAGAGCTCGGTTTTCGCCGCCCTCACCAAGGAGATGAAGGAGATCAATCTCAACGCACTGCACTAGAGTTCGGTGATCGCGGAATTTGCTCAGGGACCAATTTGATATATTTTAATAATTTCAATGACCTATTTGATAAAACCAAAATTTTAAGGACTATTTTGATACAAACATAAAACTATGGGGAACCAAGAAAATCTTTTCCCATAAATATTTTAAAACCATTGAGTTATGATGATAACTTGTACCACAATGGTTAATGATTTCAACTCAATAAAATTTCATGTGGATAAGGAACTAAAAGAGTTTATTATCAATAACTAAAAATTCCAATAGCAACACTAAGCCTTAGTCCCACTTAATCCCACTAGATGAGGTACGCTACTTGAATCCTTTGTTTCCATTATGCACGATCAAATAGAGTCGGTCCCAAATTTCCAAATAAAAAAGATTCTTTCTAGTTCTTTATTCCCATGACTAACAAAGTTGATTGCAAATGTTTTTAAATAAACTACATGTAAAAAGTGTTATATGATATATTGCGAATGATATTACAAGTAATAAAAAAATCTAGTACTATGACAAATTTTTAAGAAATTGCTGCAAAAGAAATCTAAGAATTTGTTATTCTTATGAGTGGAAAGAGCATCATAAATATGAGATGGGAAAATAAAAACTAGAAATATTGATTCAAATTTCAATCATTATTGGATGTCAATTGCAATAAATTGATTTTTTGTTTATAGAAATATGATAACAATCAACTAACCTTGTTTAAAATTTAAATTAACGGTCCAAACAAATACTACCTAATTTAACAATGTTTAAAATATGATTTTTTTAAAAAAACTAAAATTACTACAAAAATTAAAATAACAAAAAATAATTTAGAATATATTAGAAAGACTTCTCAAATCATATAATGTATTGAATCATTTTTTTATTATTAATTCAAAGTATAAAGAGGTATGGGAACTCTTTAATGTCTATATAAAACAAAATTATGCATGGCAACATGGGGCTCAAAAGGCATGAATAAAGCAAAAAATTATAACAAGAGATTTTGTAATTTTCCATTGAGTTATTGTACAAATCCCCAAACAATCCAAAAATTATAAAAATATCTTTTTAATTAAAAAAAAATGTGCTTTCACATGTGGAACCAGCTGAACATTTATTACTTCTCTTTTTCTAGTTTGGAAGGCTGGTTGGACAAATAGCATTTCCTTTTCGATTTTGTCTCATTTGAGACATTTAGTTCTTAGGAATATACAGGTGAAACAATGTATCATTGTTGTCATCATTAAATGATCTACTTTCATGTAGCTAAATTCTTGTTTCTTAATTGCATTTAAAGTTGAAAATTTTCAAATTTTAATCAATTTTCTCATACCATTCTTGGTTTTTGAAATTTTTGTATCTTCATAATATCTTTTTTGATTTGTTGTAATATTAAATATGCCTCAATTTACTTCTATCAACGTGAAGCCCTAACACTTTTACAAAAACAAGCAGCTTCAAACTTGATTATTACCACAATCAAACCAATTCTTTAGCTATATAACCACAATCTAATTTCTTATCATCTTCTAATAATAAGAAAAAACAGTTCACACTTGACTTATCCAACACTAGCACAACAAAACAAAACATAAAATATATACCATGAAAATCTAATAAGCACCTCGTAATATGCAAAAAAACTGCTTTTGTGGGATCAAGGCTAAGCTAGGTTCTTTAATTTGGCTAAGGTTAAAACTGTTAAAAGATAAAAGAAGTATACCGTGAACAATTTGGGAATTCTAGAACAAGTTAGCAGGTTCTTAAATATAGAAAAACAAGAAATCATAAAGCAGAAAACATGGCAACAGAATAATATCCTTTTAAATCTAGTCATACAAGTGCTTCGCATCCAAAAATTGAGATGGCGACCTAAGTGCATTATTTTTTTGGTGGGGGGGGGTGGGCTGGATTTGAGGTTTAACAATAAATTTCAGTTATTGTAATATATGATCATTACATTATATGCCATAATAAGTGCAATTTCAATAAGCACAAACAATCATTATAGCATGTTTTCTGAAATGGTATATTGAAATAGAGTAATAAAACAATCAAGCATGTTTCCTTAACTTCCAGAAATGAAATAATTTGCCAATTAAGTAATCAAACAAATCAGACATGTTTCAGCTGTACTAGCTAATAAAGAATAAATTATAAAAGAACTTTTATGCAAAGCTACGTAAACATTAAAAGCATGAAAAATAAGAGATGAACTTACGAATTACACGTATTTTGAAGGTCTTGCAAAGAGAGGCCAGACGATGAGTTTTGGGAAGCAGTTTGATACTTCTGAACAACACTACCAAGATGACTGACCTGTGCAAAAAAATATAAAGAAAGTGGTTTAAGCGTATCATCTACAAAATATGATAGTATGCTTTTTAGACATATTAGGAAATGATAATGTTAGCATGAGCCTAAAACTAAAAATCAATAATGTTACACCTGAGGAATTATCAATTTTCGTGGGATAAGTTCCTCATGCCTTCTAGCACAAAACTCCCATGAGGATATCTGGATTTTCAAACCAAAAAAAATCAAATTATTTACCAAGAAGTATGAAGTGCAGCTGAAGATAGTGTTGTTTTAACTTGATGCATACCTTTAGATCAGGATTGAAAACAATTCGTAGTTGTCCGTCACGCACAACACGTAATTGTTCAAACACACTCTCTTGGACAGCTTTAGCATAGTCTAGGACAATCTGGCCTGATGTATTCTGAGATTCACGAGGCATATCAACATAAAGAAGCTCCTCCAAAGTTCCACTGGCATATTTAATTTGCAATAACCTTGGTAAAACCTCAACAGTTGCTTCTGCAAAAGAGCAGCACAAGAAAAAAAGCTACAGCATTAAGAAGACTCCATCAACATTACCACTAAGTTTTTTTTGACAGAAATGATTGAAGCAATTATCAAAAAGCTCAGGAATACATACCAAAACCACGACCAGGCTTACGGTTGCATAATTCACAATGCCACACATCCTGAAGAATTAAATCAATAATTTAATTACAACAATGCCAAAAACATGTTTGGCTTAAAGCAAATGAGAAGTCAACAGAATGAGCAGAATAAATAACTTAGATGTAACGCCTAATTTCAACTTGGTAAATAACAATCTTCATCAGGCTTTCTTTTGTACTATTAATAGAAATAAAACAAACCTGTGGGAAAACACCAGTAGTCTGGCGGCCACTTCCATAAAGAGAAACACACCATCTCTTCTTTGCATTTGGAGCAAAGAATTCTGTTACAAACTTCCTCCAAAATTCAATATTGTTATCCTGGATTTAGCAAATACAAACAATAAAAGCTTGCTTAGATATATTAATACAAAGTAGTAAATGCATGATACTTTACCCCTACAAAAAGCTATCCAGTACAAAGCCACCATGCAAACATATAATTAGCATCTAAGCATCAATCCTAAGCTACAAACTCTAAAGATAAATCTTATGAATAATAATGTTAGCATACTTCTGGCCTGCGTTGTTGGCGATACATGTACTGAGTCAAACGCCTTGCACACATCCCAGGTTCATATATGGTCGCTTTCATTTGAGGCCTGATTGGAAGACCATGTTGGAGCTGCTGTTGCAGTTGTGCTCTTTGGGGGAGCGACTTAAAAAGTTGTTGCTGCTGCTGTTGTTGGAGTTGCAATAACCGCTGCTGCTGCAAAAGGTTCATTTGCGCAGCAGCACTAGCAGCATGTGGTGATGATCTTGACATTTGCAACAATTGCTGCTGGGAATGCTGCTGTTGATGTTGTTGTTGATGTTGTTGCAAAAATAGTGAAGAATCTGAATGCTGATGTTCCAACTTCACTGGACCTAAGCTTCGCACAGATTGTAGCTGTTGTGGCTCTATTTTAACAGGACCAATACCCCGCATGGTCTGCAATTGCTGCCCCGTAACACTCTGATCACTGGACCCAATTTGGGTCTCCAACTTAACCTGGGGCATACCACCAACATTTCCAAGCCCTCCTCGTAGTTGCTGCTGCTGATGCTGGCTGTGAGGAACAGAGAGCTGCTGCTGGAAGTTCTGGGCCACTTCAAGCTGTTGCTGCTGAGAATGAGAATGATCGGCCCCCATCTGGTTCCCTGAAGTATTTTGCATATGCTGCCCCGGTAATGAGATAGTTGACGAAGAAAATGAGAGAGGATCGGGCTCCGCAGAACTGAGCATATCCAAAGAGCTGCTGCTTATACTTCGCTGCTGAGAATTCATTTGCTGGGCAGAAATCCCACCAATAGAACCGGCCACTCCATTTCCAAAAGAATGGTTGAGAAGAGAAGATACATTCGAAATGCCGCCAAGCAATGCCATAGTGTTACCATTGGGAACGCCATTAAATTGTGCTCGAGGGGAAACCAATGAAGAGAAAGGCTGCTGAGATGGGATGGAACCTGGCTGCCCTCCTAGCAAACCTGAATTTGTTCGCAGAAGAGTGGAAGGCATGGGTTGGGCACTTCCAACTCCATTGGGCGGTCCTGATGGAACCATTCTTTAACAGAGACCAGAGAAACCTCGGTTAAAAAAAAAAAAATTGAAAAAAAAAAGGTACAGAACTGGCTTGGGCAATCAAAGCACGGAAGAGATAAGCCAGCTCTATTCGTGCCAAGGACTCCTTTCCCTTTCAAGAATCCGTTGCCATAACCGATGAGAATAACAGAGAGTAAAACTAGCGCACCATGTGCTTCCCAACATTCCTCTTTTCCAATTCGAATCAATGAGCCAAAAACCTTCCAAAGGCTCGTAGCCCGTTCCTTCAACCTTATCTTGGCACTTTCGTTGTCCCCTGGCAAACAGAACGAATAGTATATCCAGCGGCAAAATGAATACAATAAGAATTAGGTAAAGGAAAATGAGAAAAGCAAAACAGTTAAAATATAGATCTTCCGTCCAGGAGTCGATGCACAGCCGCAGGAGCTGACCGAAAAATTGATCATTCTATATTCCGGCTCCTCCAGATCAAACCCTCGGACTGTAACACCTCGCCCACTGTCAATCCTATATAAAACCCCAAAACAACCAATAAAAACAAAAAGGCTGAAGCTTCACCCCAAAACCGCCTCCGACTACACAGCCGATCTACCTGGGCAAATTCAAGCCCAGCATGGCAATCCAGAGCTCCAATAAAGCAAACTCTTTGGAAACTAAATTACTGCGAGAGCACGATACCCAGCCCCAAAATCACGACTTAAAAGTATCAGAATGATTCACAAGCGCCGCTTATCAGCTAGCTGGAGCATAAAGCGCGTATAGTCCGTTCATTCACGAACAGTAGTACCTCGCCGTCCGTTGCCTCTGCTAGATGAGAGCGAAAAAGTTGAGGATCCTTCAGAGCACTAGAACCCCGGGCTGACTATTTCTCCTCTTTGTGTGACAGGGAAGACGGGGGATGAGAAAGCTTGGACTCCTTGCGGACTTCAAACCACTTGAAATGCGATTAAATCTCTGCCACGTATATATTTATACCCCTCCGTTCTTTATTTCTCCCGGTAATTGACCGCAGCTGCAAACCTACATATTAGATTAGAATGATTCTTAAAATGCACATGCTGAATATTCGATATATAAATTTTATGATTTTTTTATTTGATTTTTTTTAAAAGTTTTATTCATATAATATTATACGATAATTTATCAATTTCTTATGGTTTGTTTGGTCACTCTTTTTATTATTAAAAATAATTTCTTAAAGAATTGATATATTGATTATTGTACTGAGAATATTAGTCAGTATCTCACTCTCTTATATGCCTTTTTGTATGCTCGCTTATGGGGTTGGCTTATATTAAGTATGTGTTGATTATTCAGCTCGAATTTGTAGTGTTTATGTTAGATGGTTTGGTACTTTATGATTATTTCTAAATGATTGAAATGTAATTTACTTATGTTAGGAATGTATTAGTTATGCATTGATGTTTGGAATTGATATGTTGTCTTTTCATTAATGAACAATGGAGGCTTTGTATAGATCATACACCTTGATGCTCATGAGCAATTGATGTTGTTGTTTTGGCTTGTAGTTGTGTTTTCAGATGAATATGTTTTTAATTGGATGCTTTGTTTATTTATTTTTCTTGTTATTTAAAAGTCAACAACTTGTTTTATGCATATTTGGGAGTATTTAATTTTTTTGTATTTTTCATCTATTTTCCAATAAAAATAAAAATAAATGTGATCAGGTGGAAAAATAACATGAAAAAATTTCCAAAAGTATTTAACAATCAAAGTTGTTACTAAATTTTCTTCTTCTTTTAATTTTACTTTTTTTGAAATCTAGTGCAAATTGCATTTTCTTACTGATGATGAAAAAATTACATATTTATCGAAAAGTAATATGAGTAATTTTAAATGATTTAATAAAAACTAAAATGAAGATTTATGGTGTATAATATTTTAAATATTCATAAAACAAATAAAATGTGTTTTTATTTATACATTATGATTTCATGTTTCATTTTGATTATTTATTAGATTTTTTATCATTGTGATAAGAAGAGAGAAAAGCTCTCACTTCCTAGCGACTTCAGGGTTCCTTCATCGACTATGGCCGATGAATGGCAGTCGATTTTGATGAGGCTAAAGCCAATTTGAGCTTTTCTTATTTTCATTGTGATTTGTTATAGTTCTCTTCAGTCTTTTACTTCTTTATATGGTTTTTATTTTTTTCCTTCGAATCTCAATGGTTGGAATATGTCGATTTAATGGCTGATCCTTATGCTATTCGATCTTTTGGGGAAGTTGTGGAGGGGAATGTTTAAATAAGCCATTTTTCTAATGCATCTCTTATTTTCTTTCTTTTTCTTACAAAAAAAATGCTTGTGTCCGCTCCATTTGACTTGACTCTCATAAGAAATTTTGTGAGAAATTAAGTCAAGTATTTCTCAAGTTTTTGCTTTTAATTGACTCAAGCTCCATGGGACGATCATTATGAAATCTTTTGACTCTCTACGTGTTTGTTTCAAACATTCATCAAATATTGATAACGTTCATCTTTGCGAAAGGATCTTATGATATTCAAGAACATGCTAGTTGATTTTGTACATGGGATCATTTTACAAATATCACTCTTGATGTGCCTATTACCATTGTTTGGGGAAATTTACCCAACCTTAGATTATAGTACATTAGCAAACAAATGTTGATTTTTATTTGCATAACTACTGGTAAGCTTGTTCGATTGGATTAAAATGTGGCCACACATAGGAACCTAGTTTCTCCTAGGTCTTACTTGAGGTGATGTCAAAAAATTTGGCTAGAGCCTCCTGATGAAGGATATTTTCTAAGAGTTGTTTATGATAAACTCTCGCTCTTTTGTGGTTATTGCTCAACTTTTGGGAACGATAACAAACATTATGAGGTTGCTTTAGGGATTAACACATCTCGTGGGCATTTTCTTAATTCAAATCAAAAATAGTATAATCATGCTGCTAGCAATGTGGAATCCCATGATAAGTTTTGTAAAGATCCATTTAAGTAGTAATTTGTAAAACTCTTAAACATCGATGTGCTTTTTCAAATAACGATAAAGTTTCTAATAAGAACTCCAAAGTTAAGTATGCTCGTGTGAATGCACTTATAGGATGAGTGACCTGCTAGGAAGTCATCTTCTTAGGAAAAATCTATAAGGCCTATCAGGCTAATAAGGACAATTTCTTAGTGCTTAAGAGTTCAGGATATTACAAGTGGTATCAGAGAAGACCATAGGGTGTCTATAAGAGCTAAGTGTCATATAGGGCAAAGTATTACTTCTTGTGAGCAGCCTCATGAACCCATGATGATTAAGGTATTATATAGTTATGAGTACCTCATGAGCTTGTAAAGGCCACATCTAGTCCTATATACCAATGGATAGTTCTTAGATCTGTGCGGATACTCAGGAGGACATTAATTACTTAAATTGGGAAGATTATAAAGATCCATTTAAGTAGCAATAAGTGAAATTCTTAAGCATCGAGATGCCTTTTCAGATAAAGGTAGAGTTTTTGATAAGAGCTCCAAAGTTAAGCGTGCTCAGGTGGGAGCACTCCCAGGATGGGTGATGTAATGCCCCGACCTGTAGCCGTGCCAACAGAAATATAATGATGACAGTATTGCGGCGGAATGGTGCGTTACTCAGGAAAACTGAACTTCCCTTAATCTGACTTGCTACTGATAGCTAATCCTTAAAATAAGTGTAATATGCTTATCCTAAGTATTATTTGAGGTGCTTATACACATTGGATTTAGGAAGGGTGATGAATAATTACCCAATATCTATGAGTATCTTATATGATTTTCATATAGATCATATCACAATACTAAGTATAAGTAGTAGTGATAACAGAGTGCTAAAGCTATAGTATTCATCACAAAAGCTAAGTTAAAGCATTTATCTCAAAAAATAAATAGAAAATGCATCAATGGTTTAGTTATTATAAACCATAGTTTAAAATAAAATGAGCAGTAAATATCTCACATCTCACAACAAAGAGTAACTAAAAATAGAAAGTAAGTGCTAAAATGGCTAATGCTCCATTGGCTCCTCATGGATCTTCCAAGATGCCTCTAAAGCTGGCTCCTACAACTACTCAAGACTTGATATTATTAGTTTCACAATGCTATGGCCGCATCCAAGAAAGAAAATCATGTTAGACAATAAGTCTAATTATATTTTAAGCTACAACTAATATTTTCTTACTCTAAGGGATTTTACTTAATATTTAATAAAACAAAAATCAAGTTGCAGAAAACCAAAGTAAACTGAAACTATAAATCTAACACTAAAATTGAAAATAGAAAAATTGTAACTAATCAAAAGTACTAAAAGTAAGCTAACTGAAATGAAACTGTAAAGTGAAATAATTGAAAGTAACAATTATGTTGTATGTCATTATATATGTATCTGAATATGCCATTGAATTTATGCCACAAATATGCATACTTTGATGCCACATAGCATCCCATAGATCTTAATTGAGCAGAACCGCTCTGCTAACATATCTTAGATGAGCAGAATTACTCTGCTAATGATATGATACACTCATGCGATTTATGATATACTATGGAGTTTAATAAACTAAGTGATTTTAAATCACTAAAACCATAAAATAGATAAAACAAAGTAAATATCCCTTCTTGTTATATTATTACTTAGCCTAACTTCTTATGCATATTCACCTTTAATGCTAATTTCAGTTACCAACAAATGGAAAGGGTGGAGGCCAAATAGGCTAAACAAGGGAATGAGAGGGATGGGCTCAAGCATGGAGTAGCAAGTCCTCTCCCATCTGCATTGTGAGGAAGAAGGTCCCGTGTACGGAAAAGGGGGGACCCAGCGCATAAATAAAAGGGAAAATATTAAATTTTAATATTTTTAATTTTTTAATTAATGCATTATACTAATCAAAATTGGACTGATAAACGAGCTCTGGAAAATCTCAAAAATCACTCCTAGCTAATTTGGGAGTGAGAAACTCAACGGCAAAGTCAGATTTTAATTTTGAGATCAATTTAATTATTTTAATTTTTGAGATATTTAAAATATATTAAATATATTAAAATATTCAGGAAAATCCAACGACTTCAAAAAATTTCTAAAACATCATCTCTAACTAATTTAGGGGTGAGGGGTTCAATGGTGAAGTTAAATTTTTTATTTGAAGTTAAATTAATTATCTCAAATTTTTAATTAAATATATTAAAATAATCATAATATTCGATTGAGCTCTGAATTACTCCAAAATTTTAGGGTTTGGTCTAAGCACTTATGGAGACCAATAGAGATGATTATGAGTTTATTTGATTGATAAATATTGATTAACAATATTTTGGTTATTACAGGTGACCTGCTATGAAGTTATCTTTTTAGGGCAAAACCATAAGGCCTATTAGGAAAAAGCGAACACTACCTTAATGCTTAAGAGTTCATGATATTATAAGTTTGCAAATGCTTTGAATGATTTAAATAATATTAATATTATATCCGTTGATCATATCACAAATGCTTATAATGCTATTATACTTTATAATAATGGTGACTTAGTGATCATGTTTACCCTTCGGGCTATGTTAATAAGGGAAATGGTGGCGACTGCCTCCTAATTGTCATCGAGTTAACACTAACTCAACTAGAATTAAGTGGTGGTCGTTATTAGTCTCACAGATATTAAACAAGATATCTATGATATTAATCATGAGATGAGCAAGATCTTGTCAAAAATATATATAGTATAGCAGTGTAGTAAATAAAGAAAATGCATCCAAGCAAATTTTATATATATCCATTTACACATAGTACAATAAATGTAGAAAGATAAAAAAATTAATTTATTACATTTAATTAAATGTGTGCAAAAAAAATTTAAACCAACAGTTTTCTTCTTCAAGTCTCATATTTTACTTTGACCTTCTAACACGAGCTTAATCCTCAAGCGCTGGATCTGACATATACTCCTGATCTACTATATGTACATATATGACAAGACATAGTCAAAAAAAGAAATCTGGTTAGACTTTAATAAGTCTATGTACAGATACAACTTTTAATTAAATTTTAAGATATCCCAAAATTAATATAAGCAATTTAGGTGCAACAAGCAACAATATAATATGGAAGTTATTAATAAAGTATTTATAACTTATTAATATGAGGTAAGTAAGTAAACATACCTCAAGACCAAAAGCTGCAACAAGTTTAAGCAATAATATATATAAAGATATAAAGTACCTTGATAACTGAACTAAACATCTTAATACAAAAATGATCATTAAAAAGTATGCTAAGCAAGCATAAACTAAAAGTAAAATAGAAATTAGGACTAGCATCCTAGTATGTATATAAGTACTAGCAGGTCTACATAAGAAACTGAAATTGAAGTAAAGCATGCATAAACTAAAAGTAATAGGAGTAAAATTGCCATATCAAAGTCTGGCTAATAAAGCCACTGTAATTATAACTGTATTGTAGTAGGTCATATAATTATTTAGCTACTCAAAGTTAAAGTAGAACTGAATAGAACTGAATTGAAGAGACAAAAATATAATACAAATTATTTTAGTTATTTTACTTTACTTTTATAGACATATACAAAGTAGCCGAGGAGTCAAGCACGACTGTAAGATTGAGGTGGGTTCTCGAACTAGACACAACTCTCCCCAATAAGAACGTCTCAAGTATGCTTATTTCTCCTTACAGCCTATCCATTGGCAGTAATGTATATATATATATATATATATATATATATATATATATATATATATATATATATATATATAATCACTCATCTTGATAATGAACCCGATACAAATATTATCCTAATTTTCTATATTTTCATTATCAAATTCATCTGATGTGATATGTTCAAGGCAAAGAGGCTCAAAAATAAGGATGTAAAGCCTGAAAAATCAAGAACTAAAGAAGACTAACAATATCTATAATATCCTCTTTTTTTCTAATTTATTTGTTCTAATTATTCTTACAAATTACAAGCTCAAGATAATCAATATCCTGCTATCTAGTATAATCTCAGAGTCACGACCTTATTTGGTCAAATATTAGAATTAATCAAGTCTTAATTCATAATTATACAATATTGCCTACAGAAGTTAAATGAATAAATCAATCATCATAATTTGTATTTTTCCATTACTATAATAAATTTTAATATAATTTATCAAGATTAAAAATTAAGAGATTAAACTCCAACATAGGGTTTAAGTCTCTTAACTTAAGATTCTAAGTATCAAAAGTCTAAGTTATTCAATTTCATATGATATTTAAGATTTGTGCTAAAGGAAGTTATATCTAATTCAATAGCTAATTATTTATTTACTCTAACATAGATTAAATACTAAGCAAATGTGTCTTAAGAGACCAACAAGTCCTATAATACCTGCAGCCATATGCATTATGCGAGAGTAAGTAAATGAAAAATCTATTTTTTAACATTTAAACATGATTCATACCATTAAATTGAGAATGAAACGACATAATTTCTAATAGCTAAGTTAAGTTTGAAGGAACAAGATTATGAGTGATGTTGAAGATAAATTTATTATAACATTATAATCTCATTTTAACTTTAATAAAAACTCTAAACTCCATTGGAATCGATATAAGCCATATGACTCATATATTTATAAGAATCATATTTATATATAAACAATCATCCCATAAATAAACTGCTTATAATTTTAAGTGTATTGAATTAGGAACTATATATATATATAGTTTCATGCATTTATTACGATAAATCCTTTTCATGCATGAGGTAAAAAAAAATGTTATAGTTGCCATTAATTTCTCAACTTAAATTTATCTACAGCTTGATCGGTTTTCTTAAAAAAAGGCATTATCTAATGGATGTTGCATATTTTACAAAGCCTAGGTATATAGCACAATGCCACATATACAAGGATACTGGGTGTACCTTGACAGCAAGCGGAAGATCGGCGAACGATGGAGAAGGATTAAGAAGTTGGCGGCTACTAGGGAGGATTGTCCTCAGCAAGAAGATGATGCTGAAATTTCGGCCAAGTAGAGGAAGGAATGTGGCGCCCTTCCCCTTAATTCACAATCATTAGGTTAAGGGGTGGTGTGTCACTTTGACAAATCCCTCACTTAACATTGGATTAGGTGTAAGCCCTATTCCATTAGTAAGGAAGGGATGAGCCACAGCATATATGCTATATAATTAGTCACAAAGCAAAAATAGAATCAGAGTGTAGAAATAAAGTAAAATAAAAATACATCCAATTTATCACAATAAAAAGAGAGAGAGCAACATACAACTCAGAATAGAAAGTACAGTAAGAAAAAACATAATCAAAAGTATCTGTATTGTTACAACATTTTAAAATAGTTTACTGAAATTAAAAGTAAAACTATCATCCTCACAAAAAATAATAAATTTAAGCAGCTTCAGCTCCCTCCTGATGCTCCTCTTCCAGATACGGCTCCACTCCTGGATATGGCTCCTCTTCAGGAACAAGCTCCACAAATCTATCAGAATTTGACATTGTCAGTTTCACAATGTTAGGGCCCCAACCAATAAAAGAAAAAAAAATCTTATTAAATAATTATCTAAGTACATTTTAAATTGAACATTTTCATATATTATTAATGTCACCATTTTACTTAAATAAAACTAAAATCCTAATTAGCATAGGAGCAGTAAGCATATAAGGAGAAGGATAAGTTATAAATTCAGCATTTATAATTATACAAGATTTGAGGTAAAAAGTACACCTCAAAGTAAGCTAAGCAGGGATAAGCATACATATATGATACAGTAATTAAAGTACTGAAAAAAAAAACTAATCTTAAGTATGCTGATGATTATATGACATAACAGCAGAACTGAAGAGACAGTAAATACAAATGCAGAAATATTTTAGTTATTTTACTTTTGCTTTTGTGAATACGTCTAGAAACAGCTAAGGAGTCAAGCACGTCCGTAAGACTATATGGGTTCCAAGCTTAATACACACTCCTCAGTGAGTAATGTTAAGCACCCTTATTACTCCTTACTCCTGTCTATTAGGTAAATGTGCACCAGAACCTACCAGAATATAACTGAACCCAAGGCAAGTATTGTCCTAATTATTTTAATTTTTCATTTCATGCACAAAGTTTTCTTACATGATATGTTCAAAGAAATAAGCTCAAAATACAAGAAATGTGTAGTACAAATAATCAAGTATTAAGCAAAGGACTCTTCTACACATGGTGATACTATTATTATCTAATTAACTATTCTAACTATTCTAAGTTACACAAGTTTAGTATATCCATCTCCTACTATTAAGTATAACTTAGAAGCACGACCTTATAAGTTGAAAAGTAATTAGAACTGACCATGTTCTAATTTAGTTCAATCAAAATCGAGTATAAATTAAATAATAAATCATCACATCCTAATGAATGAATTTAGACATTATAGACTAAGATTTGACCAATATCTACTAAATAAGAGATTATAATTTTAGTACTACGAGTTGGATTTAAGCATATAATCCAAAGTAAAGTCTAAAAATCTAAGGTTTTTAAACTCTAAAGTGAATTAATTATTGATATAGATCCTATTAAGTCAAACTTAGTGGGATGATTCTCCTATTCCTAATTTAAGAGTTAAAAGATAAGATAATCAAAATCAAAATATAAGAATCTAAAAACTAATAAAATCAAGAATTCATTCATTGAATAACCCTTTATTCAATGAATAAAATCTAACATATTATTTATCCTAAATTTCAAGAATGGTCCTAATATGAAGTGTTGATTTCTAATGAGCTCCTAATGGACTTAAGGAGATTCTAAGAGTTGATTAAATTTATTTTTAATCTAACTTAAATAGTTGCTTTTATTTATTTAGGGAAGGTTAAGGGTGCATTTTAGCTAAGTAAGGAATATTTTCCTTAGAGATTTTTTAAGTCTAAATTAGAATTTTTATCAAATTATTCAAATTGAGAGATTCATAACTTAAATTAATCTTAAATCAATTTTATTACTTATTTTAAGTGTGCATTTTAGCTAAGTAAGGAATATTTTCCTTAGAGATTTTCAAGTCTAAATTAGAATTTTTATCAAATTATTCAAATTGAGAGATTCATGACTTAAATTGATCTTAAATCAATTTTATTACTTATTTTACTGATCTAATTAATATTTTAAAGTTTTAGGAGACTTATCCTAAATTTTGGGCAAAATAACTATTTTGCTCATACTTAAGAGTTCAAAAATTTACTTTTTGATTCAGGGCTTCACATTAGATTTTCTTATTGCCAAATAATTCTTTACTATCTAATATGAAGATAGATAGTAAGTACACTCCATTTGGATATGAAATGGGTCATATAGGTCTAGACTATGGTTTTTGACATAAAAGACAATTTAGTAATTTTCACCTAATAAAATTTAGAAATTTGTATAATTTATTGTTGGTTGTTATTTAATGATTATATAGAGTTCAAGAACACTAAATTCTGAGGTATATTGGTTAAGTTATGGTGATTTTAAGATTAGGGGATTTATGCAAATACTAAGTCTAAGAGGGGTCAAAAACCTAATTTTTTTATTTGCTGTCCAAATTCAGCAAACTCAATGGCTATAGCTTCACTATATCACATTAAGTACTTTAATTTTGAGTAGACCCAAATTGGACATCTATTGGCCAAGTTATAACCTAATTAAGGTTATGAGTATTTTAGTTAACTTATGGTTTCTTAGATTCAAAACCTAAATATTATTTCAGTTTAGTATTGGCACTGAAGTTCTAAGTTAGCTAACACTTTGAATTTCCTGATTTAAAGTCTAATTGATTGACTTATGGCCAAATCAATATCTAAGATTTTATGGGTCATTAGTGAGGGTCTTAAAAGTTATTAGGCAAAATAATGATCAAACAATAAAATTAATACTATTATGGAACTTTTGAAGTTCTCATGATTACTTTAAGACCCATATTGATTAGATTTAGATCACTAGGCACAAAGTTATGAGGGTTCAAAGTTTTAATACAAGTGAGATGATATCCTAAAATATTACTATATTAAATAGGTATTATATGGGAAAATTAGTATCATCATATTATTTCTCTCATTTTTCTGATCAAAATAAGATATATTTGTTATGTTTGGACTATAGTTTAAGAGTTATGAACCTCTAAAGTTTCTGCATTAATTATATCTAATTTGAATTACATTAGCTTATTGATTAAATATTAATTTAACTATTTTAATTTTAATTAACATAAACAATTAAATAATCTAAATCAATTAAGGCGGCGGTTCCCACTGCCTACGCGGTGCGCTTCGATTGGTTAAGGCGGCAGACGGCGGGCCCCACAGATGTGTGACCGAAGAGATAGCCGCGACAGGAACTGGGTCCCACGGACCCGCAGCGGCATCTTAGAGGCCTGAGTCGCCCTGGGCGGGTCCCGCATCCCCTAACAGATGCGACGATGCATGCCCCACAACTGTGCGCTCGTACGCACAAGTGGGGCCCACAGCGGGATATGCGATAAGTCTCAGCGCGCCATCTGGCTTCGTGGATCTTATTGGGGCGACACGCTAGCTGGCTCCGCAGATCTTATTGTGGCGACACGCCAGCTGGCTCCGCGGATCTTATTGGGGCGACATGCCAGTTGACCCGACAACCCCGCACGCCACGCCAGCCAATCCCGTGATTGCGGGTCGGGCCCGAGTCGACCCGGTCTGACCTAGGAGCAGGCGTCCCTCTTTGGGATGACGGGGCTAGGGCATGGAAAACGAGGCCTGTCCCGACAGCGATTTAGCCAAGCCCGCATGGCCGACGGGGGGCCTCGACGAGGCCTAGCCATCGGTGCCCAGGTCGATGCCGGAGGAGCACGGGGCTGCGAGAGATCCCCAATCATAGCGGCTCGGGCTCAGGGTCGGGACGATGAGAGTGGATAACGGTATCCACTGTCGATCTCCTGCCTAATTCGCTTGATCGAATCACGTAAATGATGATCAGACTCGTTCAATCATCAATCGGAGATGGGGAATATCATGCACTTGGAAAAATATCGCGAATTGATAACAAGATGGGAAAGATCGGTGAGTACCTGATGAACGATCAGGGTTCTAGGGTTCGCTCAGGATTGTGCCGACAGCTCCGGGTCGCCTTAGATTTCTTCATAGATGGTTCGCTCGCAATGAGGAGGAGCTTTGGAGCTTATGGGAGCTAGGGCGGAGCGGCCGAGGCCGTGCGATCGGTGATGGGCCGCTCACAGCGGCTCTGAACCATGCGGAGCGTGGCTATTGGGACGAAGGGCGATAGCCAGTGCAATCCCAATCCGATCGAATGAATCGGGCAAAGTGGATCCAGATCGGATCTGCGTAGGATTAGCGGGTCGAATCCGAAAAGCAGCGAGGATCCGACCCGATAATGATATAATTATTAATTTAATTTATTATTTAATTACTACTTTTCTTAATTAAAAATTAAATATTAAATTGGACTCAGAAAAATTTTAAATATTCACCCCTAGCTAATTGAGGGGTGAGGAACACAACGCGAGATTAGAATTTTATTTTGACGAGTACTTTATTTTCCCAATTTTGGGGTATTTAAATATTATTAAAATATTCGATAGAATTTTGACGGCTTCTGATTGCCTCCAAAACATCACCCATAGCTAATTTGGGAGCAATAAATGCAATGGCGAAGTCCAATTTTTGATCTGAGGTCAATTTAGATAGGTCAATTTACAGGGTTTTTGGATTTTCCAAAATCAGGATTTGGTCCATTTGACTTCTGATTTGGACAGATCTTGGCAGGGAACTCCTAATGACTTAATTAGTATACTGTGGCACCCCACCCCCTAATCCACAAGATTTGACTTAAGGGGTGATGTATCATTTTGGCAAATCCCTCACTTATCATTAGATTAAGTAAGATCCACAATCCACTATTAAGAAAAGGGTGTGCACATAATGAACACATAATATCAATCAATAAATCAATATAAGTATAAAGTGCAGAAGCATATAAAGTAAATAATATATCTATTTTACCATACATCAATTGAGAGACAAAATGAGATGCTCATAAATAATAGTGCAGAAAGGAAAATACAGTCATAAAGGTTCCTGTATAATTATAACATTTAATTAAAGTTCTGAATGAATTAAAAAGATATCACTCATCCTCACAATAAAATAAAAGAACTAAAGGCCTTCAGCTCCACCCTGATGTGCCTCCTCCATATAAGGCTCCTCCTCAGGAACTGGATCTCCAAACTGCTCAGATTCTGACATTGTCAATTTCACAATGTCAGGGCCCAGCCAATAAAAGAAAAAAAAATTTAGACAATTGTCTAAGTATATTTTAGGCTGATAAAATTTTATCCATTTATTAATATCACCATTTTCCTAAACATTAAGCAAAACAAATTGACTGAAGTAAAAGTAAATTGAAAAGCATAATTGAAATCAGAATAAAAGTAGAAATAGTGTGTCATGATTGCTATACAGATAAGGGCTAAATCTAGCATGCTGAAATCAAAATGGATTCTTAGCATCAACAAAGAGGCTAAGGAGATAAAATTTCCTAGCATCAACAAGAAGGCTATGGCTACAAGGATCTTAGCGACATAAGTGGCTAAGGTGAAAAATTTCTTAGCATCAATAAAGAGGCTAGGCTGAATATCATAACTGAACTGAGAGGTAGTAATATTGTTATGTCAGATCAAGAGATTGATGACATATCAATTTTGGAGGCGAATCCATCTCATGAGTAACCCTCTATTCAGTATCTCCATCTTTAGTGTTGTAGCTCCTTTTTGCTTTCTTTTTTTCAAGGTGGGTGAGAGACATTTTATTTTAAAGCTTGCCTGTAATAAACTATTATATTTGAATAATTTTACTTTCCTTTCCAAGACACATGTTGTGGCAACCGGGGATCGAAGTTCGAGAGTCTTTAAAGAACAATTCATCTCAATTTGAAAATATACACATTTTTATAATTCAAAAAGGACATAATAACATAAAATAATAAAATCCATATTTCTTTTTATACATAGAGCCAAAACATATATGAAAAATTACAACAGTTTGAATTTTACAGAATAAAATATCTACATTCTTCTGCTTCTTCTTCTTTTTAAATTTGGCAGATCTTCTAAGTCTTTTTAATTATCAAAACCTGAAAAATTCAGTTTACCAGTCAGGCAGGAGTACGCAAATCATTCTTATAAGAATAAATCTAGCATCCTATAATAGGTATGAATCATATATGAAAATGACTGAAATTATGTAATTAAAGCAATTGCTAAATTCAATTTCTGCCTTGCAAAATAACTGTGAAAATCAACATATAAGAAATAAATTTTATCAAAAGTATTTGTAACAATAAGTTGAGTCCGGAGACCCCTAAGCCCAAATGGGTAAACCATAGGCATAAATATGTAGGAAGCTTTCTCGCCACCTGTCGATAGCTTACTCAAATTAGGAACTGATGGTGCGTCTTTCCTCTGGATTTGCCTACTTCCTACAAGAGGATAAATCCCTCCATATATGGGGCTTGCTAGCTAGCCCAATCTGTACAGATTCCAGTTTTGAATTCCACCATCCAAAGACAAGCACCACAATATATATATATATTCTTTTTGTTACATGCTTTTTAATATAATTCTTTTGCAAATTAAAATGCGGTAAGCAGTGCAAATAATACTCAAAATGGAAAATGGCTCAAATAAGAATACTGAAATAAGACTTATAAGTAAATTTGCGTACCTGACTTATTTTGATAAAATCAACCAAATTTAATTTCTTTAATCTGCCAAAAATAATGAAATTTATTAATTTATTGTTTTTGTCATGATTTGTAGTATTATGTTTATTTTGATTTATTTGAATTATTTTTTTATTAAGTTATATTATTTATGCTTTATAAGGTCAAATTGGGAATTTGACCTTATAAGGGCATTTTAGTAATTTTTACCCTTAATAAAATATAAAATTTATATTAGTTTATTATAGATTATGTTTTAAGGTTTTTATAGAGTCTAAAATTATCAAATTCTGATATAAAATGGTTAAGTTATAGCTATTCTAATTTGTAGGGTTAAAAATTATGGTTTATTATAATTAAGGAGTGATTAAGGTTGATTAGGAGATATAACTGTTGGATTCTAAATATTTTTGCAGTTTATTGAAATTTAGGATTTTTTGATCTAAATGGATATTTGGTTCACCTAATTTGGAGCTAAATTGACTAATTTATGGGTATTTGAAGTTCTAGGTTAAATTAGGTTAATTAGGGCTAGGTCTTAATTGTGATTAGTTAAATTTTAATCCAAACAGAAAAACTAATACTTCTAAATTATTCCTTAGACTTTTTTGAGTATTTTAAGACTTATATTTGATATATTTGGGGTAGTGAGTGTAAAGTTATGGCTAAATGAATTTTAGTGATATTTTTGTAATAATTTTAAATATTCTAAAATATTACTATATTAAATATTAGTCCAAATGGAAATTTGACTGTTTCATATTATTCTTCTAATTTTGTTAATCGAAATGATATATAAATTTGTAATATTTAGATGAGTATTTTATAAGTTATGAATTTCAAAAAATTTGGCTATTTATTAATTACTTATTAATTTTATTGTTTTTAATTTCTTAATCTGCTTTATTACTGTTTTATATAAAAAATTTTCTGTTTATTTTATTTTAAATATTAAATTTCTGTTTTACATTTATGTTTTTATTTTATTTACTTATTATTACTAATGTATAGATTATTGTATTTTAATTAATGGTATTTATTAAATTTATTTAATATTAATTTTGAAAATAAATTTTCTGATTATTATTTATTATTATTATTTTCTGTTATTATTTTTATTGTATTTTTCTTTATATTTATTATAATTTTCTGTTTATATATTATTTACTATTATTTTGATTATTATTTTACTTTTATTATTAAATATTTTTATTTTTTGTTTAAACATTTTTATTATTATTTTATTACATTTGTTTATAATTATTTGATTTTATATATGTTTTTAATTATTTTTCTGTTTATAAATTATTTTATATTATCTGATTTGACATTTATATATATTAATATCTGTTTTATTAATTATTAAATAATATTTTATTATATTATTTAAAATTTTCTGTTACGATTATTTATGTTTATTTAATAATTATACTTTATAATATACTTTTTTTTTTAACTGCAGGTGGGACCCGCAGTCAGACGGCGCGCGAGAATACGCGCCCGCTGGGCCCCACTTCTGCGTGACGCACAGATGGGTTCGGGCCAGCCCGGCCCGCCCAGTCTCCTTCGTCTTCGTCTCCTATCTCCCGAATATACGAGCTAGGGCACGCGAAAGGGGAGCCTTCCCGGCGACTATACCCCTCGACCCGTACGGTGTTGAAATGAGGGAAGCAAGGGCTACCTAAGGATGGTAGAAAGATGACCAAAGAAAGTTTCTATTGCTTAACAAATTAAACCCTAGTTTCATAGTGAAGGACGAGTCTTTTTAACAAAAAGTACTGTAGATCGATCGTAAAATTCGATCGATCAAAACATAATATACTTAATCCAATCCATAGATTAATCAATCAGAACTGTGAAATAACTTAGTAAATTGAATTAGATGCAAATTATTGAGTAGATTAGAAGATAAAGATACTTAAAATTGAACGGTGGAGTCGCCTGATGCTCGATCAAAGGGTTCGGGGCTTCGGAATGGGGACCGAACAAAGCAACGGTTCTATCGGTCTTATACGAGTACCTAAGATATGGCTAAGAATGGCGAACGTCATCGCAGTGTCGTTGACCTTCGCGGGGTAAGTCGCGTGTCCAATGCTTGCAACACACGTTTGGTTTACGCGAGTTCTGGGGAAGATGGGCTCGAACCGTCTGGATTAACGGAATAAAGACTTAGGGGGAAACAGCGCCGTTAAGATAATTTAATAAATAAATAAATAATTAATTAATTAATTAAACTTAATTTAATAAATATTTTTCAAAAAATTTTAAAAATATTTTTCCTAGCTAATTGAAGTCTTCTGAACACAATGGCGCACTCGGATTTTTGATCGGATGAGTATTTAATTACTCGAATTTTCGGGTATTTAAATAATATTAAAATATTCGTCTAAAAATTAACGACTTCTAAATGCGCTCAAAACTTTACCACTACCTAATTTTGGGGTGGTGAACGCAATGGCGAAGTCAGATTTTAAATATGAAGTCAAATTTATTTAAATATTAATAAACAATTAGAAATCAAATTTTTGTATTTTACATTCTCTCCAACTTAAAAGAGATGTCGTCCCGACATCAATTTAAAATTTAAAGAGATTTACAAGATTATAGTCACTTACTAGAGAAATAAGTGAGGATATGCTTTCCTCATACTTGATTCTTCTTCCCATGTGGCTTCTTCTTTATGACAATTCTTCCATTTAACCTTTATCATAGGAATGGATTTACTTCTTAATTTTCTCTCATCTCGTTCTAGAATCTCTTCTGGTTCGATCACATAGCTTAGATTTGGTTGCAAATTGATATCTTCTACTTCTATTCTCATTGAAGGTTCAGATAGACATTTTCTTAAGGAGGAGATATGAAACACATCATGCATCAGACTTAGATGTGCTGGAAGCTTGATCTGATATGCCACATGGCCTACTCTTTTCAAAACTTCAAAAGGTCCAATAAATCTTGAGCTTAACTTCTCAGAAACTCCAAATCTGGAAACTCCTTTGAATGGGTTTACTTTCAAATATACAAAATCTCCAACAAAAAATTCAACATGACGATGATGAGCATCAAAATACTGCTTTTGTCTGTCTTGAGCTGCTTTCATTCGATGCTGAATTATTTTTATCTTTTCTGTTGCCTGAAGAATCAAATCTGATTTTAATATCCTGTTTTCTCCAACACTGTTCCAGGATAAAGGAGTGACACACTTCCTTCCATAAAGGGCTTCATAATGAGCCATTCCAATGCTTGCCTGAAAACTATTATTATAAGAGAATTCTATTAATGGAAGGTGATCATCCCAACTTCTTCCAAGATCAAGACACAAAGGCGAAGAAGATCTTCTAGAGTTTGATTCACTCTCTCAGTTTGTCCATCAATTTGTGGATGAAAAGTTGTACTCATACAGAATTGTGAACCAAGATCTTGATGAACTGCTTTCTAGAACTTTGAAGTGAATCTACTATCTCTATCAGAAACGATGGTTTTTGGAATACCATGCAACCTTACTATCTCTTTTAGATAGATCCTTGCCAATTTATCTACTGAATCTGTTTGCTTAATGGGTAAAAAATGTGCTGATTTTGTAAGTCTATCCACAATTACCCAAATAGAATCATTATTGGATTTTGAATGAGGAAATCCAGTTATAAAATCCATAGAAATATCTTCCCATTTCCATTGAGGTATAGCTAGAGGTTGGAGTAATCCACCTAGTTTCTGATGTTCTACTTTTACCAGGTTATAGGCTTCACATTTTGATATGAACTCAGCTATACTTCTTTTCATTCCCGGCCACCAAAAATGTGATTTCAAGTCTTGATACATCTTATTATTTCCAGGATGAATTGAGTATCTAGACTGGTGAGCTTCTTTCAATACTTTAGATCTTAGCTCATTATTATTTGGTATCCATATTCTGGATCCACACCAAATATTCTTATTTAAATCCAAATTCAATTCTAAGTGCTTTCCTGATTGAATGTATGCAGATAAGGAACTATATTCTTCATCAAGGTGTTGAGCTTCTTTAATCTCATCCATTAATGAACATTCTATCGTCATCTGAAACAATTTAGCATTTGCTGGCAATATGACTTCTAATTGAAGATCTTCTATTTCCTTGAGTATTATAGGATTAGAAGTCAAAATATGCAAATGTAATACTGCCTTTCGATTTAGTGCATCTGCTACTACATTTGCCTTGCCAGGATGATATTGAATTGATAAATCATAGTCTTTGATTAATTCTAACCATCTTTGTTGTCTTAAATTGATCTCTTTCTGAGTAAAAATATACTTCAGACTTTGGTGATCAGTGAAGATGTCACATCTTACTCCATATAAGTAGTGTCTCCAGATCTTTAGTGCAAAGACTATTGCCGCTAACTCCAGGTCATGAACTGGATAATTTTTCTCATGAATTTTGAGCTGTCTAAATGCAAAAGCTATTACTTTCCCTTCTTGCATGAGAACACAGCCTAATCCAATTCCAGAAGCATCACAATAAATCTGATATTCTCTTCCTTCAACTGGTAGAACTAGAATAGGAGTTGAGGTTAGACACTCTTTTAATTTCTTAAACGCTGATTCACAAGATGAGTCCCAAACATAAGGTACATCTTTTTGAGTGAGACGGGTAAGAGGGACTGCAATCTGAGAGAAGTTCTTAACAAACTTGCGATAATACACAGCTAATCCCAAGAAACTTCTTACTTCTGTCACTGAAGTAGGTTGGGGCCAATTTTGAATTGCACTTATCTTGCTGGGATCAACTGATATTCCTTCTTTGCTAATTATATGGCCTAAGAAGGCGACTGAGTGAAGCTAAAATTCACATTTTGAGAATTTATCATACAGTTGATGTTGCCTTAACAAGTTTAAGGTGATTTTAAGATGCTCTTCATGTTCCTTAACATTCTTAGAATAGATCAATATATCATCAATAAAAATGATGATAAAAGAATCCAAGTAGGGTTTCATTATTCGCTGCATCAAATCCATAAAATAAGATGGAGCGTTTGTTAACCCAAATGGCATCACTAAGAATTCATAATGCCCATATCTCGTTCTGAATGCAGACTTAGGAATATCTTCGTCTTTGATACGAAGTTGGTGATAACCATATCTCAAATCAATCTTAGAAAATATGGAAGCACCAACTAACTGATCAAATAAATCATCTATTCTTGGTAATGGGTATTTGTTCTTAATAGTAACCTTATTCAATTCCCAGTAATCGATACATAATCGCATAATTCCATCTTTCTTCTTAACAAATAAAATTGGGGCTCCCCAAGGAGAATTACTTGGTCTTATAAATCCTTTTTCAGTCAACTCTTGAAGTTGATTCTTAAGTTCTTCTAACTCTTTGGGTGCCATTCTGTATGGAGCTTTAGATAAAGGGTTTGTTCCTTGACTTAAATCAATGCTGAACTCCACTTCTCTTTGAGGTGGCAGACCTGGAAGTTCATCTGGAAATACATCTGCATATTCTTTTACTACAGGAGTCTCTTCTAAGGTTGAAGTTTTAACTTCAGAACTTGAGAGTAGGGTTAGGAATATAGGATACTTCTTTCTAATGAATTTCTCAATCTTGTTTGCTAGGATAAGACTAATAATTGCACTTCTTTGACCAATAAAGATTACTCTCTTATCTTCATTATAAATATATACCCTCTTATTTGCACAATCAATCAATGCCTTATTCTGACTCATCCAGTCCATCCCAAGGATAATATCAAAGGTAGTTATATGGATGACAGTGAGTTTAGCTTCCCAAGAATTTTCATTTATATTTAACTTGCAATTACAGAAGATGTTTGTTTCTAAGAACTCTCTTGATGGTAGATTAACTTTAAGAGCTGATGAAAGTTGTTCTACTGGTAATGAATATTGTTGAACTATTGTTGATGCGATAAAAGAATGCGTAGCTCCAGAATCAAAAAGGACTGAACATGGGTACTGAAATAATAAAATGGTACCTGTGACCACGTCAGGTTCTTCTTTTGCCTCTTCTTGAGATAGATTGAATATTCTGGCCTGGGCTTGATTGTTTCTTGGATTACTGGAAGATGCAATATTGTTTTGTTAATTTACTGGTGGTCTTCCTTGATTCTTCATAACTGCTTTTCCTTGATTTGGGATTTGATATCCATTGACTGTATAAGTGGCTCGGCAGAATTTTATGGGATGATTTGTTCTTCCACACCGGTGGCATTGACCCTCACCAGTAAAGCATTTATCTGTACTATGAATTCTTCCACAAAACCTGCAAGTGTTTGGTATTCTTGGAGCAGGTCTACTTGAGTTACCTTGAATATTATACACTTTTCCTTGAGGTCTGGAGAATTGCTGCCTCTTGGATTGAAAATGAGGGGAGAAAGCTGGTCTTTTCATTCTTGAAGAGTACTTCTCTTCTTGGGCTTCCATAAGATTAGCTTTTTCTACTAGTTGAGCAAAGTTTAAGATTTGAAGAGGTGTCAAAATATGTTGAAAGTTATTCCTTAATCCATTAAGGAATAAATGGCATCTGACTTCTTCAGTGGTGACCATTTCTGGAGCAAAGCTTGCTAAACGGGTGAATTCTTCCTCATATTTTGTCACTGTATGACTTCCTTGCTTTAAGTTCAATAACTCTTTTCTCATTGTTTGTCTAGCAGATTGAGGCACATATTTGCCTAAGAATGCTTTCACAAATTCTTCCCACTGGATTTCTTCTTCTGTTTTATTTTGGAATGTGGTGTTCTTGGTCGTCTTCCACCACTTCTCAGCAGCTTCTGTCAGAAGGTAAGTAGCTAGAGATACCTTCTGGTCTTTAGAGCTCTTAGCACATCTAAACTCTTTTTCTGTTCTTTGGATCCACTCCTCAGCTTGGTAAGGAGTTGCTTTTCCATTAAATCTGGGAGGCTGAAGTTTAAGAAATACTTGCATGTCTTCATTTACTGTTTTTCTCTAAATAGGATGAGGGTTCTGGATTTGTTGACTATTCATGAATTGACTCATCATATTCATGAACTGGAGCATCTAATTTGCTCCACTATGATCAAAGGGATAGACTGCTTCAACATTAGGTGAAACAGTCTCGTTGTGACTAGGAGTGTTTTGAGAAACATTTTCCTCATGTGATTGATTGTTGTTGTTGTTGTTATTGTTTTGACTATCCATAATCTGGGAAATAATAAACTATACTTAGTTGGCTCTCCAACTTAAAATCTAACTTCTAATAACTTAGTAATTGTATTCATATAGTTGGCTCTTCTAATGAATTATTCTTTAAATAGTCTCAAACTTCGCTCTGATACCAATTTCTGTGGCGACCGGGGATCGAAGTTCGAGAGTCTTTAAAGAATAATTCATCTCAATTTGAAAATATAAATATCTTTATAATTCAAAAAGGACATAATAACATAAAATAGTAAAATTAACAGTTCTTTTTATACATAAAGCCAAAACATATATGAAATGTTACAACAGTTTGAATTTTACAGAATAAAATATCTACATTCTTCTGCTTCTTCTTCTTTTTAAATTTGGCAGATCTTCTAAGTCTTTTTAATTATCAAAACCTGAAAAATTTAGTTTACCAGTCAGGTAAGAGTACGCAAATAGTTCTTATAAGAATAAATCTAGCATCCTATAATAGGTATGAACATATATGAAAATGACTGAAATTATGTAATTAAAGCAATTGCTAAATTCAATTTCTACCCTGCAAAATAGCTGTGAAAATCAACATATAAGAAATAAATTTTATTAAAAGCATTTGTAACAATAAGTCGAGTTCGGAGACCCCTAAGCCCAAATGGGTAAACCCATAGGCATAAATCTGTATGAAGGTTTCTCGCCACCCGTCGGTAGCTTACTCAAATTAGGAACTGATGGTATATCTTTCATCTAGATTTGCCTACTTCCTACAATAGGCTAAATCCCTCCATATATGGGGCTTGCTAGCTAGCCCAATCTGTACAGATTCTAGTTTTGCATTCCACCCTCCAAAGACAAGCACTACAAAATATATATATATATATATATATATTCTTTTTGTTACATGCTTTTTGATATAAATCTTTTGCAAATTAAAATGTGGTAAGCAGTGCAAATAATACTCAAAAATGAAAATGGCTCAAATAAAAATACTGAAATAAGACTTATAAGTAAATTTGCGTACCTGACTTGTTTTGATAAAATCAACCAAATTTAATTTCTTTAATCTGCCAAAAATAATGAAATTTATTAATTTATTGTTTTTGTCATGATTTGTAGTATTATGTTTATTTTGATTTATTTGAATTATTTTTTATTAAGTTATATTATTTATGCCTTATAAGGTCAAATTGGGAATTTGACCTTATAAGGGCATTTTAGTAATTTTTACCCTTAATAAAATATAAAATTTATGTTAGTTTATTATAGATTATGTTTTAAGGTTTTTATAGAGTCAAAAATTATCAAATTCTGATATGAAATGGTTAAGTTATAGCTATTCTAATTTGTAGGGTTAAAAATTAGGGTTTATTATAATTAGGGAGTGATTAAGATTGATTAGGAGATATAACTGTTGGATTCTAAATATTTTTATAGTTTATTAAAATTTAGGATTTTTTGATCTAAATGGATATTTGGTTCACCTAATTTGGAGCTAAATTGACTAATTTATGAGTATTTGAAATTCTAGGTTAAATTAGGTTAATTAGGGCTAGGTCTTAATTGTGATTAGTTAAATTTTAATCCAAACAGAAAAACTAATACTTCTAAATTATTCCTTAGACTTTTCTGAATATTTTAAGACCTATATTTGATATATTTGGGGTAGTGAGTGTAAAGTTATGGCTAAATAAATTTTAGTGATATTTTTGTAATAATTTTAAATATTCTAAAATATTATTATATTAAATATTAGTCCAAATAGAAATTTGACTATTTCATATTATTCTTCTAATTTTGTTGATCAAAATGATATATAAATTTGTAATATTTGGATGAGTATTCTATAAGTTATGAATTTCCAAAAATTTGGCTATTTATTAATTACTTATTAATTTTACTATTTTTAATTTCTTAATCTGCTTTATTACTGTTTTATATAAAAAATTTTCTGTTTACTTTATTTTAAATATTAAATTTCTGTTTTACATTTATGTTTTTATTTTATTTACTTATTATTACTAATGTATAGATTATTGTATTTTAATTAATGGTATTTATTAAATTTATTTAATATTAATTTTGAAAATAAAATTTCTGATTATTATTTGTTATTATTATTTTCTGTAATTATTTTTATTGTATTTTTCTTTATATTTATTATAATTTTCTGTTTATATATTATTTACTGTTATTTTGATTATTATTTTACTTTTATTATTAAATATTTTTATTTTCTATTTAAACATTTTTATTATTATTTTATTACATTTATTTATAATTATTTGATTTTATATATGTTTTTAATTATTTTTCTATTTATAAATTATTTTATATTATCTGATTTGACATTTATATATATTAATATTTGTTTTATTAATTATTAAATATTATTTTATTATATTATTTAAAATTTTCTGTTACAATTATTTATGTTTATTTAATAATTATACTTTATAATATACTTTTTTTTTAACTGCAGGTGGGACCTGCAGTCAGACGGCGCGCGAGAATACGCGCCCGCTGGGCCCCACTTCTGTGTGATGCACAGATGGGTTCGGGCCAGCCCGGCCCGGCCAGTCTCCTTCGTATTCGTCTCCTATCTCCCGAATAGACGAGCTAGGGCACGCGAAAGGGGAGCCTTCCCGGCGACTATACCCCTCGACCCGTACGGTGTTGGAATGAGGGAAGCAAGGGCTACCTAAGGATGGTAGAAAGATGACCAAAGAAAGTTTCTATTACTTAACAAATTAAACCCTAGTTTCATAGTGAAGGACGAGTCTTTTTAACGAAAAGTACTGTAGATCGATCGTAAAATTCGATCGGTCAAAACATAATATACTTAATCCAATCCATAGATTAATCAATCAGAACTGTGAAATAACTTAGTAAATTGAATTGGATGCAAATTATTGAGTAGATTAGAAGATAAAGATACCTAAAATTGAACGGTGGAGTCGCCTTATGCTCGATCAAAGGGCTCAGGGCTTCGGAATGGGGACCGAACGAAGCAACGGTTCAATCGGTCTTATAGGAGTACCTAAGATATGGCTAAGAACGGCGAACCTCGTCGCAGTATCGTTGACCTTCGCGGTGTAAGTCGCGTGTTTAATGCTTGCGACACGCGTTAGGTTTACGTGAGTTCTGGGGAAGTTCATCCGATCCTTTGATCGGACGGTTCGTTCGAACCGTCTGGATTAACGGAATAAAGACTTAGGGGGAAACGGCGCCGTTAAGATAATTTAATAAATAAATAAATAATTAATTAATTAATTAAACTTAATTTAATAAATATTTTTCAAAAAATTTTAAAAATATTTTTCCTAGCTAATTGAGGTATTCTGAACACAATGGCGCACTCGGATTTTTGATCGGATGAGTATTTAATTACTCGAATTTTCGGGTATTTAAATAATATTAAAATATTCGTCTAAAAATTAACAACTTCTAAATGCGCTCAAAACTTTACCACTACCTAATTTTGGGGTGGTGAACGCAATGGCGAAGTCAGATTTTATATCTGAAGTCAAATTTATTTAAATATTAATAAACAATTGGAAATGAAATTTTTGTATTTTACACATGTATTTTATTATGGATATATGAATTATGAATGCTATTATATATGCATTTCCCATTTCCACATTTATCATTATGTTGCACCTTGATAGGATCATTGGCAATGTTACCCCTTATGTTAGAATAACACCACTAATCAAAGGTAAGGAGTTACAATAACCCATAATGTTAGTTTAGTCACACTAATCCAACATCAAAGTGTTACATCATTTATCTTTTAAATGTCATTATTGCAATAACATTGAAACCCTTAGATCATGTTTTTATTTCTAACACTATTTGCATACAAGTTTGAATTGATACTAATGTAACCTCTGATGACCTCTCTCATTTCAACATTAACTCCATTGTCCATAGATGGGATAACATGAATGATAAGAAGAAGAAGATTCATATTAGTATCATTATGGATATGTACACCTTATGGAGTATTTGAACAACATTTCCACAACTAGATGAATCCCTAAGAAATTATTGATTTCATACTCCATGAACTGTCTTATATTGTGGAAATTATCCTTATTAAATTTTTAAGTTGGAAAAATATTAATAAAATAACTTCAAAAACATTTCCTTGGATTTAATTAGCAAGATAATATTACTAAGATCACATTAAGTTATGTATTTACCAAAATAAAGATTCAATTTACAAGCTTCTATGAATATTTCATTTGGATTTTTTGTAACAGCCCAAGTTGTTATCCAAGTCAATTATGACTAACCTAAATCCTAATTGTGATCTTAGTGCACTAATTAAATCATTAGGAGTTCACCACCAAGACATAGTTCAAATCAGGGGTCAAAAGGATCAAACCATAATTTTGGGAAACCGAGAAACCCTGAAATTTGACCTAATTATTTTTACCTCAAATCAAAAATTGGGCTTTGTCATTACGCTAATTGCCCCCAAATTAGCTAGGAATGATAATTTGGTGGCAATCGGAAGTCGTCAAAATTCTGTTGAATATTTTAATAATATTTAAATATCCCGAAAATTAGGAAAAATAAAATACTTGTCGAAGCGAAAATTCGACCTCGTCGTTGCGTTTCTCACCCCTTAATTGGCTATGGGTGAATATTTGGAAATTTTTAGAAGTCATTTAATAATTAAAATTTATTTAATAAAATCATAATTTAAAATATTAAATTAATTAAGTTTAAATTAAATTAAATAAAACCGCGGTACCGTTAAGTCCTTAACGCCATCAGCCTAATAACGCGTGCGCCGTCAGTCCCAGCCATCTGATCAGACTGTGCGGGGTCATCCCCTTCCTCGAACCCTTCGCAGTGTGTCCACACGGCAGGCCGCCGCTGTCGCTGTCCTATCGCCGCGACCTCGGCCTCGCCAGCTCCGCCGAGTGGTCCTTTTAGTCCCGTAAGGACTCAGGACTTTGGGCTACACGTCAAGGAACCCTCGGAGCTCTCAGGAACCCATCCGCGTGAATCCTCGATCCTCCACCGTCGATCAAGGTACCTATAGCGCCCCGCTCCGTCGCCACGCGCAAAAAGGGGTAACATAATCAATTCGGCGGCGGAGCGATGCGCCACTCAGGAAGGGATATCTCATCTCCCCAAATAGCTGCAACTAACACTGAAAATAAACCCATCTGAATGGCTGCTGACTCAACCCCAAAGGAAGGTTGAGAGCTAATACTTGAGATAAGAGTAGTATTCTTATCATAAGTATTAGACAAATACATAAATTAGATTTGGAATACAATATGAAGAATCCAATATATGTATAAAATATCATCATTTTTAGTATGTTGATCACACAACAATACTAAGTATAAGTAGTATACAAATAGAGTGCGGAAGCTAAAGCAAATATTCAGAAACATTCATCACAGAAGCTGAATGAAACATTCATTTCAGAAAAAAAAAGAGAAAACACATCCAGAATTAATACAAACGATTTACTGAAATATAGGAAACGAGTCTAAGTACTGAACTGAAATAGTAACTAAGCAAAACAGTAAAACTAGAGAAGAGTCTACAAGTGCTCCATGAACTCCTCCTGGATCTCCTGAGAATCCTCATGACCTGGCTTAATATGCTTCTCAAGATCTAGCAAATTATCGGATCCCAAAAGTACCACGTGTTAGACAATAAGTCTAACACATCGAAACTAATCTAAAGAGTTAAAATCATTCACTTCACATTTAAATAATATAAACAAAACAGCAGAAATACTGAAAATAACTGAAAGACAAACTGTACAAAACTAAAGTAAAGTAAATTAAAGATGAACTATAACTAAATACTGAAAATAACTAAAACAGCAATGATCTGGAACTGAGAAATAACATGTAAAACTGTGCTGTATGCCATTAAAATTATGCATCTGGATATGCCACAATACTGTATGCCACTGATATGCAACTGAACTACAACTGAACTGCTATGAGCTATACAGTCTAATGTCTACATACATTCTATTAAGAAATACAGTTTACTGTGATGTCTGAACATCTTGAGTTTCCCATGTTGATGTATGTAATATTCCGTAACTCATAAATCATAATTGATACTCATATATCATGCTTATGCTCATGCTCATATTTCTACACTACATGACTTAAAATTTAAAAATCTAAAAAATAATTTAAAATTAGATAATGAATCAAGTGTCTCCACTATGCAAAATCCATCCAAATGAAATTTTTTCTCATAGTTCTAATTTTAATAACTAGCTTTGCTTAGGATTTTACTTAAAATCATTAGTTGGAAAGATTGTATAGACATGGTTGTGTGTTTTCAAGAAGAGTGAATTTAACACTTAGTTTGTTTTAAACTACACTTACCGATGTGCACAACGATAGAAAGCAGAACCCGATCGCAATTTATATCTCTAACTGAGCAGTTAAATATCCTAACTACAAGCATACTGAGTGTTCTAAGAAGGGTGACTTGAGATACTTAGTTTATCTTAAACTACACTTATCGACATACACGACGATAAGAGGCAGAACCCGGTCGTAGTTTATATCTCAAACTAAGGATTTCATTTCCCTAATCACAACATACTACTAGTGTTCTAAGAAGAGTAGCTTAAGATAATTTGTCTTAAACTGCACTTATCGACGAGCACAACGATAGGAGGCAGAATCCGGTCACAGTTTATATCTAAAACTAAGGATTTAAGTCACTAATTGTAACACTCTTAGGATTGGATTATTTATTCTAAGTGGGACCATATCCGACTAAGCCCGCAGGATAGAACACAAATATAGTCCTACATTAAAATGAATCAACCAAATCCAGAATACTGCTAAAATGATCCAGCACTATGAGTATACACAACTAAACTCAACTAATAATTTGGGTTCAATAAATATTATTCAATCAATAAGGATTGCCAAGGCTATGATATTAAGACTAAAAGAGGTGAATCCTACACACGGTTTCAAGGATGTGATCAAAATGATCACCCAATAAAGGTTACTACCACATTGAAGAAATCTCATTCTAATGACTTTGGATGATCCTACCACAATGGTTTAAGATCAACCTTTTAAGGCTAAAAAGGATCATCTAAGTTCCTACATCAGGATGTAACAATAAGTTCTTCCTACCTCAATATGTTAACATTTTGTTAAGGCTTTTAATTACATAAGAAAATCTATTGTAAGATCATCAAGATCCTACACGTCTAACATTTAACTTAATAATTTGCAATAAGATCATAAGTTGCATGGGTTTAAGTTTGAATTGGTTTGATCAGATTAGATGGTTAGACCCTTCTGATCACATCCTATACTACAGTCATGGGATAAAATCAAAAATATTATTAGAGTTAAATCATGTTGCAAATCATTACAATTTTATAATTATTCTCATGCTAAGGATCTTATATAGGAGAAAATTGGAGGTCTCAAACTTAAGTTCAGATAGTCAATCACATAAATTCTTTTAATAATCTAAGCACTTCTAATACATTGTATTTAAGTTCAATATCAAATCAAAAATGTATTATTAGAATTATGCAAGTTGAATTATCTTTCAATCAACGTTGCTTTAGGCTTAGATCTTAATCAAGACAAGTTGGGATATAACCCCTAGCCTTACCAAAATTTACGATCAATGGTTAATTTATAGATGAATTACAAATCACTGTATTATTTGTATATTATTGATGGCAAATTTTAGATTTAGATTAAGTATCATTTACTTAATCAAGGTCTTAAGATTCTCATATTCAATTATAATTTAATATTAATTAGGTACATCAAGGTGTCCAAATGAATATTAAAGTTCTCTAACATGCACCATAATATTATGAAAGTATAGGAATATAAAGTGACATGGAATAGAAGATAATTAAGGCTAACCAAACCCTAAATCAAACTAAAGGGATTAGTACTTGATTACAAATATAAATGACTTACATCTCATGCAATTTGGTTATTGAGATCTATTTGGTCATAATAAGCAATCAAAGATTCTATTCTTTAATATTTGGCACAAAATATTTAAGACATGGGATTTTAGCACATGCTATAAAGGATAAAACTTCACATTTGAATTGCACATAAAGTTTTATACAATGCTTAAATTTATTAAAACTAGGTTCAAATTTGATATATTTTGGCTTTACTAGGGTCCTATGGTCCTTAAAATGTGAAAAATGTGAAGTTTCCGCAATTTCGAACAGTTATAGAAACTTTCGGGCAGTTCTGGGCGCTAAGGCGCGCTGTAGCGCCTTTTGGCCGAAAGCCAAGTGCTCCGGCACGCTGTAGCGCTTTCAGGCGTTGCGGCGGATACTAGCGCTGGAGTGTGCGGCAGAGCTTTTAGTCGCTGCATCGCGCGGTAGTGGATTTTAGCGCTGGGGAGCGCTACAGCGCTTTCAGACATTGCAGCGCACTACGACGTCTGTTTTCCGAGGTGCGGGCGCTACGGCGCGCAATGGCGCGCCATGGCGGATTTCCATTATTTTCATCAAAATATATTTTTATACATCACAATTTATTATGCCACTGCGGCGCGCTGTAGCGCGCTATGACACGCTATGGCGGATCTCAAAATTCGAACCTCGGGTGCTACAACGAGCTGTAGCGCCCGACAGTGATTTCGCCTGTGCGAAAACCGTAATAGGTCTTTTTTTGCACCCAAATACTCTCAAGTTTGGGCACCTCATGAGTGGTGTCATATACCGATGAAAAGGTTTTTTCGGGACCTTTCCATTGATACCAAAATAACATGAATGGATTATCCTATCAAGCAGAATTTGATGTCCTAACTATAGGTATACAAAATTTACAGAGCTTTTGACAGTTTTTCTAATAGATGACAAGCTTCGACCGGGCTCATTTGAGTCTGATTGAAGCTCGATGATCACGCATAAGCTCCATACACTAGCTAATGAACATGCCATTCACAATACATGATAAATCAGATGAAGACAGCACAAGGAAGAGTAAGTAAAATGGTACATTAGCCTTTATGAGAGGAAGAAAAAAACTTTGTTATTTTTAGAAACTTGGAGGAAGGGAGCTTCTTCTTCAGCAAACATAGCAAGTGAGGGTGAGGGAGGAGCTTTATCTTGATAACAAAGGATGGAGGGAGGGGGATGAGCTCCATTTATAGGAGAAGAAGAAGATGGTTTCAGCCTTGAGTCATGGGATAGGAAGAGAAGGAACCATCCCATCCGGGCATGGGGGAGATGGCTTGAGAAGAAAAATGGAGAAAATGAGGAGAAAGAGAAGCTCTAATGTCAGCCAGGGAAGGGAGGCGCCGAACAGGGAGAGGAGGTGGGGTCCATGCGCAGGAGAGAGAAAAATTAAAATGAAGAATACATTTAAATGAATATTTAATTATTCATTTAATTCATTAAAAATTCAGATTAAATAAATGTGTTCCGAAAAATCTCAAAAATTCACCCCTAGCTAAATTGGGGGAGAAATTCAACGGTGAAGTCGGATTTCGATTCTGACGATTATTATTTATGCTAATTTTCGGAGTATTTAATTATATTAAAATATTCGCAAAAATATAACGACTTCTAAACGCGTCCAAAACATCACCCCAAGCTAATTTGGGGGTGACGATCGCAATGACGAAGTCAGATTTTGATTTCGAGGTCAAATTAAATACCTCAATTTTTTTCTAACTAAATATTCAAAATATTTGATTTGGCTTCGAATTGCACCAAACCTTCAGGAATTAGTTCTAATAACTAGATGAATTTAACGGAATGATAATTAAGATGTGATTAAGCTAAAATTAAGCTGGATAATAACCTTAGGTTATTACAGTACCCCTCTACCCTCCCTTTTTGTTGCTCATTCCTCATCGCATTCTTTTGAAAATCTATTGCATGCGTAGATGTAGTAATTGATCGGCTTCGATCAGGTCCGGACGAAGCAATTTTAGCACACCTCCACAGTTCAATTTCGCCGAACCCTAGCCTCTAGGGTTAGCGATTTCTCATGACTCCGAGCTCTGTAGGTGTTGGTTTAGCCTCCGACATGTAGACCTCCTCACGGGCTACCATCGGCCGTGCGGGCCGAGCCCCATCGCCGCCGGAAAGGTTGGCTAATGCCTTGCTCTAGTTCTTCCGGCACGGTTCGAAGCGTTGGGGAAGCTTCGTGGGTCGGCCTAGTCAACCCAGGCCCGACCCGTACACCTCGGGTACGGTACACATTGCTCGAGACCGCGGCCCCACGTCCGCGGTCAACTGACTGCGTGGGCCCCGCACGTCCGCTCACGAGCCGCCACACATCCGAGTGGGTCCCGCCGCTGTCTCTTCCTTCTAAGGAAGTGGGCCCTGTCCGTAGGGTCACAGCCATCCAGAGCGTGCCGCGTGTCCTTGATGGGGCCAACATCTTCTCTGTCGCCAGCAGTGGAGCCCGCCTGTATGTCCCGACCAATCAGAGCATGCCGCGTGTCGTCTGGTGGGGCCTGTCGTTTAATTAAAATATGATTTAATTTAATTATGTCTTATTTTTTCAAACAGTAAGTTAATTTAATTCAAATGGAATTAAATTAATTGTAGAACTTAAATCACTCATAATTATTAAACTAATAATCCAAACATATTAAATATATATCTCATTTTAATCAAAAAAATGAGAGAAATGTTTTGGCACTAATTCATTTTCCTGTATGATGAGTATTTAACCTAGTGACATTTAGGGCCCTCAAATAATTACCAAAATGCCCCCGAACTTCAATCCATCATAACTTTGCACTCACTCATCCAAACATAGTTAATATGAGTCTCAAAGTAATCAGGAGAACCTCATAAATACTTTGGTAGTGTTAGTTTTGATGTCGAATAATTATTTTGCCTAATCACTTTTAGGACCTTTCCTAATTACCCTTAAAACTATAGAGAATTGAAATGTTTATAACTTAATCAATTGAACTTTAAGTCATTTAAAGTGTCATCTAGATTAGAAAAACACCACCAATAATAAACAGAAATAAAATTAGGGTTTTGATTAGTGGAAACCCTAAGTTGACCAAAATACTCATAATACTAATTAGGTCATAACTTGGCCAATTGAGGTCTAATTTGGGCTACTCCCAATTAAAGTACTCAATGTGATATAGGGAAGCTATAGCCACTGAGTTTGTTAAATTTGAACATCAAATGAAAAAATTAGATTTTTGACCCCTCTTAACCTTAGAAACTACATAAATTCCCCTAATTTTGAAATCAACATAATTGATCCTATAGACCTCAAAATTCAGTGTTCTTGGACTCTATGGAATCCTTGAACATCAAACGACAATGAAATGCATAAATTTTAGATTTCATTATGTGGAAATTACTATATTGCCCCTTAGGTCAAATTCTTTAATTTAGACATATAGGACTTAATTCTTGTCCAAATTGAGTGTACTTACTGTCTATCTTTATATTAGATAGTAAGGAATCATTTTATATTAAGAAAATCTAATTTAGAGCTCTAATTTCAGAAGTAGTTTTTTGGACCCTTAAGTAGGGGCAAAATAATCATTTTGCCCAAAATTTAGGTTAAATATTCTAAAACCCTAAAATATTATATAAATTATTAAAAACAATAATAAAACTAATTTATGATCAATCTAAGTCATGAATCTCATAATTTAATCAAATTGTTAAAAATCCCCTCTTATAGGGTTAAAATCCTTAAGCAAGATTAAAGTACCCTTACTTAGTTAGAATCCACCCTTAATCCATCCAAATGAATAAAATTAGCAAGTAAAGTCAAATTGTAATAAATTCCATTAACTCCTAAATTATTTCTAAGTCATTTCATTAGAAGCTCTTTAGGATCTACAACTTACACTAGGACCCTTTCCCTAAAACTAAGAATAGATCCTAAGTTAGACTTTATTCATTGAATGGAATATTGATTTTATTAGTTTTAAGATTTTATAATTTAACTTTGATTATTTTGTCTTTTAATCTTAGATTAAGAATATGAGAATCATCCTATTAAGCTTGATTTTTGCTTAATAGAATTTACTTCAATTATTAGTTCACACGTAGTTAAAAACCCTAGATCCATATACCTTACCTTTAGTTTATGTGATTAACTCTAATTTATGGTGTTTATTTTATAATCCCTATTGTAGTAGATCTTGATCGGATCTTAGCTTAGAATATATAAACTCATCAATTAGGACGTGATGATTTATTATTTAACTTGTAGTCAATTTTGATTAAATTAAATTACAACCTGATCAGTTCTAATTATTTTTAACTTATAAGATCGTGCTTCTAAGTTACACTCGATAGTAGGAATTGGAGATCCTGAACTTGTGTAACCTGGAATAGTTAGAATGATTAATTAGATAACAAATGATGTCACATTATGTAGTAGAGTCCCTTGCTCACTATTAACTACTTGTGCTTTCACATTTCTTGTATTTTGTGCCATTACTTTGAACATGACATATAAGATAACATTGTTGCATGAAATGAAAACTTAGAATAATTAGGATAACATTTGCATTGGGTTTAGTATTCAGGTTGATTTCGGTGCACATTTATCCTAATGAACAGGGGAAAGGAGAAATAAGGGATAATTTAGCGTTTCTCATTGAGGAGTGTTGTGTTAAGTTTGGAACCCAAAAAGTCTTGCAGACATGCTTGACTCCTTAGCTGCTTCTAGATATGTCCACAGGAGCAAAGTAAAATAACTAAAATTTACTATATTTGTATTTACTACCTCCTTAGTTGTAATAACCCAAGGTTATTACCCAGCTTAATTTTAGCTTAACTATATCTTAATTTAATTCATCCAGTCGTTAAATCCAATCCCTTAAGGTTTGGAGTAATTCGAAACTCAATCAATTATTTTGGAATATTTTAATATTCTCTTAATTAGAAAATTGAGATATTTATTTTGACCTCGAAATCGAAATCTGACTTCGCCATTGCGATCGTCACCCCCAAATTAGCTATGGGTGATGTTTTGGACGCATTTAGAAGTCGTCGGATTTTCGCGAATATTTTAATAAAATTAAATAACCCAAAAATTAGCATAATTAAATAATCATCGGAATTAAATTATGACTTCACCGTTGGATTCCTCACCCCCAAATTAACTATGGGTGAATTTTTGAGAATTATCGGAGGGCATTTCGAAAATCTGAATTTTGGATTATTAGAGAAAATAAATAAGGGATTACCTAATCTTAAATTTACAATTTCCCCTATTTTCTCTTTCTTAAACTTGCCTGGCCACCTCCCCTTTATTCGGCTGACCCATGCTTCCTATTTCTCCCTCCCATACTTGATGGGAGAGAGCTTACCTCTCCCCTCACCTAGCCTCTCTAGCCAAGATGAAGCCTCCCTTCCTCTTCTCCTTTAAAAAAAATACAACCCTCCTTATTTGGCTTGCTGCCAAGCTAAGAGCTTCCCCTCTATTTCCTACATTGCTGAGTTGTGTTGAAGAAGAAGAAGTCCAGCCCCTCTCCAAGCCTTGAAGAAAGCAGATGTCCCTTCTTCCTCTCTCGCAAGGCTAAAGGTACCAATTTGTTCCTCTCATTGTCTCTTTTATGATACTATAATGCTTGAATGTAACTCTAGGAGTCTATAAACATGTATGGAAGCCATTAAGGCTCATTGAAGCTTCTCATTTCTTGAAAAATGCATGCTCTGATTTCATCCATTTTGTATACCCTATCATTTATCAACACTTTTCGTATAGTTAGGATGCTCCATTTGTGCCGATTTTGGTGTCGATGGAAAGGTATCAGAAAAACCTTTCCATTGATATATGACACAACTCATGGAATACTCTGGGTTGGGAGTATTTGAGCTCGAAAGTAGGCCATCTAGTTTTCGTCCAGGCGAAAAATGTCGTCTGGCGCTGCAGTGCCCAAAGTTGCAAGTTGGGGCGCGCTGCAGCGGCATTTCATGAAAAACTTTTGAAAACCCTCCATTTAACTAATTAAACAGTATTTCGCAAAACGGACCGCTACAGCGTGCCACAGTGCGCTGCAGCGGGTTGCGGCAGAATTTTCAGGAAAACCTTAGAAAATATGAAAAATGAATTAATGGCACAATGTTTTTGCAAGTTGAACCGCTGCAGCGCGCCATAGCGCGCTACAGGGGGCCACATCGCACTCCAGCGCTAATAGCGCTACAGCGCACTGCCGCGCGAAAAGCGCCCCAGCGCGCTCCCGCGTGAAAACCGCCACAGCGCGCTGCAGCGCTAGAACCACCACAGCGCGCCGTAGTGCCCAAACTTGCAAAAATGCCAGAAATGTCTGAAAAATTGCCCAGTTTTGGCTGAAATGGCCAAAACTTCACTGTTTTGGTATTTTAAGATCTCTATGACCCTAGTGGGACTAAATAATATCAACTTTAGCTAAAATTGAGCATTGCATAAAATTCTATGTTGAAATTAAAATTAAAACTTTACCATTCTTAAAGTTCTCAAAACTTACTATGTTCCTTAAATGTATTGATATGCCAAAGGCCAAGTAATAGAATCTTAAGTGCTTGTAGCGAATAGGTATATCTTAACAACTTAATGGCATAAAACCTAAGTCTTTTAGAATTGTAATCAATTGCTAACCCCTTTATTTTGATTTAGAATTTGGCTAGTCTTAATTATATTTTTATCCTATGTCATCTTTATATTTAGATGCTTTCATGATATTAGGATATATATTAGAAAACTCTAAATATCTATTTGGACACCTAATCATGTGTAAATGACATTAAATTATAATTAAACATAAGAATCTTGCTAACTTGATTAAGTATGTGATACTTAATCTAAAACTAAAGTTTGACATCAATAACACACTAATAATACATTGATTTGTCATTGACCGATAAATTAACCTTGGTCTTAATGGTATAAAAGTTAGGGGTTAAACCCTAACTTATCTTGATTAAGATCTAAACTGTAATCACTTAATCAATTAATTTGATTGAAAGATAATTTAATTGATATTGTTCCAATAATGCATATGATTTGATATTAATATAAAAGTACTAAAGTTAATATTAAATCTGTGTGATTGAACCATATGAATCTAAACTTTAGATCTTTGATTTTCTCTTATATAAGACTATTAGCATAGAATAGATAATAAAATTGTAATAATTTATGAAATGATCTAACTCTAATAAGATCTTTGATTTCATCCCATAATTGTAGAATAGGAAAGGATTAGATGGATTTTAATCATTTGATCTGATCACTTTAACCTAAGTTTAACAAGTAAACCTTAAGAAATAGAAAAGTGAGATCTTAAGAGTCTTGCTTTAGAATCATTCTTGAAATATTTAAAGACTTTAATCATTGATACCTTGAGGTAGGAAGAGCTTTTGTAACTTATTGAGGTAGAAACTTAGATGATCCTTCATAATCTTAGAAGTTGAACTTGATACCTTGTGGTAGGAATCACCTAAAGTACTTAGAATGTGACTTATTTCTTGTGGTAGCAACCTATATTGAGTGATCCTTTGATCACATCCTTGGAGCCTTGTGTAGGTTACACCTACTTAGAGTAATGATTAATAGATTTGATAAATCCTTGTTGTATAAATAAAATCTTCTGAACTCAGATTATTGGTTGGGTATAGTATGGTATACCCATATTACTGGATTACTTCAGTAGTATCCAAGATTGGTTGATTCACTCCAATGTGGAATTAGAACCAGGTGCTATCTTGATGGATTAGACGAATATAGTCCCATTAGAATAAATCTTCAAAGACTAAGAGTGTTATAAATAGGGACTCATCCCTTAGTTTGATTAAAATACAAATCGCCATCGGGTGATGCCTCCTAGCGAAGATCGCTTCCATAGGTGTGGCTTAAATAAACTAAGTAATTCGAGTCACCTTATTTAGGACACTAAGTGTGATTGTGAGTTGAACATCTTAATAGTTTAGCTTGAGATACAAATTGCATCGGGTGATGCCTCCTATCAAAGATCGCTTTATTATGGTGGCTTAATCAAACTAAGTGTTAAGAACCACCTTTCTTGCAAATATGCTAAATATGTGTATCTAATCATCCCATCTAATGATCTTTAAGTAAATTCTCAACTTTAACCAATTATTGAATTAGAATTTAGGAGTCAGAATCCTGTTAGTAGGATTCTGCACAATGGAGACCTTAAATTCATTATTGAATTTTAAAGTATTTTCTGAATTTTTGGATTTATCTCATATAGTTAGAAGCATGAGCATGAGCATAAGCAGGATATGTGAGTATCAGAATGATGTATAAGTATCAGTGATGAATTATGAGTTATAGAATATTACATACATTAACTAAGGAATTTTAGGATGCATCAGCATCATCAGTAAACGGTATTCCCAACTGGATGTATGTATACATTGGACCGTACTACTCATAGTAGTTTATTGATATTTCGGTTGCATATCAGTAGCATACACTATTGTGGCATATTCAGATGCACAGTTTCAGTGATATACAACATAATTTTACATATGATTACTCAGATTCAGATTTAGTACCGTTTTGGTTCATTTTCAGTATTTCAGTTTATACTTTAGCTTTACTTTATTTTATTTCAGTTTTGTACAATTTTATACAGTTTTATGATTTCAGTTATCATTACAGCATTTCTGTAGATTTAATCACATTATGTAAATGTTAAATGAATAACTAGAACTGTTCAGACTAGTTTCGATGTGTTAGCCTTATTATCTAACACGAGGTACTTTTGGGATCCGGCAATTTGCTAGATCCTGAGCAGTATATTAAGTCAGGTCAGGAGGACACCCAGGAGATTCAGGAGGAGCTCGTGGAGCATTAGTGGACTCTTCTTTAGTTTTATTTTTCTGCTTAGTATTTTCAGTTCAGTACTTAGCTCTATGTCTGTTATTCAGTAAATATTTGTAATAATTCTGGATGTATTTTCTTTTCTTTTTTGAGACGAATATTTTCATACATCTTCTGTGATGAATATTTATGGATGTTTGCTTTAAGCTTTCGCACTCTATCTATATACTACTTATGCTTAGTATTGTGATGTGATCAGTATACTAGAAATGCTGATATCTTATGCATATATTGAATTCTTATTGTATTATATATTCAATGTATGTATTGATCTAATACCTAGGATAAGGATACTACTCTTATCTTAAGTATTAGCTCTCAACCCTCATTGGGGTTGAGCCAACAGCCCTTCAGAGGGGCTTAGTTTTCAGCTATTTTGGGGAGACGGGTTATTCCTCCCTGAGTGGCGCGCCGCCCCGCCACCGAAATTGATTATAACTGTCTTTTTTGTGTGCGACGATGGGGCGGGGCACTACATTAGTCCCACATGTTCAGTTCAATTTTGCCCTAACCCAGAAAGGCTTTAAAATGTTACTATGGCTCGATTGGTCAATTTCTGATATGGCAATTTGTATATATCTGTTACTGTTTATGGTTTACTGCTCACTGTGTTACTGTGTACTTTACTTCAGTTAGCTTTACTTTACCTGCTTACTAACTTATAATATTTTAATTTCTGCTACTGCTTACTATACATATCACAGTCAGATTTATTATTTTTAACTTGCATATGTCATATGATTATTAGCATATTTAAGATAAGTTTTTTCTTTCAGTACTTCATTATAATATTTTTATATATATGCTTAGCCTTGTTTTAGCTTATTTTGAAATCTTTTGCCTCATTCTTGCTTAGTTATAAATGCTTTCTTTATAACTTACCATTTCTACTTGTATGACTGCCGCTCCTATGCTAGTTAAGTTTTGTATCGTTAAGCAAATGGTGACATTAATAAACTTATGAGAAATTATAAGTCTAAAATGTACTTAGACAATTATCTAATAAGAAGTTTCTTTTGTTGGCTGGGGCCATAACATTGTGAAACCGATAATATCAGATCCGGATCATTTTGAGGAGCTTGTACTTGAAGAGGAGTCATTCTTAGAGGATGAGCAGCCATGTGAAGTAGAAGATATTTAGTTCCTTTCTTCTTATTTGTGAGGATTAGAAATTTTTTATTTCCTTTCATTAAAATATTTAGAATGCTGTAATAATACGGGTACCTTTAGCTGTATTTTTTTTATAATACTGTTTATTCTGAACTGTATGTTGCACTATCCTTATGTATTATTGTAAATTGGATGTATTATTTATTTACTTTGCTTCCACACTCTGAGTTTGTATTACTTAGTGATTAATTCATATTGTATATATTTTGAGCATATCTCTCCCTTATTAGTGAAATGTGAATTATACATATCCAATAATAAATGAGGGATTTGTCAGAGTGGTACACCTTCCATTGGCTTAATCTCGTAGATTGAGGGGATGGGCACCACATTTTCTCTCAAGCTTGAGCTTGTATTTATAAGTCTTAGTATTCAAATCAAGAAAAATATTTAATACCAAATTTGTTGCATAACCATATAAGATTGCATTTATTATAAACATAATAATTAATATGGTCTAAGAAAAATAACATTTTTTGAAAATCATAGCAAATCAAGAAAAGTTAAAATTTTGATTAAGTAAAATTTGTAAATATTTCTGAAACTTTAAGTGTGCAAATGAAAATTTTAAGAATATTGTTAACTCTTGATGTCTAATGAGACATTATTCCTAATACATAGAAGAGTTTATATATCTACTTTCATTAATTGGCAATGAAATGAATGAAAGTTATACTAATGTAAACATGTAAGAGAAATTTAGAATTCAGCTGAAATTTTTGAAGTAAAAATCTGTGATTTTTGCTGAACTCTGATTGCAAAAATCAAAGTCTAAATAACATTGTTGGTTTTTAAAATTTATAAATAAGTTGATACTAATATATATGAGAACATAAATATTAATTTGCAACAACTATATATGTGTAGATTAAAATATTTGATGCAAAGTTGGAAGAAAAATCTACAAGAAAACTGCTAAAAATATTAAAATCTTTAAGTTTTTCTGAAACTTTAATCACACAGATGAAAACCCTATAGTAAGCATGAGCTTTTGTTATCTAAAGAAAAGTTATTCCTAATATATATGAAAGTTTATATGTCAACAGCTAATTATGAAAAAAAACAGAAATTTTAGTGATGCAAAATTGTGAGAAAAATATGTGAAAATTGGTTAAGTAAAAATACTTAATTTTCTTGAAACTTTAAATAAAAATTTGAAGACTTTATAGGCTTCATGAGTTTATGAGGTGTTTTCGTATTTTGTTATCAATATATATGAAATATAATATGAGAAGTCTTCAGGTGTAAAAGTGATTATTGAGCGAAATAACTTAAATCAAAATTGAAGAAAATCATAATTATGAAAATGAGATTTTGATGAAAATCATATCTTAAATTTTTCCTAAGTTTAATAATTTGCTACCTCATGATTCTATAAAGGTTGAAATGATACCTACAATAGTCAAAACTATAAGTTTGAACACATATATGCACAAATAAATCATTATGAACAGGAATAAAAAATTAAATTTTGTGATCCTAATTACATACTTAAATCTAATTAGAATAATTTGAAAGAATCACATGAGAGAAATTTGATTTAAAAGAGCTCCATAGGGGGATCTAAATCAAGTCTAAGTTATCATACATAATATGATTTAACATGAAAATTAAATGTATGGAAGAAAGAGGAGGGATAATCTTTGATATTTGTGAGAGACCTTGAGGCTTCCTCCTTAGATTGTTTAACACTCTAATCGTACTTCAAATGACCTTGGGAAAGCTTTAGATGAGAGATTTTATACTTGGAGAAGAAGGGGAAAAGGAGTATGATGAGGTGTTTGCAAATTTGGAGGAGCCCTCAATGGGACTATTAAGGATGAAGGAAAATATTTCCAGCTTCCATTAAGAAGAATATAAGTTTAAACGGCATTATAATAGGCCTCAATTGTGATGATTCATTCACGGGGGGTTTGAATGGTTGAGATTAAGAGGTGTTAAATTTGTTCTCAAAAATGACAAATTTTTATTTGTTACAAGAGGGAATATTCATATGAATAAAATTAGGAAGAAAAATTTCAAAAATTTATATCCAATTTAGCCAAAAAGGACTAAAAATGTTAAGTTAGTTCTCTATAAAATTAGCTCAATAGAAATCACCAATTAAAAATGACAGTGTTCTTGTGCTAGGCCTAAATGAGAGGAATTAATAAAAATCAAAATTAGGTCATTTGGTTGGGTCTAACATGGCATCCAAATGGGCCAGTTCTCGGGTTCGTTGGGTTGGCTCGGTCCAGTTCGCCGAAAACCAGTTCGATTAGTTTTAATAACAATGGTAACGTCGGTTGCTTTCGGTCTTGACGGTGTCAGTTCAACCGCTAGATCTACACTGTTGAACCTCAATAGATTAACCAGCAATGATTTTTCAGAGTCTGATTACCACAGAAGGCTAACGTCGTTTTCGCCGATTAAATAAAAACAACGGAACTAATATCAGTCGTTTAATTCAATTGGCTAAACTACTAAACGATTGAGATCGCACGATTCCAGTGTCTGTTGTTCGGTCGAGTATACGAAATCTCCACCGCTTGATTTTATTAAATTAAATATCGGATAAATATATTTATTATTTCAATAAATTCAAATAATTTAAATATCTTTTTCTAATTTTAAGCATATTTCATTCATTTTTTCTTACAAAAATTTTAGAATAAGCTAATTTTGATGTACTTGTTTAAAAATATTAAAAAAAATCATTTTAAAAAATAATGATTTTCCATAATTATTTTAATTAGAATTCTTTCTAGATTAAAAAGGAAAAATGGAGAAATTTATTAATATAGCCAAAAATTTTCTAAATTTACAATTAACAATCTAGTATTTCTATCTTGTACAAAAATCAACATTTTCTCAATACAAATCTTCTAACTTGTAAAATTAGTAACCCTTTTTAATTTAAGGGTTATTACACTGCCCTTGTTTTACTTTGCTTAGGGGGTTCGATTATGGAATCAATTTGCATTCACTTTGAAATGCTTTTGCTCTAAGGTTTTTACTATTTAAAGCTCACTCACAGTGAAGTAATGACTGCTGAGTATGACTATTGGACTGCCTGGATATCCTTTAGGGATCGGAGTTCCTACTTCGCATCAAATCGCCGAGCCACCACAACGGAAAAAAGTTCATTGTGATCAAAGAAGGATTGCATGACTTGCATCAATTTTATTGCGGCAAAATAGGGTTTCTATAAGAAAGAAGATGAGTTCTTACTCTGATTGCAGCCACCCTTGCATGCCCTCAATGTATCCTGAATAATTAAATTTTAACGTGACTCCTGCCTAGGTCTTGCTTTGTCTGGCATTTGGGCGTGCTAGCAGCTCAGCTAGGCTAGGATAATGCAACTCAGGGCCCGGCGCCTCTGTCTGTTTCTACTAAGGCCGGCATTTAGGCCTCTATTTTCCTCTTAAGATGGGCGTTTGGGCGCGGCTCTCGGCTTTCTCGTTGCTTCACAACGGGCACCTGGGAGCTCTCGTTGCTTCACAAAATCTTACTATGCACACCTATAATAATGTTAGTTAAAAGAGAAACGATAATCATTTTAGCCCCACCTAACCCTAAACAAGGCAAGCTTTTGGTGGAAAGTTATCAGAGGTAATGGATGGCGTACACGTCGCTGGTGAAGTGGCCGGCTTCCTTCGAGCACGAGGAGACAGCCGGAGTACGGATGGCGGAAAGTGACTTTTTGCTGTTCTGAAGGTCTTTCCGGCGCCAGCATCTTCGTCGACGGAGATGAGGAACGCTATAAATATGAAATTTTCGAGCCAGCAGGGATCGGCTGTTGCGGGGGATGAGAAAAGGGCACCTAATTCCTATTTCCTAAAAAAAAAAAAAGTATTTTTAACTTGGGTGAAAACAGGGGATTTGCTTGGCAGCGCTTTTCCGACCACATGGTTTATGAAGGGGAGCTCCTCAACCTCAAGCCCTACAAATTCTCAGGCATTCCCTCTTACTCTAAGTTGATCACCATTCCTTCTTCAGGCTTGGGGTTCTCTTCCAAATGCAGAGATCTTTATGGCAAGGCGATCGCGGTAATCATTCCCGTCGCCGTTTTCTCTACGTAAAAGCTCTTTTTTTTACTCTGCAAAGCAAATCCCCTGTTTTCATCCCAGCTATAAATCCTTTTATGCCGTAACTCGTTGAGACGAGAAATGTAATATCCAAATTTAATTGTATAAAATTTTTTGACTACCCCATCGTATCAGCGACATCGTATCAGCCGGTCAAAATAGTATATTGGAGTGGGATACATGTGGTCGAAAGCCCAGCTGGGCTGGAAAAGCATGTCAAACATCGGCCAAATCCCGCCGGCCATTGCCCTAAAAAGCGCCATAGCCACTGCTCGTCACCCCTGTGGGTAAACTACGTTGCCGATGAAGCAAAGAAACGCAGCAGCTTGCGGACGCCGCCGCCATCTCCTCTGCGGCGACTGACGTGACCCTAAGTACAGCCACATAAACCGCCAGGCAAGCGTCACGTAGGATCAGTGCTGTTGGTGCCACTTTAACGAGCCCAGTAGCATTTCTCTTAGGGCATTTTGGATTGTTAATTACATAATCAACATTGGATATGCTGGATTTTTGGTGTAAAATTTTTATGAAAAATACTACGCTTATATATAAATATATATCAAAAAATATTCATGACAATTAAATTTTTTACTTTTATTTTTGTATATAAACTCACAAAAAAATATATTCAACTTAATAATCTATTTACATATTGAATTAACATCATATATATATATATATATATATATATATATATTTTAATATATATTAATGTGAATACATGCTATTAAATCAGCTGAAATATTAATACACGCAACTGAAAATATACTAAATTGGATTTTCGTTGTTATTTGTGCAAGCATATTATTTTTCTTAATTATATATAAAAAAATGATATTTGATCTGTTGATATGACACTCAAAAAAATTCAAACCAATAGAATTTGAATATATTTTATAAGTTTTTTTATTTATATTAAAATAATATTAATATTATTTTTAATATTTGTAGTAAAATTATGTCCTAATATTATTGAGTGGACTTTTTTGGGTGTCACGTCAAATAACATTTCTCATATATATATATATATATTCAATCAAAAAATTTAATATATTAAAAAAATCAACTCTTAAATTACTCGGAATAATATAATAAACAGACATTTCAAACAAAAAAATTCACTGCATAAATATTTTAGATAATTAATCATATATAAAATAATAATATTACAATTTAATCAGATTCTTTTAAAATCTTACTATAAACTTAATTAGTTAAATAATAAAACAAAATTCTAGTAATAGGGAATTCTTCGGCCGGCTTCGATAGTGCACGAGCTCGAGTAAAGGACTGAAGAAATCTGATTTACTTTTACCTAAAAAAATTTATCCAATAAAATTGAATATTATTTCATTAATATTTATTTATTTAAATTAAAATAATACAAATTTGAATTAAAATAATACCTAAATTTTATTAGATAATTTTTTCTAAATACCAAATTAATAAGTCTAAATAATATTTCTCATCTTTTTATAATAATAATTTTTTTTATTTTTTTATTTTAAAAAAATTAAATCTTAATAAGAAAAATATATAAGCAATAAAATTTTAATAATTGACTAATCAAAAGTTCATCCTTGACTTTTTAATTTAAAATTTAAATTACTATTTAAAAAATATATCTAGAAATTCCCAAACTAACAAAAATATTTAAAATAGTTTATATTCCGCAGACAAACTATTTATTATTTCATAACATGGTTAAAATTCAAACTACAATATATTTACTATTTTTTTTTATATAAATTTATCTTTTTTTTAAAAATAGTGATATGTCGAATAGAATATTTTATATGAACTTCAAAAATTTACATATGTTAATAATTAAAATAAATTCATACAAATTTCTAATATTTTATTAGTTTAAATAATAAACATTTTATAATTTTAAAATTATAAGTACACGAATTCTATGAAAATATGTGATATTTATTTAAAATTCTTAAAATTGAGGCACACCCAACGCATCGCAGTGGACGAGCGCTCAAGAGGCGGGCGTTACAGCGCGCCGCAGCGACCCAACGTCTGAGAGGCGGGCACTACAACACAGCCCAGAAAATTAATTTCTAAGCTGCCTATATATATTATTAACCGCGTTTTTAGGATTATGTGAGGCAAAATCCAAAAATTGTTAGCCTCCTTTGATTTGTGTGTGGTGGTTGTTACATTGCAAAGAAAAGAAACTCTTAGGGTTTGTGTAAGGGCTTGTTAACCCTAAAACTTATTGTACTCTCCTCTATATATAATGAAATTTTTTGCTCTCCTTCCTGTAGACATAGATGTAAGCACTGAACCACATCAATCATTTTTTGTGCTATGATTACTTGCATGTGTAATTTTCTTGCTTTATATTGATTTGTTCAACGTTCTAAGCTTATTATTCTGAAAGAAATCTCAACAAGGGGTCATCGATCCCAACAATTAATATCAGAAAGAGGTTGCCTTATTTGTACTTGAAGGTTAGGGTTTGCTTTGAGCTCTGTAGTATTTATGTTTGAGCTTTTAAGGCAAGCAGGAAAGACATGACAAATATAGGAGAAGAGGCGGTCTCAACTTCATCGTCATCGATGGTGGAGAGATCACTCCACCAAGTTGCGACACATCCAGTGAAGATTGATGTAGTCACATTTGATGGAAAGAATAAATTTGATATGTGATGGTGCGAGGTGACAGATGCACTATGTGCACTGAATTTAGAGGCCAGAGTATTGGACACAATCAATGTACGTTATGTTTGGAGACGGGACATTGGAAGAAGGATTGCCCAAAGTAGAGAATAAAGGAACGGGCAAATGGATTTTCTGAGGCAAAGGTCAATGTAATTCAGAATGTGATGGATGGTTCAAACTCAGATGTATCACTTATTATTGTTTCAATGGGTCTAGTAGTTGACAGCTCCAGTTGAATTATGGATACCAGTACGACGTATCACATATGCTCCCAGAAGGATTGGTTCTGTTCATATAAAAAAATGGACAGCGATGCAATCACAATGGGGAATGATATTACATGTTGGATTGCAACAGTTGGAAATGTGCTGATTATGACAAATACAGGAACAGTGCAAGAGTTGAAAAAAGTCAGACATGCACCAGAGATCAAGAAGAATCTCCTGTCTATTAGAGCCTTAAAAGCCAAGGGCTTTAAGGTAATGATTGAGGTATGGGTCTTGAAGATCAATAAGGGTGTATGACTTATCTGAGAGGAGTCAGATAACAGAACATCTACTATCTTCAAGGAAGTATAGTAACAGTTCAGTAGCTGTGGCTGAAGATTCTGAAGATGCCATGACATTGTGGCATATGAGACTAGCACATGCACGAGAGCCGTCATTGAGAGCATTGGACTCATTAAAGATATAACTTCTTGCAAATTACAGTTTTATGAGCATTATCTTTGGCAAGAAAACACGCAAGCCCTTTAGTGTTGGTCTCCACAACACCAAATATATACTTGAGTATATACACACTGATATTTGGGGACCAACAAAATCTACATCATTCGGCGGTCATAGATATTTTGTTTCTTTTATAAATGATTATTCCAGATTTGTATGGATGTACACTTTGAAGAGCAAAGCAAATATACTGGAGATTTTCATAAATAGGAAGAAGATGGTGGAAAATCAAACGGGCAAAAGAATTAAGATGATCCGATAGGACAATGGCGGAGAATTCACATCTGATTCTTTTGTGAGAGAATGTCAGAATTTAGGAATTGAGCGCTACTTCACAGTAAGAGAAACATCGCAATAGATCGGGGTAGCAGAACGCAAGAATCATACCTTGGTGGTAAATGTGTGGTGTATATTGTCCAATGATGGGTTCGAGAGTCTATTGAGTGGAGGTCCTAGACTATGCATGCTACTTGGTGAGTTGTTTGCCATCTGCAAAACTTGACAAGAATACTCCTATAAAGAGTGGGGTTTGATGCCAACCCCTTTGTTCCACAAAAAACTTCCAATCACATCGAGGATACTCATACTAATAAAGATCACATGGGTGATGTTGAAGAACAAACATATATTAATGGTGAGACTCCAGTTCAAGAGTCGATTGCAAGACATATACCCAGAAGAAATGCAACTTAACAGCCAGACTGGTTCAGAGATTGTCACTTATGCCTTATCCATCTTTGGAGGATGAGATTCCATCCCACTGCAAATAAACAGTGATGGGCTCAGAAGGAAATTTATGGAAGCAGGCGATAGATGCAGAGATTGAGTCCCTTCATAAAAATGAGGCATGGAGGTTAGAGTAAATCTCTCCAGGAAGAAAGACTATTGGGTGCAAGTTGGTGTATGCGAAGAAAGAAGTATTTTCAGGAGCTGATATGCACTATAAAGCAAGATTAGTGGTCAAGGGCTTCGCTCAAAAGAAATGGATCGACTATAATGAAGTGTTATTCCCAACTACAAAATATTCATCGATCCACGTGCTCTTAGATTTGGTGGAACAATTTAATTTTCTGCTTTAGCAGCTTAACGTTGAAACAACATTCTTGCATGGAGAACTAGAAAATGAGATATTTATGGTGCAGCGCCCAGAGTACATTGAGCTAGGAAAATGAGACTTGGTATGCAAATTGAACAAATCTATTTATGAGATAAAACAATCACCAAGCCAATGATACAAGAATTTTGATCAGTTTATGCAAAAGGAGCAGTATCAAAGAAGCCAATTTGATCACTGTGTATTTCAAAATGTTGCCTCAATGTAACTTCATTTACTTACTCTTATATGTTGATGACATGCTGGTGGCTACTTCCGATCAGCCTATGATGAATCACATGAAGGATCAGTCGTCAAAGAATTTTGAAATGAAGAACTTGGGAGAGGTTAAGAAGATATTGAGAATGGAGATCTATAGAGACATAAAGGCAAGAAAGATTTGGCTTACCCAAGATGGGTATTTGGAAAGGGTGTTGAGGAAGTTTATGATTGACGACTCTACAAAGTTTGTGAATATACCTCTAGCACCTCACTTTCGCTTATAAGCAGAGCAATGTCCAAATACAAATTTAAAAAAAGAAGAAATGCACTCTACCATATGCTAGTGCAGTTGAAAACTTGATATATGCCACAGTTTGCATTAGACCAGATTTGGCTCCATCAATTTGAGTTGTGAGCCGATATATGCACAATCCGGAGAAGCATCACTAGCAAGCAGATTTGCCAATACCATAGTTTGCACTAGATCAGATTTAGCAAAAGCAGTAGAGTCATGAGCCAATATATGCACAATCTAGAAAATACATTTCTGAGCCGCCTATAGATATTATTAACCCCATTTTTAGGATTATGGAGGCAAAATCCGAAAAGCTATAAGCCTTCTTTGATTTTATGTGTGGTGGATGCTCCATTGCAAAGAAAAAGAAGCTCTTAAGATTTGTGTAAGGACTTGCTAACATTAAGACTCATTGTAATCTCATCTCTACACAATAAAATATTTTGCTCTCCTTCTTATGAACGTAGGTGTTAATACCAAACCACATAAATTATTTTGTTATGCTGTGATTACTTGCACGTGTAATTTTCTTGCCTTATTTATATTGATTTGCATAGCGTTCTAAGCTTATTGTTCAACATTTTTTTGGAACCTTAACAAGAGATCTCAAGAAGAGATCATTGATCCCAACATATATATATATATATTGAGCTCAGTGCTGAAAAATTAAATTTATGCACTTGGCGTTCTACTCATAGATACAAATTTAAGCAAAATACTTTATTCAAGTCATTCATTTCCTCAACTATAACTATGTAAATAATATCATGCTAAAAATTCGATTGAATATTAAAACAATAGTATACTTTGTTAATGAAATCGTTTATTTTTTACCCCAAATAATAACTAATGCATACATACTACATAATACTTAATACTAATAAATAATCAATCCTTAATATTTACGCAAAGAGACTGCTAACTCATTGATTCAGTCATCTATCGTGATCTAACAAATCCCTGTTGATCAAATAAAAACAAACTCAAACTAAAATCTGATGTTGCTTAACTAATTTTTAGAAGATTACTTTAGGGTTTGGGCTAGGGCTGGCTTCAAGTTGAGTTAACCCAGACTCGAACTTGTTCGCGTCCAAGTTCCAGTCGAGTTCGAATCAAGCCGTTCAACTCGAACTCGACTCGACGAGTTTGAGTCGAGTCATATGTTTCGAGTTCAAGTTCGAAAGTTCGAATTTAGAATTTTGGCTCAAATTGTCATCCATATTTTGGGTTATATAGTATTTAAAAAGATTGGAACTTAATAAAAAATTTGCCAAATTTTTATTTTAACTTAGATTCAGACAACAAAATTTTTTATAATTTCATTTCGAACAAGTTAAATAAAAATTTATGAATTTCTGATTTTACAAAATAGTCCGTAATACTTTGATGGTTCATGCAATCAGGCTCCACACCTTCCGTGCGGATCCAATCAGGCTCCACACCCAATACTTTGATGGTTCGTGCATATAAAGCGTAGACCATTCAATGCCTAGGTTTACGAATTTTTCATTATTAAACGAGTTAGAGGAAGACCTAAAAAGATATGAGAAGAAATTATTATGAAGAATCTTCTCTATTTGGAACTTATAGAGGGGCTTTTATATGATCGTGCACAATAGAAACAAAGGACTTGTGTAGCCAACCCCACTTAGTGGGATTAAAGCTCGATGTTGTTGTATATTACCAGCTATATTATATGGGTAGAATGTTGACCAACAAAGAAGAAGCTTATTCATAAAATAAGTGTTACACAGATGAGGATGGTTAGATGATGAGTGGACATACATGTAAGGATAATGATAAATGAGAAAGTTTATCCATGGCACAGCTGGAGTGGCTCCAATAGTGGAGAAAGCTGCCTTAGATGTTTCGGGCATACTAATCGTAGACCACTCAACGCTCCTATTAACAAAAGATAAGTTAAAGATTTTTGCCCATTGGAAGAGAGACCAATTAAATAATGGGAAGAAATCATTAAAAAGGATTTTCTCCATTTTCTTTTGCCCATCTTAAGAGTTCAATAATACATGATAACCTTATGATTCAGCTTGCCAGCAATAGAGAGCACTAAGCCATATAGTCCAGTAATTCTAATGAATATCAATGAATTACCTCATCCAAATATCCCAAGCATACTAAGTATGTTAATGTAACAAATAAGCAAATGGACTAACCATTTTAACGTGAGCTCGACAAAATATCGCGCATCAGCTTCTCAGGGGCTGCCAGAAAGATATATATTGAGTTATGGTCAAAACTCTTAGTGAAAAAAAGCTCCCACAATCGATTTTACCTGGCAAGCCAGTGAAGAGTTCGAACTGGCCCATAGCTTGGCGTACAAACATCTCCATCCCATTAACAATGGTCAGCCCGAGTTCTTCTGCTTCTCTAAGAAGTCTGGTCATCAATGGGTTGTATATAGCATCAAAAACCAATGCGTATGATTGCAGAGAATGCTGCATTTATAGAATGACAAAGAAAAATTATCTTCAATGCCTGACTAAGTGGGATGTCAAAATACAGATAAAGATAGCATTCAAAGGTCAAAATAGTCCCTTAACTTATTAGAAGTGAGCAGATTAACCTCTAAATTTTATAAGTGGCAGACTTGATCTCTAAAGTGCAATTTTTGTAGCATTTTCAGTCCCAATTATTATATTGTAATAATATTAAAGTTACAAATGTAAATAAGTAAATCAATTATTATTCGTGCTAATATCAATTAAACTAATACAGTTTTAAAATTATATTTTTTAAGTTCATTTAGTATAAATTTGAAACAATGAAATTATTATAAATCATTATTCTAATGATTATTAGTTAATGAAAACTAAAATTTGCTGATATTTCATTAATTATATATAATCATTATTATAGGCCTATAAACCGTTCTAATACTAATCAATTCATTAGTACATTATTTACGCATAATAATTGTAGACTAATAATAGCACAAAAATAATACTATATGAACCAATTTAGCCACTTTTAAAAGTTAGGGACAAAATTATCCACTTTAAAAAAGCAAGAACCTTTTGATCATTAACTTTAATAAAAGTCATAAATAGATTATATGATCGAGCAGATGAAGTATTAAAAAAAAAACTAAAAAATAATGCTTTCCATATCATTAAGTTAAAGAAATTACATGTATTTATCTCTCAAAAATGCATCACATCTTTATATTATGCATTATAATCCCATATTTATATCTTATTCAGAATGCACACTAATGATCATAAATTTAATTTATAGTTAAACATCCATGAGCTTAAGCACTTTCTAGCCCCTTTAACAATCAACAATGCATTAAAAAAATGAATCTAGTAAGGAAACAAAACTTAGCAAAGAGAATGACACTCCATTCATTTCATGGTCGATAAAATTAATGAAATTATATATCTTCAATGCATTAAAAAAATTTATTATCGAAGAAAGATAATTTGGTATGAAAAAATTTAACTTTCTCAGAATGTAAAGTAAATAACAGGCTATAGAAAAAACACTTAGTAAAATACTAGCTGAAGGGCTACGCAAACCTTGGATACAGGGGTGTCATGAATGTTTGGGTGCATTCCTATTGATGTAGTATTTGCGAGAATCATCTCTTTTTCGGGGTGGAAATCTTCCAAATCTGTAAGAGATATAGCCTTTCCTCCAACTAAGTTGGCTAGTTCTCTGGCTCGCTCTAGCAGCCAAAATGGTTAAGAAATTATTTAAAACAGAGAAAAATTGAATAACGAAGTAATAAGAAAATATGCATTTATATAATCTTTATTGCTTGTAGAATCACCGAATTTGGAACTCTACAAATAATAACAAGTAGACTGTTAAGACTATAATTATCAAATTGTTGTAAGTATAGCAGAGAACAGAAAGTATAATGAAAAATATCCAAAAACCTATAATTTCTCCGGTTACTTATTGTCAACAAATCAAGATAAAGGTGTTCATAAACAATGAACTCTTATTCAAGCTTCAGAAATTTTTAAAGTTTATAGCGGTTGTAGAGATTTTATAAGCAAATGAAGATATATATGAGGACATATTTAGACATATATATATATATATATATATATATATATATATTATCTCCTTTTTTTGTGTTGCGCTCTGCTAGGGTTCCCGAATGGCGCCGTAGCGTCCTGTGGGTGGTGCTGCCGCCTTCCTCGAGCTCTCACTGCCGCTAGGGTCAACTTCCGGTTCACTCGCGAGGCGGCGTCTCTAGCGTCGGATCGTCGGCTTATCTCGCGCGTAGGACGCGGGAGATTGTGCTGAAGGGTTACACTCAAAGGTCCTCTTCCTCAGCTTGCGTCAAAGTTTTCCTCCTGGCTGCGAACTGGAGGGGCCGGAAGCCATCCTACCCCCACTCTTCCGGATCTCCACAGTCGTCGTGTAGGAAGCAGATCGGTTCCAAAGTCCTACCGGGAAGCTTTGACGTCCTCTTCATTGGCGTTGTGGGTTGGTTGGGATTAAGCCAGTTGTAAAGTGTGATAACTCAGCTCTTCCCTTATAAGATGAAAGAAATTGAAACCCTTACTAAACCATTCGAGTTCTCTTTTGAATGGTAAACCTACTATGGTTGCCATTCAAAAATTTATTAACAGCTTAAGATTATCGGGAGAATTCAGGGTTAATTAATCATCATCATGTGTTGATTAAGTTTTCAAATGAAGAAGATTACACATTTTCTTGCAAGAGATTTCTACTTTATCGACAATTATCTTATGAAAGTTTTAAAATGGACCCCTGATTTTGATCCAATGAGTGAACCTCCAATTTTGCCAATGTGGATTAACTTTTCCCAATTAAAAGTTCACTTAATTTCTCATTCTATCTCATTTGCATTGGGATCCTACTTTGACAAGACTCTCAAGGTGAACTATGCTACAACAAATCTTATTCGCCCTTCAATGGCCCAAGTATTGGTTAAGATTGGCCTAATCCAAGAATTAACATTCTATAATTAACACAACTGTTGGAATGATAATTTTTAGCATCTCCTTTGATAAAGTTTTTGCATGTCAAGAAGACTAGCATTTGTTATTAGGGATTCATGCGAGTCCTCGAAGATTCAAGTTGAAAAATGAGGGAAGAAAGAAATGCAAAAAAATAAATCCTAATGTCTCAAATTAATAACCTCCGCAGCAGAAAATAACATATTTCATCCAAAACATAAAATACTCGCACAGAGCCCCGCTATCTACACCATACCAGTTTAATATTCCAAAAAATACAATAATGTTCAACCTCAAAAATTAACATTGAACCCAAAAAAACATAATATAATTTCATCAAATTATATCCAACAATAAACATTTAAGCAAAGTTTTGCTCAAAGCAAGCTGTCAAACTTTGAAGATACACCTGAAAAATATCTAGTGAAGACATCAATCAATAAAAAACACAAACTAAAATTATTATCTAACTCGTATGCCAAATTTTGTTGTATAGTTAAGCTAGTAGCATTGTTTTAATAACATTTCTCAAGTTCTCAAAAAGTTGTCACTGGCAAAAAAAAATGAATCAAGCTAAAATAATTGAATAAATTCAAGTAAATGTACCTAAATATATAAAGAATCAACCTAACTAAAACATACTGATATGGAGTCAACTGTCAGCAGAACAGTAAGATCAATATTGAACAATGATAAATACGCATGTTAATAAGCATACAAGTATACGAAAGAACAACGCTTATATTAAAAATGACTTGATTCTCAAATCAACACAGCATGCCAATATGAACTATTGTGCAGTTGTATCAGCTGTTTGATATCAAATGTAGGATAATCAATATGTTAAAGAATGATAAATGCTAATAATAACATTAATTTGATTTGCAGATTGCACAACAAGTCACAAATCGTGTAAGCTTTCAGGTTTCTATACTACCCAATAATAAATATTATTCCAGATACAATCACTATTTCAATTTAATAGGCAATACAATGCTAACATTGACTAGTATATACAAACAATATAAAAGCTTATCTAGATTAAATTGTACCTTATACAACTAGCTAAAGCAATCCAAAAAAACAGCTTTTATATCACCATTAGCTCGAACTATCCACTTATGAAGTTAACTTATGCTCACAAAATTCCATGAAATTCCGGCAACATACCAGTAAAATTCAAAACAATATTAAATTCTTCATCTCTTGGATTAATTTATAAAATTCCGGCAAGATTATAGAAAATTAACTTCATATGTTGTTGAGCTTATAGAAAATCTGATTATAGGGGTACTTGAGTAATTGGTGGTTAGAGTGAGCCAAAATCTCTTTACAAAATAAATAGTGTCTCTAATGTTTTGCAACAATGTATAGTGCCAACAACTCATTGCCATATATCGATTAGCGTTGCTGGGACCCTTGTTGTAACTCAAAAAAGTAGGCCTCCAATCTTTTTCACATCAATGCTAGGCCAATCACAAAGCCAAATGTGACACTCTACTTTTGTTGGCGAAGAAAAGGTAATGCTAGTGGCTCGGTAAACCTCATATTTCTTGAAATGCCTCTACACTATATAAGAACCGCTAGCTGATCTTTGTCAATTAATGTAGTTGAGCGGTAATCACTGAAAAATTCCAATGAACCTCCAGACATATTGGCAAACATCAATCATATTGCTCAGCTTTTGTTACTTATGAATGGCCATGCTTTTCATAAAATCTGTTTAAATTTCTTTGCCTATCTCAAATTTGTGATATAGAAATGAATTTTTTAAGAACTCCTTTGAATTTATCAATAGTTCATGTTATCTCAGTATATTTATTCATCGGCCCCATGAACACACATATAACCCTTTTCAAATTTTGAATGCAGCCTACTTGGCATCACCAGCATTCATCCGATTCTGGTGGTTACTCAGCTTCAAATCAAGCTTTGAAAACATTTGAGACAACTTTAGTTGATTCAACTAGTCTGAATCCCATGCAGTCACTCTCGCCCACCAGCAGCAACCTCCCTCACCCCCTTCATCAGACGCTGGCCACCCTTCGCCAGCCATGCAGGTTGGCAGACAGCCTCCACCCTCATTAATCACAGCCATCATATTTCAATCTCATCAATCAATGGTCACCCTCCACCAACGTTGGGCAGTGGCACAAAGAAATTTTGCATCAACAAGTGTCAATTTCACCGTCAGAGAACAGTTTTCACTATCATATTAAGAGCACACTTAATGATGGGGAAAAAAATTTCTTCTGTTAGAATAAAGCATCACAGTATTTCTTTGCCCATTAAATATATTCAAGTGTTAGATTTAAACGTGAAAACTGTACTGTGCATTAGATAGGGAATATATAATGTTACCATAAGTGCGATTGGCTATAACAACTCTTGCACCTTTTTCCTTAGCACCGTATGCAATTGCCTTACCAGCACCACCAGCTCCAATGATGACAAAAACTTTATTAGCCAGGGGGGAAATGGTGGAAACCTTACTCATAGAACCTGGGGATATATATAACAAAAAGCTGTCAACATATCATACTTTCAAAATAGAAATCAACTTGATTCTGTATCACAGTCAATAAAATGAAAGAAAAAGTAAATGACACACATTGTAGAGTCATTTCAATAGCAGATATTGCGCCAGTGTAGTCTGTGTTATAGCCTATTAGTTTTCCATCCGATGGGCGTTTTACCAATGTATTTACAGCACCAATGTACTGAAAAAAAAGAAATAAAAAATACACACGATAAAAATATTATATTAAGCTTTGTAATTGTTTTATCCAAAGCTTGCCTTGACGATTGGATCAACTTCATCCGAACACGCAAGAGCAGCCTCCTTATGAGGCATTGTGATACTGAAAATCAGGTAAAGAAAGAAATGTTACAAGTTCAACAACTCCATCAAATGGTCATTCGGAAATAACATTATTAATGAAAAAAGAGAAGCAATAAACACTAGCTTAACACCCAAATTCTTTATACTTGAATATAAAAATATAAACTAAAATACTTTTAAAAGCATACAACTAATCTAATCCAGTTCATGAAATCTCATCTAGTTGCACGGGTTGATAAAATTTAAGTAATAAGCAATAACATGTTAAATAAATAATTGATTAAATATTTACAAATTAAATAATATATTTTATATATTTGGGGTAATTGCTCCTTGAACTTCAAAATAAGACCCATATAAGAGGTCAAGAATATTAATAGCAGGCTTGACTAGAAATACTAAAGTAACTATCATTTAATTACAGAATTAATATAGTATTACTAGCAAACCACTGGCCCCCATTTCCTATTTCCGTAATAAACAGTACAAGAGGATGGCGTCATCCCCTGTGTTTTGAGCAAGCAAAGCAAAGCAGCATAAATTTAGGATTTCTTCCATAGCAGGGCGAGCCATCCTCAACAATAATCATAACCACATAGAATATGGCCTCACCCATTCATGTGACTTGCAACTACGGCATGTAGCATGTCACATAATGACACTTTCTGTGCAGCTAGACGTTGAAAGTCAAGCCTTACAACAAAGAGTACCCAGTTTTTTTAACTAGTAATTGTTAGCTGAGGCTTACAACAAAGAGTTTAATGATGATATCAATTGTATATGACTTCTTCAACCCCAATAGTAAAATCAAAAGAAAAATCTAGCCTCTACTTTTGTATCAAAATCAATAATAACTACTTGGACCAAAATGTTTTTGTCCCGACAAAAGTAAAATAAATGATAGATCTAATTAATAAGACAAGTATAATCTAAATTATAGAATTTGTTTCAAGTGTATTTATGTTAAAAATGAATGGGAGCGAGAGGCGCAGAGAAAGTTGCGTAAGAGATAGGAAGAGAACAGAGTACGCAATAACAAAGGAGTGGCTCTTGATATAAAGACAGGCCCAAGGGTTAGAATGCCGCGCGCGGTTACAATCGGACGGAAACAAGAAAATACAAAGACAAGATAGTAAAATCATATAATATTATTAATATGCCCCTGCAAGGTCGTTGCCGGTTTGTGGATGAGCTTGTCTGCAATTTTCTTGAACTTCGTGATTGGTAAAGGCTTGACAAGGATGTCTGTTATTTGTTGGTCACTCGAAACATTGTTGACGTTGAGGCAGTTGGAATGGACCAGATCACGAATGAAGCGAGAACCTACTTCCATATGCTTTATGTATTTATGTAAGATTGGCTTGGAAATGAGGTAGGTGGAGCTAAGATTGTTACAATAGATAGTGTGAGCGAACCCAAGAGGGAAATCAAGTTCTTGCAGGAGAGATGTGATCCAGAGTACCTCGCTTGTGACATTAACGATGGACTTTTATTCGGCTTCGGTACTGGATCAAGCCATAGTTTGTTGTTTCATTGGATCTAGCACTAGTTTGCTATTTCTTGGAGGACCACGATATATGGTTGTCTCCGAAAAATGCATAATATTCAAAAGTGAATTTGTGATCCGAGGAGTCGTTGACCCAATCAGCATTACAAATGGCCGAGATGGTGAACGTAGGTAGAGGTTTGAGCAATAGAGCGCATGAAGTTGTACTATGTACGAAGGATGCGCTTGACTTTGAACCAATTTGATTTGTTGAGTTATGCATAGCTTGGTAGGCTTTATTCACGCTAAAAGTGATGTTTGGGCGCGTGTGCTGCAGGTACTAAAGTGCCCCAAGAACACTTCGATAAAGGGTGTCATCTGAGAACGGAGAGCTATCAGAAAGGTCATAGCTGCTTAGAACCGTTATCAGTGTTGGAGCAAGCTTGGAGGTCTGCATGTTGGCATTAATAAGCAAATCGGTGATGTAGTGTTGCTGAGAAAGGAACAACGAGGTTGGTGAGGATTGCACATTAATGTTCAGAAACTGATGGATATTTCCCAAATCTTTGAGAACAAATTGCGCTACTAAAAAGGAGACAAGTTTGTTAAACATGGTGGGATCATTTCTCGTGAGGGGACATCATCCACATATACTAAAATTAAGAGGTGGATATCTTTATGTTGGAAGACAAAAATGGAGGTATCGTTGATGGCATTCATGAATCCAAATAAGAGCAAGGTTGTGGAAAGTTTTTGATGCCACGAGTGAGTAGACTATTTTAGACCATTGAGAGGGCCTTATGTTACTTGCACACAAATTGCGGTTGAGTAGAGGAAATAAAGCTGGGTGGTTGGTCCATGTAAATGACTTCATGAATATCCCCATTTAAAAAAGTATTATCGAAGTCGAGTTATCGAATATTCCAATTAAAGATGAGTTAAAGACTATATTCAACCATGGTTTTAAATAAGAGAAAAGTATTGATAGAATCAGACTTTTTCGTCCAGAGGTACCACTATGTAAAGTTTGAAAATGCATCAATGAATATTATGTAATAGTTGTACCCATATGTGAAAGTAATTCGGGAGGGTCCCCATACACCGGAAACAATCAATTGTAATGGTCTATCATATATAGTATCAAAATTTTGTAATGGAATATAATGCACTTTAGTTATATGACATGCATCACATGAAGGCAATTTTGTAGGATGAATGGAAATCTAATCGACAACAATCTTGAGTATGTCAAAGAAGGGATGCTCGAGACGCTGATGCCAGGCAGTGGTGGAGATCACGTTGGTTTCGAGTGACATTGGTGGAGTTGCAGAAAAGGAGTAGAGACTGTTATTGAGCGTGCCGTGATATAAGACCTATTTCGAAGCCAAATCCTTGATAAGGTAGTAAGTAGGATGAAATTCAATTAGGATGCTATTATCTCAATTGTATTGATTGATAAATATAAGTTTTTTTGAAATGTGAGGAACATGAAGAGTATGAGTGAGTTTGAAAGAAGAGTTGGTGGTGGGGAGGATTGCGTCACCTATATGAGTATGGGTATAGAGGAACCATCACTGATTTGAAGTTATTTTGATCCTTGATATCGTAACACTGCTTGCATAGAGCCGATGGACGGAGAGACATGGAGTGTAGCACCGGAATCCAAGAACATGGTTTGGTCATGGTTGATGAGTAGTAGGAGGTTGGGCGCATGGTGCTTGGAACTATAATATGAGGAGGTCGTGCCGCAGAGTAGAGAGTAAAGTTCTGACGATGATAACAATTTATTGTTAAGTGACCAAACTTCTGCATAGTTGGGCAACGCGAACTCCATTATGTTGAGCACGACCTCTGGGACTACCCCTATTAGAGATGAAATTTATCGGAGCAACAACTGTATGGGCATGCGGTGTTGGATTAAAAGCATCTGTAGTGGGGAGGATCTCGATGTACATCAGTTCATGGTTGATGAGGATTCCAGAACGTTTATCTAGCCAGATTGGGTCAATGCGAGTTGTGATTGCAGCAATGAGAGAGGCCTAATGTGAAGGCCCGATGCCGGTTGAGAGAGAACTGTCCCGACATTAGGTATTCACAAATCGCAGGATCCAATTGAGCAATTTAAAAGAGAAGGGATATATGTATAAAAGCCAAATGATATTTCTCAATCATTAAAATTCCATATTACAAATATAGCCAACGCATATCTCGTACAATATTCATTTTTATAAAATAAAAGATAAACTGAAACAAAATAAAATAAAATAAAAAGTAAAGTAGCACCGCATATACATCAGCAATTTGAAAATTTATGAATAAAAGTTCTCGTTCGAATTCTCCCAAAAGTACTTGACATAGTATTGTAAAGAAAATAATATCAGGATTGGAATTCTCAGTAATTAGAGAATACTCTAAGTTCCGCGGTAAATAATAAAATATTATATTTTATAATAGCAAAGATGCAATTAGCGGAAAAAGAATGTGATAAAAATACAGAAAAAATAAGGCAATAGTGCAAACAAGATAATTAATTTCCTGCAAAAAAGTATTATCATAAAGATGTATATTACTGATGTCATTTTTCCAGTAACCAATCACGTCCGGTATTGATGTCATTTTTCCCGTAACCAACCACGTATGTTACTGATATCATTTTTCAGTAACCAATCACGTATGTTACTGATGTCATTTTTTCAATAACCAACTACATTATAAAAAGATGCTGGTTTCAAACAACCAACCAAGCATCAATATAAATTTGACTCAAAGCGAAGCTAAGCAGTAAAGTGTAAGAAATAATACATGTATATATACTGGGTACATTTTTTTTTAAGTTTCAAAAATACAACAGTTGATTGAATCTGCATAAATTTTTAATATTTTAAAATTAGCCTTTTTAGCCAACAAAGTAGTATGCTATTTTTAAGAGTATTTACTTCTTTTCTAATTTTTTCACTCTTTATTCTTGATATAAGACAGAATTTTAAGTTACTGAGGGTAAAAATAATATTTATAATAGCGTTATTATTAAATCATTATTTAATGATAATAATAATGTATGAAAAAAAAGACAATAAAAATGATTGAATTGAAATTGACAAAATAAAAATAGTACATAATATATTTATTAATTAATGACAACAATAATAATGTAATGACATAATAAAAATAGTATAATTATCATTAAGAAAATGAAAAGAAATAAGGAAAACAAAATAATAATAAGAAAAATGCAAAACTTTCTCCTCTTTTTTTCCCCTTTTTCTTCCTCCTCTCACATAGGGTTAGGGTTGCCGAAAGCCGGACGAAAGTGGTGGCCGGAGCAGAGGAGGCGGCGGTTGGCTGTTTGCTGCTGAGTGTGGCTAAGGGCTGCTGTCTGGGGAAGAAAGGGTTGGCTGAGGGGGTTTAAATAGAGAGGAGGGAAGGAGAGAGGGGGGGTGGCCGCCAACTAGTAGATCGCCGACTAGAGCCGGCCAGCCGACGACCAGGGCAGCACGCGTGGCCAGCGTCTGCGTCCACCTGCGCGTCTGGCAAGCTCTATCAAGCGACAGAGCCTGCACCCAAGCGTGACGTCGAGGGGGGACAGAGAAACACAGAAAAACTTTAACTAAACAATTTTAATTAACTTTTTCGCATTTTTCCGTCGTTCGACTTCAAAAAATAATGAAACTTGACACAGAGATGTGTTACGATGAGACGAACACCCTCGCGCCAAATTTTTTTGTTTCAGAACAATATTATATTTTAAAATAATTTATGGAGTTGAAACTGTAAAAATTAATCACGATCGAACCGGAGCTCTGAATTTGATGAAACTTTTAGCGTAGCCCTTAAATAATATACTTAACTAAATGAATTTGAACATGCATTCAATTTTCTCAATTTATTGAATTAAAATAATTTAAAAATTAAAACAGGAGTTTCCGCTATCTGGATTTCTCCCAAACTAGAGCTTTTTGATCTAAAAATTAAATCGATCCAATGGTATTTTGGTTTGCCCTAATTTGAAGTTCCCCGAGATCCTGATTTTTGAGTCGGGATTTGACTTAATTTTGCGTAGTAACGACATTGGGTCGTTACACTAATCTGGTTTAAGACCGGTTAAAATGTTGAGGACCAATTACTGTTCGGAAGTTGAAACGACGGCGACTTTGAGTTAGTGCGCCAAATGCTTGGCTTTTTGGAAGCAATCGAGCATTGATAGCGAACCTTTCTTGATGATGCGTAACTGTAACTCTAGTTGTTGCACACGAATCTGCCTGGATGAAGCAAAAACCTCCGCGAGTGCTTTCCATATTCCGAGTGAAGTATAGTGACCAAGGACTTGATCCAGCCTAAGATCATTAGATCTTGCTTGTACCAAGTTAGGTATTCTAGGTTTGCTTCATTTTGGTCAACGAATTAAGACGAGGCAAGATGAGAACCATCAACATAGCCGATCAGTCCATGTGAGCGAAAAATGGGAAGAAATTTGACTCGTCATATGGAGAAGTTCTTGCCGTCGAGTTTCACTGGAAGAAGGTGATAAATCGCTGTGAGTTGGGGATGAGGCGATTCTGGCGAAAGGACAATCTTCCAATCGAGCGATGAAGCTTCCAGATTGTGACGGGGAAGCCATCGACCCAATGCTAGTTCTTGCGAAGATCACATTGATTTATGCGATGAAGTCGAGCAATGTTGATAGCAGTGATTGCTACCTCGACAATGTTGGCTTGCTTTTGCAATCTCCAACCTCAACTTTCGGATCAATCTACTGAATGATGGAGAGACGATCTCCATTATTGCTCTGATACCATGAAAGGGGAATGAGAGACGCAGAGAGAGATACATGAGGGATAGGAAGAGAACAATTCATTCAAAGTGCGTAATAACAGAGAAGTGGTTCTCGATATATAAAGAGGCCAAAGGGTTAAAATGTTGTGTAGTTACAATCAGGTGAAAATAAAAATACAAAGGGCAAGATAGTAAAATCACATAGTATTAATAATAAAAAAAAAACAATTCGTTGATGTAGGAGATGAAAAAGAATAAATTTTTTTACACTTTCTCCTCTAATGTTCAAAGTCATTATTGATCAACCAATAGATCCTTAAGTATTAAAAAGGTTAATATGGGGAGAAGAACTATAGACAGTTTTTAAACTTATTAGAGATGAAAGTGAACTACATACTCTGCCTATGATAACCCGACATCGGTTCAGCGAGTACTGTCCCCGTATTGAGTACTTACGTATCGCAGGATCATATTAAGCAATTTGAGAGAAAAGAGCATACACGTACAAAAGTCAAAGATATTTCTCATTCATTTCAAAATTACATATTACAAAAAATCTTTATGTTCATTACGAACATTGTTCAACCTTTTAAAAATAAAAAGAAAATAAAAAGATAAATAAAAGTTACATCGCCAATCCAACGACCAATTGATAATTTAAGTTTTAAAGTTCTTCTTCAAGCTCCTCCAAAGGTACCTGACCTGGTATTGTTCAGAAAATAATACCAGGATTAAAATTTCCAGTAATTAGAGAATACTCTAAGTACCATAGTAGACAAAATATATTATATTTTTATAAAAGAAGAAATGCGATTAATAAATATAAGGATGTAATAAAATACAAGAATAATAAGGTAATAGCGCAAAAAAAAATAAAAGTTTCCTGCAACAAGTGTTATCACAAAATGTAGGTTACTGTTGTCATTTTTCTAGTAACCTATCACAAATGTTACTGATGTCATTTTTCAGTTTTCATAAATGTTGCTGATGTCATTTTTTCAGCATCACAAATGAAAATGATGTTGGTTTCTAACAACCAACCAAGCATTAATTTTACTGATGTCATTTTCTAATAACTCACGAATATTGCTGATATCATTTTTTTCAACAACCCACGAATGAAAATGATGTTGATTTCAAACAACCAACCAAGCATTAATATTATTGATATCATTTTCCAGTAACCCACGAATGTTACGTTGGTTCCGAACAACCAGCCAAGCTTCAATATAAATTTTGGCTCAAAACGAAGAAGCAAAGCTAAGCAATAGTAAAGTATAAAAAATAATATATGCCATGTACTGGGTACCTTTATTTTTTAAGATCCAAAATTTGATAGTTCAATTTTGGATTTGTATTTAAATATGTATATTTTAAATTAGTTTTTTAATCTAATATTTTATGAGTAATTTTTATCTTCATTTCGATTATATTCTTCTTTCATTTTCTTGTTATGATTGAAGTATGATTTTTAAGTTACTGTGATAGCAGTAATATTTATTATAGCATTATTATTATTATTATTTAATAATAATGATAATAATGATGTACGAAAGAAAAGACGGAATGAAAACAACTGAATTAAAATTGACAAAAATAGAGATAGTAGTCATTTAATAACACTCGTACTGTTATCATATCGATTAACGATAACAATAATAATGTGAATGACTAACTTTATCATATTTATTTTCATACTAATGAAATATTAAGTATAGAAAAAGAAATATATAATAGTAAAATCTCCTCATTTCTACCTCCTTTTACTTTGGTTAGAGTCTTCACCGCAAAAAGGAGGGAGGCCGAACGTGGTTGAGGGAAGCACCGTCGTTTCAGCTGTCAGGTTGTGACCTACTCCCTCTACCAGGTTTGGCGGAGCAGGACTAAGCGTTCTCATGGTAGTCCGTACCGTACCTGACTCCGCTGGTTTGTGCGGGTTCGATTCTCTCGGTGATGGTCAGCGCTGGTCTGCATGACGGGTTTGATTCCTGGGGTTCCACGACCCGCCAGGGCCCCTCACCTCCTTGAGATGGTGCTCCCCAACCCGTTAGCTGAAAGCCAACATTGATGCTTCCTATAGACACGAGGAGCCTGCTGCTTTTGGTGGAGTTGTGGTCCGCGACTCAGGAGGCCACTTGCTTGCTGCTGGAGTCCATTTACAGGCCGTCTCCTCTCTAGGCTGATATGCAGGCGATTACTATTCTACGACAAGCCTACCTGTCCAAAGATGCAGACACTAAGGGAGTCATCATAGAGGGCGACTGTCTTAGAGCGATTCAGAGGCTTCAACATCACTGGGAGAGGACTCTCCGTTCACGAGGCGGAGAGCGTCACGCTGATCACCTTGCTTTCTTGCTAGACATTCCTCATGTGATTTTTGTTCACCATTCATGTGATGCGAATAGCGCGGCGGACTCTTATTCTATGTTAGCCTGACAGGATGATTTTTCTTTTGTTAAGGGAGATGTGCTCCCCGATAGGCTCTTATATCTCCTCGTTGAGGACACTATGAAGTTTGTTCCCGGCTGATGATGTACGGATGCTTTTACTTATTTATGCTATAAGACTATGATCGTCTTTCTCAAATGTAAACCCTACTAAAATTTAAAATTTTTATATATAAAGAATTTCTCTTAAAATGATTAAAAGGCTTCTTGTGACAATTTTATAAAATATTGAAATTCATTATCAAGTATGAAAATAATAAAAATGAGTTCAATACAAAAAATTGTCCCAAAAATAAAAGGTAAAAACTATCGATAAAGATATAAAGATTACACAAAACGTATTGAAGATAAAATTATTTTGGTTAATATGATATTACTTTTGATGATATTTTAACTTCATATATTTTGATTACAAACTAATATTCATATATCTAAGAGTTGGCAATGCATTTTACTACGTATAAGCTATGCATTAATAATAACAATAAATAAATATGAACAGTATGTATTGTCATGCTCAAATGTGTCTCAGCGTCCTATTTTTTCAATAATAGTATTGTATCCATGTCTGTGTCATCAAGCTCAAAAGTAATTCGTGTACTGATCTCCAACACAAACACTGTATAAAAACATGAACAACATTATACATAGAATTTGAGTATCCAAAAACTTACATTTTCATACTTTGATTCCTTAAATCTTTCATCGCTTTAAATGTATTTATTTCATAAACTTAAATTTTCATAGAATTAAATTTTTAGATACATGGATGTCCAAAGAAAATAAATTGAAATTTAATGAAATTTGCACCATAAAGATTAAAAGATAATTTCTAGGAATTATTCCAAATGAAAAAGGTATCAAATTAACCTATTTAAATTTCATGTTTTACAGAAAATATTTTATTTAAGAAAAAACTGAACTACCACAACAATGTATTGACGGATGTGGAAAAGTCGCTGACCCACTTAGGGTTGGAGGCGGTGCTGCAATTTTCATTAGAACACGATATTAGAAGTTAAACTTCCTATAATATAAGACCAAAAGGCAACTTTTCAAATTTATTTAAATAGAAAAGATTTGAGGATGCGGATAAAGAATGAAAATAAGGAATTTTCTAGTGTAGAGAGGTGATGGCGGAGAAGAAAAATGGGTTAGAAGGTGGTGGAGAGGAGGGAGGGGGTGAAGACCGGAAGAAAGAGAGAGATAGAGACAAATGAAAAAAGTGGAAAATAGGAGCCTATAGTTTAAAGGTCAGCTACTCAATCAGCACTTGACTTGTTGTTCGCGTGCATGAGGTATTTGGAAGAGGGATCATGTCATAACCCAGTCATGTGGCTGTAAATGAGTGAAGTTCGATCAAGTCAAATTAAATTCGAACTCGAAATAATCGATAACATTGAACAAGCTCAAAATGAGTTTGAATCGAGTCAGCTACAATCGAACTTAATTGAATTCAAGTTGACTCGAATTTGATAAGAGTAAACTCAATTTTAAATTAATTTGAAAAAAATAATATTTTAATGTTTTAATCAAATAATTTTTAAACTTACATTTTAACCGAATAGACTTAAAAAAAAAATCAAATAAAAATAATTTTTAAAACTACAATTCAAGCTAACATTTTTAAAATATTAAATTAGCTGTCCTGAGTACTATAATTGTCACCAATTAATATAAATTAATAAGTGATAAATATAATTCCTTAAATTTGAATCAATACATATATACAATTACACCAGTCATATAACTTCAAGTTACAATTTACAAATAACTTGATGTAATCATCAAAAAACCATAAAAACTGCAACTTTAATTGCCACCAACAACCAGTCCATGAGGGTCATTAGTCCGATTGATAGCTAGAATAGCTGAAATTTAATAGTTACAAAAATATAATAATTTTTAATTTGAAATATTAAAAAATAAAAAACATATGTGATTCACTGAAGGCTGTGGATTACATTTTGATTAATTCGATGAAAAACCTTACACACTTGTGATCAGTTTAGACTTAATCTAGACATCATAAATGATTATTCAAATATAGCAAAATCCAAAAATCAAATAAACAAAAATTAATGGCAGCAGAAATCAATAAATACAAAAATCACAAGAAGCCATACAAAAATAGAAACCACTCTTTACAAAAACCACAGAGCATGAGAAGGCAAAAAACTATAATCTATAAAAATACAGAAGATAAAAATCATTAAATTTAGAAATCACTCGACACAAAAATAACTAAAAGCAAAAATAAAGAAATAACGACAAGTTGCATGCACTTATCACAAACTGGCAAACTACACAAATCATAATTGACAAATGCACAAATCACACACATGTACAAATCCCTGCTTCACATAATGCACAAATCCTAGAAATCAAAGATTACAGTAATTATAAAAATAAATATCATATAATGCAAAATCACTGAGCTCTGAGAAGGCAAAAAAAAAACCCAATCTGCAGAAACCATTGAATGTAAATTACTAAATTTAGAAATCACTTAATGCATAAATCATTTAATGTAGAAATAACTGAAAACAAATATCAAAAAATAAAAACATAACTGAAACTAGAAATGAGAGAATACAAAAATAAATGATAGATCACATGGATAACAAAAAGTAAAAATCATAAAATGCAAAACTTATAACATGAATAAAGGATAACTTGCAACAACCACAGACAGCACAAATCACAGCATCCCATAATGCACAAATCACAAAAATTAGGAAAACAAAACTTTGAAACATTAAACAATTATAAGTTTTTTTAAAAAGAATATAAATTACATACACATTTAATGATTGTTTTTTATAATTATCCATTTATTCTCTCTTAAATACCTGACTAATAGAAATATTAAGCAAATGTTAGATATATGGATAACTGGACAATTAATGATTACACATAAATATAACTAAGAAATTAAATTACAAGTTCAAATATTTTAAAAAATACTAAAGATTTATAAAGGCTGTGTGGTTTGTGTCATAATCAATAAGAGAGACTTAAGTAAACATATCATTTAGAAAACCAAGCACAATTGTGATCATTTTAGACTCAATCTAGTCATCCCAAATGATTGTTCAATGTAACAAACTACAAAAATTACAATACAAAATTAAACACTACAATATCACTAAATGAAAAACTCACAAGACCAAAAACCATTGAATGCAGAAAATAAAAACAGCTGAATGCAACCAAGAACCACTTAATACAAATATCACATAATGAATAAACCTAAAAAACTAGATTATAGAAATCATATAAGGCAGAAACTATAAACTACAGAAATCACTAATTGCATAAACTACTAATTACAAAAATCACAGAGCTAGAGAAGGAAAGAAAACCCAATCTACAGAAAATATTGAATGTAAAAATCACTAAATACAAATATAACTAAAAGCAAAAAAAAAAATATAAAAATAATTGAAAGCAAAAATCAGAAAATACAAAAATACTGAAAGAAGAACTAACAAAAATCAAATATCACAGTGATCACAAGAAGTAAGAATCATTGAATGCAAAAATTATAAAATACATAAATCACAGCATCATATATTGCACAAATTACAGAAATTAGAGAAAGCACTACAACTTTGAAACAACAAGTAATCATGAGTTTTTGAGAATAAGTCTAAATCACAAACATATTTAATGATTGTTATTTATCCTCCCATAAATATCAAAGTAATTCAGTTATTTAGCAAGTGTTGGATATGTAGTTTTGCATAAATAAGAATAGCATAAAAGTTAATGAAAAATAACATTATAATTTAATCCTTACATGTTCAGACAAAATTAAAATATCATGATTTAAATATTACATAATTTATTAAACATTAAATGTTTAGATAGCATAGCATATAAGATGGGCATTAATCTTAGGCTCTCAGCATGATAGACATTAGCATTAAACATTATTACATCACTAATAACAAATTAAAATCCCATCATATAAATTTCAGCAGGTATATGTTAAGTGAGTTGTTGATTCTGCAGGGTGAAAACATAAATATCAACAATTAAAATTTAAAACTTATTAGCTATATTATAAATGACACTAGGCTAGTAGGCTGTTAATTTTTAAAATATGAAAAAATAATCTTTGCATCTATAGTAATGATGCTGAATCGATTTTCCTTGAGCCAACTCGAAATGCAAATAAGAACATTAATTGTACTCGGCAATAGAAAATGTCTACAATCATAAAGGACACGACCATCAACACTAAAAGTCAACTTAGATGCAATAGCTCTTATAAAAATAGTGAGAACATCTTTGCCCATCTTTGTTAATATACGTCACTTTACTGAAACCATTTTTCACTTATAAAAATATCACTACTCTAATAGAAGCTTAATGCAATCCTCATCTTAATACATCTCCACTTCAATTTTTAACAACTGTGCTGCACATGTTTATTCGAAAAATGAGTTAAAATCCTAGAAAACTGAATTCTTTTGTTCATAGTATTTTATGTTAATGTTTTCATGCTGCATTGGGATTGAATGATTGGCACTACTTGTACTTCCATTTAGAGGACCTCTAGATGTACCAACAGAATAGTAGCCATATAATTCATGTAAGTTTCCTAACCGTCATTGTGTTTTCTCAACAAGAATAGATCCATAATAGATAGAATGAGAAGCAATTTTATTAAAAATCATTTTCCATCTTGGATCAAACACAATGACTATGCACATTAATAAAATAATATCACCCAATACTTTTTCAAAATTTTCTTTCATGCTCAAGCACATTCAAATTATACAATAACATGTAACACTCTTGAGAACACATTTAATTTTAATCATTTTTGACAAAAACAGATTAGATGATGGGTATGTTATGAAAGACTAGCTTAGAAAGACTTTCAAAGATTTCAAAATAAAACAAACACTAGCAAATCTATCCCAATCAACATCATTCAAACTATAGCTAAAACTTTCCTAAAAATTCATACAACACAATTTTATAATGAAGAGTGCACTCTAGCATTTATAATATCAAGTTCCACCTTATTTTACATCACTAGAAAAATCAATGTTAGCAAACACTTCCACTAACCTTACAATTTAACCAAAAATGGCCAAAGGGCTAGGGGACTTTTTTATGTATACAATAGCATCTCGAACAACACTAATGACATTATTAATCTGCTTTAGGCCATCTTGAACAATCAAGTTCAATACATTTGCACAATAATGGATATGAAAAACTTTTTCCCTTAATATATAATCATTTAGTGTTTTCAAAAAAATTCATAATTAAATGAGTTGCCCCATTATTAGTACATGCATTATCCAACGTGATAATCACAATTTTTTTATGCATCCCCCACTGAACAATACACTTATAAATAACAGTTGCACTACGTAGAGGATCAAGATTTATAAAACTCATAATATGATATTACAACACCCACTCTGACTTAGCAAAGTGTGTTGTCAAGCATACATAGCCATAAAACTCATATTATGATATTACAACACCGACTCTGACTAGGCATAATGTGTTGTCAAGCATACATAGCCAACTGATTGGTTGGATGTTCAACAATTTTAAGTTAGCGACACATGATCGACAAACTTTAATATTTTCTATAGCTTATCTCTTTCTGTATCATAAATTTTTAAACATTTAGCCTTCATTGCCTTTTTACATTTTTTGTAATTGTTTAAAGTATTATAATATATATTGAAATGCAGTTATTCAATAAAATAAAATGGTAACTAAAATGTGATCATCTTAGTTAAGATGTACCTAATATTCTGAGAATCGTATAATGTAATGCAAATATTATCAAGCTCGGTGTAAGCTGATTTATCATGTTCACAAATTTAGGGTTAAAATACTATTATTTTTTATGAGCTTATGCTATAAATAGAAAAATATTTATATGCCTAAAGCAGTTAAAAGTGAATCCAAGCTTTAGGAACTTATAAAACTTCATTGGATATATTAGGGGCAAAACCCCATACATCAGAATGAATCAATCTAATAGTTTATAGTGATGATTGGTAGAAATAGAAAAGGGCAATTTGTCGTGTTTGATCATGACGCATTGGATGCACTTGGTAGGGTTATTGTTGATCTAGATATGAGGAATCTTAGTTGCAAGAAGCTGTTGGATGGTTGATGCTGAATGGCCTAGACTTCGGTGCCAGAGAGTTGTTGTAGTCGATGCGGTGGAAGAAGCAAGGAGAGATGTGATAGAGTTGGTGGTGGCTCGGGTGAGATGGCCTAGACCATTACAATTGCGAACTTGAAGGAAAACCGTGTTGGAGCAAATATCCTTGATGCAGAAGTCGATGGGATCAATGAAATAGAGCAGTTATTATCAGTTGTAAGTTTGTGAATAGAGACGAGATTAAATTTAGATTGGGGAACATGCAATATTTGAGAGAAATTGATCTTACGAGATGGAGCAAGTAATAGACTGATACCGATGTTTGAAATGTGTAGGGATCAGTCATTTTCAATGGTGAATTTGTCGTGGCCATTGTACAAGTATGAGATGGAGAGGTTGCTGAGATTGTTGGTCACGCAGGCTAATGCACCGACGTCAAGAATCCAATTGTTGTCAGCGTAGCCACCGAAAATGAGTGTTGTGTGCATTGTAATTTTGAATGCTTGATATTGAACAGGGAGGTCATTCAAGGTGTAAGGAATGACATCTTCAGAATCAATGTTGGATCAACATCTGATCTCTTATCTACAATTTCTTTGATTTCAAAGAGGTAAGCTAGCAAGGATTTTTCTTGCATTGTGACGTTATGTAGGGCATTTTTTAAATGAATAACATTGAACTTATTTGTGGATTGGAAATGTGTTGCAAGAATCTGTCAGGCTTCATGAAAAGTTTCGGGTAAAATGAAGGAGAAGATGGAGAATATGGTAAAGACCAAGTTTCGATTGGTGGAGGTCTATAATTTAGAGCGTGGATTGATGCGTCGATTTCTGGCGTTGTCAAAAAAGGAAGATGGTGGTTTTGGCAAGGTAATATTGTGAGGACCCGATGCCGGGTCAGCGGGAGCTAATCCAGCACCGGTTTGCTTGTGGAATAGTAATAGCAACAACAACAAGCAATGACAAGTCCTCTAGCCGCAGGATCATATTGAGTGGTTTAAGAGACAAATATATAGATATCAAACATAACTCATTTATTCAGTAATTCATGAGTCTTGAGTACATAGATTAAAATAAAAGAAAAATTACAGACTTTTTAAAAGTAGATAGAATCAAAAAGAAAGCGGTGGATCAGCAGGTAACAGTATCAGCACTGATCAGTTCTTTAGCACCTTTCCTCGAGGATGAACTCCTGATCTGGGCACGTGCCAAAAGTGCGGGCATTCGAAAACTAGTTAGTTGTGAAACTAAGTACTGATAGATGTCATCTTTACAAATGTAAAATAATAAGCAAAATAATCAATATTTGACAGGAAATAAAAGTTGTACAAACTTATCCCTGCAAACCTATTTCAATTGCACTTGAAACTTAGAATAGAAATAATTGCAGTCACAAAAATAAATACAGAATTTTTAGCACTTGATATCTGAGATAAAATATGATTTTGTTGGGCAAGTACAAAATCGAGGAAAAGGGGGGTCCAGTTTTTGTTTTACATATCTCAACTTCCCTCTATACCTGCCCCCTCAAAGGCTTATCAGTATAGGCTCCTTATGACTCCCGATGTCGGACAGCCCCGTCCTAGCGGTTGTCTGATCAGACAAAAAGTATAAAGCAACATGGAACCCTTGCTTCTCACTTATCCAAACTTATTCATATATCATTTTATGTGACTTTAAAAAAAATACTTTTATTAAATTTGTGCGATACTGAGCAGAAAAGACATTTAAACAGAAGTAATAAAAGACATCTAGTACCTTATTCCTTAAGTTCGAAAGTTCAACAGTTCGCTCAATCTGCATTTAGGTTTTGGATATTTTTTAAATTAGCTCTCAGCTAATACTTTTAGGAGTAACATTTATTATCATTTCGATTATGTTCTTCTTTCCCATTCTCATAATGATTGAAGTCTGATCTTTAAGATACTGTGATGACAGTAATATTTATAGCGTTTGTTAAGTCACTGCGGATAGAATCACATTATTATTATCATTATTTTAATGATAATAATAATATTAGAATGAAAAAATATAAAAAAAATAACTGTTCAAAAGAAAATACTTGAACTAAAATTATAATCATTTTATGACATATATATAGTTTTCATTATTAATTAATGAAAATCATATTAATGTGAATGACAATATTATATCTTCATTATTATCATAATAATAAGTTTTAAATAGGTATAAATTAAAAGAACATTAAAAAATTCTCCTATTTTCTCTCCTCCTTTTCTATCTTTTAAATTTATCAACTTACCTTTAGGATTAGGATTGCCGGAAAGCGGAGGGAGGCCGGAGTGGGTTGCTAGCCAGGTTGTTGGCCAGAATTGGGTGGTTGGGCGGCAGGCTGAGGGCTGGCCGAGGGCTGTTGGTGGTCGTTGAAGGCTGCCGGAAGCTGTCGGTGGCCGCTGGAGCTACTAGAGGGGACTGCCGTGGGGAAGGGAGGCTGGCTGGGCTGCTGTGAGGGGTAGGAGGGGCTGCAGGAGGGGGAGGAGGGGGCTGGCTGGCTGCTGTCTAGGGTTTGGAGGAGGAGAGGGGTTGTGTGAGGGAGGAGAAGGAAGGGGGGGAAGGCTCATGTAGAGGAGAGGGCTAGCTGAGGGGGTCGGCCAGGGGGGCCGACCAGCCTGCGCCAAAAACAGCGCAGGCGGCCCTCCCTGGCAATGAAGGTTCCACGCCGAAAGCCCTGTCGGGCACGACGAGGTGTGTTACGACATGACGAACACCCTCGCGCCGAAAATTTTCGATTCGGATAAATATTTTATTTTTAATTAATTTCTGAAGTTCGAAAACTTCAGAAATTAACCACAATAAATCCGGCTCTCAGAATTTCATGAAACTTCTCGAGCAGCCTTTAAATAATATACTTAACACAACGGCACTGAAATCGATGAATTCCGACACGTATTTCAATGTATTGATTTTTATGATTTAAATAATTCCGAAAATAAAGTGGGAGCTTCCGTTTTTCGGATTTCTCCCAAACTAGGGCACTTTGATTTTAAAAATTATTCTTATCTAAGGGTATTTTTGTTTGCCCTAGTTTGAAATTCTCCGGAGCTTTGATGTCTAAAGTGGGCTCTGACCTTATTTTGAAAAATAACGACATTGGGTCGTTACAAATATCAAGGTAGCCATGAAGACCGTTGGCTTTGAAAAGGTTAAAGATTTGCACTCGCTAAATTTGATAATTGTCGAAGGAGGTGGTTAATTAGGTTCTTGATATTATTGATCAAGAACGTAAGGCTATAGAGAACAGGCAATGGTTTGGAGCTTCTATATTTTCTTGCACGCTGGTGCTGCTTGTCGTGCTGGAAGATGATGCAGCCATTGCTCGGTAGTAGAAATGTTGAGACTGTCTTTTTTTTCTCACGAAGAGACGTCCGTCAAAAGCAGATGCAGATGTCAAATGCATATGATTTTTGTGCGCTGATTCTGCTGGAGACCAAGACTGAGGCTAGACGCCCGTTATGCGCAAATGCAGATGTCAGACACAGACGACTCTTTGAGCCGATTATGCCGAAGGCGAAGGCCGAGACTAGCGTTAATTTTGTCGGAGACAAAGATGAAGACTTTCCATGCTAGTGAATCAAATGCAGATGATTCTTTGTATTGATTCTACTGTTGATTCTATTGGTCAAATGGAGTTGATTCTACAGTAGAGGAAACGGAGACCTGTATGCTAGAGGATTTAAATGCTGGCTGTGATGGCCCGACGCCGGTTCAATGAAAACCGTTCCGACATCGAGTGGTCACTTTCCGCAAAATCATATTGAGTAACTTGAGAGAAAAAAGAACACACATATAAAAGCCAAAGATATTATTCATTTATTTCAATGTTCATATTACAAGATCTTTTCAACACTCCTCGTACAAAAGTGAAAATAAAGAAAGAAAAAAAAATAAACAAGAAAAATAGCGTCGTTGACCTATCAGCAGTTTGAATATTTAAAGCATTAGGGTTATTGCGTGTATTCCCCAGGAGCACCTAACCTAGTATTATACAGAAAACAATATCGGGATTTAAATTCCTAGTAATTAGAGAATACTCTAAGTACTGCAATACACAATAATATTTATATTTTAAAAAGAACATGCAATTAGCGAAAGTAAGGCGGTAATAAAATGTAGAAAAAAATAAGGTAATAGCACGAAATAAATAGTTTCCTGCAACGAGTATTATTTATCAAATAAAGATTATTGATATCATTTTTCAATAATTAATCCCAAATGTTACTGATGTCCTTTTCCAGTAACTCCGAATGTTATTGATGTCATTTTTCAATAACAACCCCAAATATTGCTAATGTCATTTTTCAGCAACAATCTCGAATATTACTGATGTCATTTTTCAGTAACAACCTCGAATGTTGCTGATGTCATTTTTCCAGTAACAATCTCGAATATTATCACGTTGGTTCCGAACAACCAACTAAGCTTCAAATGAATTTGGCTCAAAGCAAATAAACGAAGCAATAAAAATATAATAAAAATGTAATACTTGTCATGTACTGGGTACCTTTGTTCCTTAAGTTCAAAAGTTCAACAGTTCGGATGAGTGACAGTTCGCTCAATCTGCATTTAAGTTTCCGATATTTCTTTAAATTAATTTTTTTAAAAGTGATGTGATATTTCATGATTTTTACATTCTTGTTTTCTATTCTGTCATTTTCCTTCACATTCATATAATAATTTAAGTATTGTGAATGGTGTTGTAGCCCAGTGGTTGAGGCTCAGGATTTGTTATCCCAGGTCATGGGTTCAAATCTCACCGGCCACACATAAGTAAAAAATAAAAAATAATAATAATGATTTAAGTCCAAATTTTTAAGTTACTTGATATTATCATTATGATAATATTACTGTATGGAAGAGTAAAGATAGAAAATACTTAAATAAAAATAATAATCATTTTATAACATTTGAATTGTTCCCATTATTAATTAATGAGAATAATCAAAATGTGAATGACTAAATATAATTCTTTTATAGCAATGTTTTAAATGTATAGAGTAATAAGATTAGAAAAAATATTCCCTTCAATTTCCTCCCTTCCATCACCTCTCACCTTAGGATTAGGATCTCTTGGAAAATGGAGGAAGGCTGGAGGAGGGCTGCGAGGCTGCTGTTGGCCGATCGGAGGAGATAGCTGGCCGGCAAGGTGGCTGATGCTGGCTAGCGGGGCTGCTGGCCGGCGGCTGGTAGGGGCTGAAATGGGAGCTGGTAGCTGCTGTGTGGGGAGAAGAGGAAGAAGGGCTGTTGTGGGGCTGAGGAGGAGGGGCTGCTGAGAGAGGGCTGCGGTTTGGAGAGGAGAATGAGGAAATGGAGGGTGTATTAATAGAGGAAAGGGAGAGAGAGAGGAGAGTAGGGACGCAGAGGGGCCTTAATGGTGCCTAATAGCGCACACCTGCAGAAGATTCTTCCGCCAGAGGCGGAAGAATCTCGCACGACTCTTTGCGGGGGGAATAGAGAAGGAATTTTATTAAAAATTACTTAAACTTAAATTAATTGCATTTTTCCGCCGTTTGGCATCCAAATACGACGAAACTTAACACCAATGTGTGTTATGACATTACGAACACTCTCGCGCCAAAACTTTTCGATTCGGGGTAATATTTTATTTTATATTAATTTTTGAGGTTAAAAACATCAAAAATTAACCACGATCAAACCGACGCTCAGAATTTGATGAAACTTCTCGAGCAACCTTTAAATAATATACTTAACACAACGACACTGAAAACGATAAATTCGATCACGTATTCCAATATTCGTGATTTTTAGAATTTAATTAATTTAGGAAATAAAGCGGGAGTTTCCGTAATTCGAATTTCTCTCAAACTAGGGCAGTTTGATCTTTATAATTATTTTTATCAATGATATTTTTATTTGCCCTAATTCGAAATTCCCCGGGATCCTGATTTCCAAGGCGGGATTTGACCTAATTCATAAAGTAACGACTTTGGGTCGTTACACCGGCGGTGAAGGAGGGGGGATCATGAAATACTGTGAGATGAGAGGAAGAGACAATAAGTAAATTGAATTAGAAGAACTTTGAGTATATTGCATATATCGTTACAACATACATGTATATATAGTGATGTGCAACCGTAACATCGGTTACAAATTCTAATCAATATGAAGCTTCAATGAGCAGCCGACGGTTACATTCTAATCTCTGTAACTTATAGTTGTTTCTAATTTTGATTAATATCTAGCATTCATTGTTGTAGTTATATTCTGATATGAGAAAGGAGGTGGGCTAAAAGGGGGTTTATAAAGAGCGTAGCGACCTTTTACGCAGGATAGTTTTATAAAATCATAAAAATGAAAAAAATAATTTCATTGGGCCAATATGTAAAAATGACAGTTCTGACACCTTTCTGCAATATTAATAATTAACTGTTGCACAAAAATTACAAAAAATACCTCAAATTTAATTTTCATGGTTACTACAGACATTGTGTTTGCATGACAATAAAACATTTGGGGATACTACAAGCCTTATCATCTCTTAAGCAAACAAGTTCTAATAATGGCAATCACAACTGTTGAATCTGAAGAAACTCAACAATTTATAAAAATAGGTATTAAAGGTTTGTTGGACAAAATTGTGGCAATGTTTTGACAGATCTGAAAAAAACAAAAAATTAGATCTTTATTCAAAATGATATTCTAATACAGGTGATTTTAAAATGTCATAACCGTTTGGATATTTTTACAAACCCAAAATTAAAAGAAATTTACTTGGATCATGCATAGACAGACAGTATTGTTGAAAACTTGCATCAAAGAATGAGCGATGATGGTAACGTAAATCAAAAAATTGTAGCACAAATAGAAATGGTGAACTTAATCATCTTGAAGAGCTAACAACACCACACATGAAACTTTTTTGCAAATGATCAAGTACCTTATAATCAAGATTATGTCCACCGTAACGAATTTAATGGTGCTGTAAAACATTGCATAAAACTCAAAGGCTAGTGTTCCAGCAATTCTATTATGAACTTCAATTAATTTAATGGATTTTGTAATGGTACATATTTACATATAAAGAGAGATGACAACAATAACAGAAAGAAAATATACTAGAGACATTATTTTAATGCCTAAAATATCACAGCACTTGCCAATGAAGATTATCCCTGAAAGCTAAAATGAAAGCTAAAATAACACCAGATCATGCATAATTTGATTACGCAGCAAGGCTCAGCAATGCTCAGTTTCATACCCAAGGGCACTAGTTGGGATTCGTCCACTTCAATCAGCCATCACCGGCCATGGCCAACCACGTTGAGCCCTGTCATCGAACCAAGTGGCCCTTTGCCGCCCTTAACTCCGGCTGACCTTAGACGGTCATTCCATCCTCAGGTCGACCATAACTGGCCATTGGCTCCTCTAGTCAGCCATCGCTAGCACTCCTCGGCCCTCAACATAACCTTCAGCTTCATCCACAATGGTCCTTTGTTATGTGAATTCTGAGATTTTGAGATTTTATTGCTTCTCTTTTTATATTTTA